>CAXKWD010000010.1:21204429-21669920 GCA_964059195.1 Ectobius pallidus
TTTTACGTGATCAATACATCGGTTTGTTCGGTCAAGTACTTCTGGTAAATAGGTGGAATATGAGTCACTTCGTGAGCCGGAAGCCGCACCCCAAGAGCGACCCCCTTCCCCAAATCATACGAATAATTATTCAAAACCAATAATTATGTTAAAAACCCTTTTGTTTTTCATTTTGATTAAGATACAATTAACTGTGAGTGATGTATTTACTTACCTTTTTGAGATTGGTTTTTTGTATTAAACACAAATTAATGAATGGTTATTATGTAACTACCTTCTCCAAAAGTTTCGCGGTGTGAACACACAGTATTCGTCTTATTCATAAAGATGTAATTTTAAATTAAGAAAAAGCGCAGTATACTATTCTTTAGGATCCTCAAAATTTTCCAAAAATATTAAGTCTCAAGTAACTCTTGACCATTTGAACATATAGTAACAAACAATAACTAATTTTAAATAATATTTAATTCTCTACTATTCTTTTATGAGGACATAGCTGTAAGGACTATGTACTAGAAGGAAAAATTTGTCTAAAAGCATGAGGTAAAAAGCGTTTTTCGAAAAATTACTAGGCCTACTTTCGGTAACGGATATCTCGAAAGCTACTGGGAATAAGACAAAAATTTGTGGTAAGAACTTTGCAAGAAATTTTGTTAACAGCTTTAATTTTGAATACATTAATTCTTTTGCAACAACGCACCGTTTCGAAATATAAGCTAAAAACAAGAAAAAGTGACCTACGTGCCTCCCTGCCCTCCGCTCACCACGTAGATCTGAGGTATTTTAGTATGTTTACCTCCTAACCACACCAAACACAGCCCTGAAGTAAAAAAATTGTTTCCGACCATGTTTTCTACAACCTTAGACATTTTATCTAACACGCATTTCTTTCGTAATTATGAACCAACGGAAAATTTAGTTCCCCCCCCCCCCCCCAAAGTAGCTAACATTGAGCCAGCTATTCAACCCTAGAGTGATTCAGTTTTAACAAGGTTCTAACTTTCGTCGTCAGTAGTATGGGTCAAGCTATGTATCCAAAATGGCGGCCAACCGACGCCGCCCCCGACGCCGCCCCCGGTGTAGAGTCACGTATAGGTGAAACGTGACGATTCGAAAAAGCGAAAGGCGCCCGTTCGTCCTGTGCTAATGCCCACCCGCCCCCAAGCCCCCGTAAAGAGCTATGCCCCAAAACAAAACCGACGCCGCCCCCGACGCCGCCCCCCAAACCCCCGTACTAAGGTCCTATATAACATGATGGGATTCGTTTCGAACAAAGCAGACGTGGGCAATAAGCCCGTGCTACCCCAACCCCAATCTGACCCACTTCGAAAACCGACGCCTGCCCCCCCAGAGGGCTGGTTACAACCCCCCACCAGATACGAGGCCTGGGGCAGAGGTTATAATGCAAATGCCCTCTAAAAAAAAAACACGTTCCTATGTTATTCATATCCTTTAGTTACAACCCAATGATAACATATGTATTGTCCTTCGTTTATACCCTTAGGCCCTATGGCTAAATAGTGTAATATTGCGCAAGGGCACATGAATACCATTACCTAGTTATGGAAAGACCCTTAGGCCCTATGGCTAAATAGTGTAATATTGCGCAAGGGCACATGAATACCATTACCTAGTTATGGAAAGATAAAATAGGTTTATACTTACATAACCAATTCTTCTTCCTTTCAGCATCCTTTCTTCTTCTTCCAGATGAACACTGTTACTATTACTATCAACTAAGTGAAAATGACCATGTAAGGAATAGGAAATGGTTAAGGTTATAGTTTCATTTCAGAACGTCACAACCCTATTCTGTATAATAAGGTTGTCACGTTCCTATGAAATAATGTGTATATACAAATGGCTTCACAGTAATAGAGCTGGATGATTTATTTCATCGGTAACCATGTCTAATAAAGACAGAATATCACAACTTGCAGGAACACTTTGTTTGTTGTTTATATAGTTAAACACTTCGCTTTGCATGAGAACATATTTAGTCATAATGTCATTGATTATGTTAGAATTCATCACAAGGAACGTAATGTCAGTATTACGTAAAACAATGCGAGCACTATCGTATTGCATCATACAATCTTTCAAGTCTTTACATGTCTGTAATTTGAAAGAGTCTTCTTTAAACAGATAAGGTTTAGAATAACACATATTTTCACACATTTTAGGTAAATGTAACAAGAACGAAGACAGTAGGTATGGCGACAAAATAACACAAGCACCGTTTGAAGTTCCAATCTCGGCACACCCAATATAATCCATAAAGGAGTAGAATCCAAAACTGATGTACCTGTCCTTTCTGCCGTTGAGGAAATAGGTCCTGCGTGCTAATACCAAAGGAGCAACTCTCGTTGTTGGTGTCACAGCTTCCTTCACCACCACCACCTTGTCGACCTTTTTCTGTTTCTTTACAGAGCCTGATGGAACCTGAAACAACAAACAAACAATACTCGTAAGAAATCTATTTTCATACAGAGTTTAATGATGAAACCTGAAACAAACAACACGTGTAAGAAATCTAGAGTAAAGAATATATAATACATACCTTTTTACATTTGGTCTTGCTCTTGCTCATCTCTGACGAAGACATCTCGAATGGATCTAGGATGAAGAGAACCTCTCGTTCCAGACACTGCAGCGAAACTGAGCTAGTTCAAGGTAATCGGGCTGCTTTCATTCTGAAATCAATAAGTACAGGTTGTAACATGTGTGTAAACAACTTTCTAATCTGGAAATAAAACCCTGTTGTTGTTGTGTTAAATACTTACATTGCATATCACCTGGAAAACATCTCTGGCCTCCTCCTTTCCTCGTCCCACACAGAGATCCAAGGACATAGTGGAAGATGCGGACGATCTCTATGTCAGGTGATGTAGTAAACATGTTTACAAACTCTTGCATCATCCAGCCTTCATTCATAAAGTATGTGAACAAGCAGACATAATGTCCACATACATCGGTTGTCAGTCCTTGTAATCTTCGAGTGTTGTATAGCCATTGAATTGAGTTTTGATTTATAAATTTAGATATCCCAGGAATGATGGGTGGTAGTCCATAAGAATCAAAGTAGTAGGCAAAATTTTGATTTTTGAAAAACACGGCAACCCTATGAGAACCAGGTGACGAATGAGGATCAAAGTTAATGATATATATCTTAGGTTTATGCGTTACAACACTAGGTAACATATCGCTAGGGTAAACCCCATCGAATGTTTGTACATGACGTAATGCATGGGTTATTTGATTACTGTTCATGATTCTAAAAGTCCGTAATTACCTTTCTATCTTTAGTGATTTCTATACAATTATCGTATTCTGAGTAGAGGATACAAGTGATGGCTTGATCTAAAGCCTTATCGAACTTTGCTTCTAATCTAATGTTCCCGCTAGAGGGCAAGCTTCTATGACCATGCGATGCAGAAACATCAGGCGTAAGATCATACATCAGTGTAAAATACCCATTTATATACATGTCGTGAGTGATTAGCATCCCGCTATTGCTATGATGGATCCCCGAACCTTTAAAAAGTGTATCGTAAGCTAGAGTAGTAGTCTTTTCATGATCTGTGGAAATGTGTAACCCCTCCGATGGAACCTGTTGACCGTTGACATACAAAGCAAAAGAACTCAAAGCAAAATGTCGAAACTCGTAGGGATTGGACTCCACTGTGCCGGAGAAAGAAGAATTTTTCACCATCGAGAATAGAAGACGCTTAGGTAGAGTACCAATGTATGCGTTATCTATAGAAATAGAACTAGCGCCTGAACTAAACGTAAAGGTTTTCAAATCCACTCTTGTGATAGGGTAGTGAGCATTATGACCTTTCTCCAGAGTTTTAATGTGTGCTAGCAGAATGGTAGGCGAAGCTGTAATCTTCCTTACGTACAGACCTGCATCGAGAAATTTAAAGAAGACTTTAGAATTGTCGTTTTCACCCAAGAGATAAAACTCTCTCTTTGCTTTGGTAAGTCTTATATGCATGTTTACACCAGGTAGTAAAAGTTTAGACAGATTGAAAATATCACCGTGTAGTTTACCTATCATTACCAGTACTTTAGAATTCTTGGACTTGTTGTATCTTTCGGTCCAACCGTCATTCTTAACATTGGCCCCTAACGTTCCGTTTAAAGCCACCAATTCTTTAGGTTCTGTCAAACCTTCGATAGCTTTATCGGCATACCAGAAACCGTTTGTCAGATGAGTTTTAGAAGCATCCTCACCGTATGCAAACAATGTTTCGAGGTAAGACCTGTAATTGTACAAGTCCTCCGAAGGGGTGATTGATGTCCCGTTCAAGGAAACGCTGAGATGACTGAAAAGCGAATGAAGCAAGTTGTTTATTCCTGTAACCTTATCGCCTTCACCTATATCTGCCCCGTCGCTTTTAACGAATTTTCCCTGCACCATGAGTTGTACGTTTAAATCTGTATAGTGTTCGCTGTCTGCAGCAACTACGAATTCGAGAACGCTCTGTTCCACGGGAGTAATAGCTTTGCATAATGTAGTAACATTTCCCACCACCGCTGTCTGAATAGGGCTCCTCTCGAAAAGGTCAAACTCTGACTTTGTCACGGCAAACATCTTTACTCGACTGACTACTTTCTCCTCTTTACATCGTTAAATATATCTCGCATCTTAGGAGACGGCCTCTTTCTCTTTCTACCCCTACCCTTCATTTTATTCACGAGTCTCTGAGTTGATTCGTTTACTCTATTAGCAATAATATCTTTTACCTTATCACCTTCCTTTCTACTAGCTATATCGGTTAAAATATTTGCTCCTGCCGAAAGAGTTTCACGACCTACCGCTTTAGCACCCGAAAAGAGAATGGGTTTTATCATTCTAAACAATCCTCCCAAGAAACTACCTATTCCTCCACCGTGTTGAACATAAGGGCTGCCTGTGTAGAAAGGACCCAAGTTGCCTAGCCGCCCACCCGACTGATTTACGTAGTATGTCGTAAGGTGGTCCATAGCAAACTAATCCGTAAAACCGTCTACCTTCTCTTTTTAAAATGTAAAACAAGCATAGTAGGCTTAGTGCTAGTCGTTATGTTAGCTAATCTTCCTAGTTTAGTTGTGAGTTCTATACTTATCACCTGAAATTCGGATGATTCTACAGGAACATAATAAACTACGGGAAAGACATGAGTTGATGTACTTAAAGGAAACTGAATAATCCTAAAACATTTCACGTACGCATCTCCTACAAGTTGCGGTTTTATTATATTACAGTATATAAAAACAAGTTCCTTCCTACTTGTATTTGATTTCAAAGGTGTTGTTTCTGTTGCTTTGGTTTCCGTATATACCGTTTCCGATACAGTCCCCTGAGAGTAACTAATTTCGCACAAGCCCACATCCCATTGATTCCTCTCTAGCTTTATGCTCTGTGCCAACTGCACCTGGAAACTAGCAAGAGTGTTACTAGGATAAGATTTGTACGATGCATCGCTCAAGAGAGTAACGTAAAAACCTTCATCCATTACGCTAAATCCTTAGCTTTAACCCAGGAATCAAACTCTGGACCGTAACCTCTCCAGCGAACGAGATGTTCGCTACTGCCCTTTACTTTACGAGTGCGTAGAATTTTATCTATTTTGTAAACAGTGTCTTTGCTTATAGTTACAGGTGTGAGCTCGTAACTGTAAAACTGACCGTAAATAGGCGTGTTCTTGAGATCTTCCAGTTCGTATACGGGTTGAGGAGAATGCTTAATGACCTTGACGATTCTGAATATTTCTGTAGAATAGTTTTGCTCGAAACCTTTAGCGAATTTCATTTTCTCTCTACCTATTCTTACCGTTTGCCCTACCGAAAACTTTACAGGTCTCGGTTTCACACGAATCTGTTTCCTTGCCATACGTCGCCATATTTCCAAAACATCTTGATCGCTAACCATACTTGGGGCCATTCCTGTTGTATTGTGTATGCTATCGTTGTAACCCTTCACAAACTTATCCAACACCTCGAGATACCTGTAACTGTTCTTGAAAGTAAAATATTTGTACATTTTAGTTTTTAGAGTCCTATTAAACCTTTCCACGACGGAACATTTAACATCCGGGTTCCTACACACTTGAAACTCGATTTCCTCTTTCCTTAACAAGTCTTGAAAAGATTTGTTTAGAAATTCTTTACCCCTATCGGTTCGCACAGCAACAGGATTCCTATCGGACTTCTCCAACACCTTTTTGAATCCCTCTGTCACATCGTTACCTCTTTTAGATTTTAAAGGTACAACCCATACGTATTTGGAAAACACATCTATAGCAACAAGTAAATATCTTGCGTTATCATTATGTTTTGCAATGCTTTGCACGTCGGCTAGATCAAGTTCAAACACGTCGTAAAGGTTATTTACAGAATACGGATTCCTAGGAAACTTTCTCCTAATGGGTTTATGTAACGAGTAAACATCTTGCTCAATTAGCCATTGCTCGATATGTTTATCTGTAATGGTACACGCTTGTGAAAGTTTAGCAATAGTGGAAAAACCCGTAGATGCCTCAGGCTCGTAATACAACTTGTGTAATGTTTCCTTCATCATCTCCGTTGTTTATAGGTACTCCACCTAAGCTCTCTCGATGGAAATAATTTAGTAATGATTTGTTTGTATTTAACTGTTCTAGCGGTTTTATTATCGATGCTATCATGTCCTTCGGTCCTAGTTAAAATGTCTTTGTACGTGTCGAGGTCTTCCTGCGTAACAAGCTTCATATCAACCTTCTTCCTAGTAAGCAACTCCCATAAACCTGCACTCGCATCGTATTTTATACCTTTAACGATCAAACTATTATTTAACAATTGAACTTTAGAATTACCAATCATGTACTCTCCTGTCTCCTTACTTTTATAGATTCCAAACTGTGAGTCTACAATCTTTGGCGATGTTACATAAGCCGATAAATATTTACCTGCTACATCACCTATAACGTTACGTTTAGCTTCGTCATCGGAGATAGGTTTATTCTCGGGTGATAAATCTCTAACTCTTTTCCTCGATTCAGCTACTTCCTGTTCAAGTATTCTGTTCTGTTTCCTCTTAACTATAGGATCCTCACTCTCGCGTATTTTAGCCAACTCTTTGAACGGATCCGTAACATCAACTGCCGGGTTTGAACCTTCTACACAACGTTTTAAACGCTTGTACTCTTTAGCACTAACCAGAAACATTTTCTGTAACATTATGTTAATGATCCCAAGACGGATAACACGGAGGACAAGAGAGGAATTAAGAATCCTCCTTTCTGTACCAAAGTTTTTCTTTTCCTTGACAAGGATACGTTCCTATCTACAAGATGTCTTAAGGAATGTTTATGTTTAAACAGTTTACGTTTAGAACACGTAGATAATTTACACTGACCGTTCAAAACATTAAGAACACATTCTATAATAGCAAGTATCAGATCTTTGTTTGCACTCTTTAGAATAACGTTTCGTACCTTGGGAGTTGCCTTTTTAAGAACCTGTAACATATGGTAATTGGATTTTATCCTTTTCATCCTTTACAGGGACGTAAACCTTTGTAACTTCCGAGGGAAATATTTTAGTTCTAAATCTAAGTAAATCGTTGGTTCGTTGACAAAAGTCTATCAGTAAATACCCGTGAGGTTTCTTTGTTGCGTCTAGGAAAGCTCTATAGAAAGACCTCCAATCTTCGGGATACACCTGTCTTGCTAGAAAAGTAATTTGATTTTTATCTCTCAGGTTTCTAAACAACACCATATACTTTGTGTTCAAAGAGATGTCTCTGCTGTGAGCAGACTGGTGAAACAGGTTTTGCGTTATGAGAATAACCGAAATGTTTCTATGATGGCAGCCTTTTGTAAATAACGAACTCACTTCTGTCGAATAAGCTTTGTCTAGCAAATCGTCTAAAATAACGAGTCTTGGTTTAGTGCATTGTTCTTGTTTAAAGTCAGGAAGACCTTCGTGGTACGTCACGTTAGTATTGAATTTTGTCTGGGGAGGCACAGCGTTACTTTCACTAAAACACCACAGAATACTTTCGTACTTAGTCACGTTACACAATTGTTGCAA
Source organism: Ectobius pallidus (assembly GCA_964059195.1). NCBI lineage: Eukaryota > Metazoa > Arthropoda > Insecta > Blattodea > Ectobiidae > Ectobius > Ectobius pallidus. The sequence continues at coordinate 21,212,488 of CAXKWD010000010.1, forward strand.
ATTATTAATAAGCTTAACACAGAATGTTGTTTTCCCTGAAAAAGATGGCCCTGAAACTATCAAAGAGAAAGGGTGGTCAAATTGAATTACAACCATAACAATATTTAATCATAGGTGAAGGTCCATCCAAGCAATAGCTATACACTCCAAAGACGAGGACGAGTCCATACTGAGCCGGTGTTGTCGTCCCTTCCCTATTTATACCCGAAGGGCATGGAATCATACCCTCCGCCGACTCTGCGTCTTTTTCGAAAACAGAGTCGGTATGTCTTATCCTCGGGTTCAGAGATGATCTGTGGGCCGGGCTTTCTCTTAATTTTCTTCTCCGTTCTCACAGAGATAGTCGCTGTAGGATCACCATTTAAAACCATGGTTTTAATGGCGTCGAAGTTGACATCCTTCAACGTTTTATAATTAAGAGTGATACCTCTGACTTTACATACAGAGGTGGATGCAGTGTCATTACTAGGAACAGTAACTTTAAACCCATAGTTTTTAGGACCCCCGCTAGCAAATTCTGAAATGTAAGCGTCCTCCCCATAGTCTATCAATTCACTAGTCATATCGCCTAAATAATCGCCTAAGGGAACGGTGTACCTTTTAGCGTCATCATCTGTCTGTGTGTATATTACGCTGTCCGTGTCGCAGTACAAGGCTCTATGTTGCAGATTGTCGAGGTAGCCATAAAGGGCCATTCTACCACCCGTTGTTACATAGGCACCGTGAACGACACTAGTATGAGGAAGAGAGACCTGTTCTTCATCTATAGCGATCCAATTAACCCACACGACTTCATCGTTAGCAAAAAGCAGTCTTTGAATTTCTATTCCCGGTGTCGTGAGGAACCTGTACAGCTCTTTTGGTTCTTTAATAAGCTTTGTTTTGCTCCTGTTTGGATCTTCAATGAGCTTACCCCAGAAAGAATTCAAACAAAGCTTGCTTAAGGTTCTTTTACCAGCGTTCTTAACGATTTGTTGGGGGTCTAGCTTTACACCTTCGTGTTTATAAAACAAATCGATATATTCCTGCTTCTGGGCCTCGGTTTTCACCCAAGCAGGGTATCCGCTGGATTCCGTCTTAATCTTCAAAAATAGATTGATATAATCTACGAATAACCCTCCATCATGGGTTTCACGCGAGTACTGCGTAACACCGTACTCTAGAAATTCGTGGATTTCAATCACTCTATATCCTTTTGCTACAGCTAATCTCACTTCGTCCACAACCCATGTACCGGTGAGAACTCTCTCTTCCTCTTTCGCATGCTTGCAGCTACCTTGTTCCATAGTCATAACACAGGTGCGGCAAAGGGGAAACAAGAGCCTACCATTCCACCTGAAAGGCAAAACGGGATGGTAGAGCCCTTGCGGTGGCAGGACAGTACATTTTACGAGGCCCTCTTTCTTCAACATGCCAGCCGTATCTGTACACTGGTCACTAACGTGAACAGTGGGGTGACCTACAGGAAACTTGTTATATTTACATACGGATGGGTATAAAGACATGATGTCGCTGTACAGGATTTTTTCGTTTTTCGTCACATCCGCCTTATGGTAAAGACGCATGGCTTCGGTACGTCCTCCGTAGACAGAGTCCCTAAGGACCAACGGGGCATCTCCGATCAAAGGATCGTCTCTGAGTGCGGGGATGCGTTCGAGAACAACGTCGAACTTGCATTCCCACATCACGTGGACGGTATAACCCTTTGATCGGATCATGTTCAATCGGCCCATGGTGTTTTCGTACCTCTCGGCAAGGGATTCTAAAGAATCCATCACGGGTACGTCTCTGTTTGGCTGACAGAGACAGCCGTGAAAATAGCAGCCGAGAAACTCGAAAACCTCACCTGTTTCTTCGCAGAAACCGTCCACCTTCCATTGGGGAAGTTCGGGAAGCCGTACCTCGCGTCCGTTACCTGCATGACGTATGACGACGTTCCTCTCCCGGGCTTCGTGGATAAGCCACATCAACGATTTACGGGAATGCCTGTCTGCTTTTCTATAGCCGCAGGAGGGAGCAATGCCAATGGTCTGAGGCTGAAGAAACATCAATCTAAAGATTCTATTACAGGCCGATGCAATAGTGATTGCCTCAAGGAAAATCTCAATGTTGGCAATCTGTTTGAAAAGGGATTTAAAGAGAGTGCAGGCTTCTCTCAACACCGTAACATCGGCCTGGCAATACCTCTCGAGCTCTACACGTGTATTGAAAGGAAGATCCTTAACGGTCTCGTACCATGTCATAAATGCCTCTCTGTCTTTCACAGACATGGTATCGGGCCCGTAAAGCTCTCGTTCGGGATGACGGGGATAGACCTTGTCCAAGTTCTCGGCCGTGTTATGAAGATGAGGAAAATACCCCTTAACGGCATCTTTGAGATCAAAGGTCTTGGGGAAACTACGCAGAGGCAGCGGAATGAAGTTCAAGCTGTCTAGAAAGACGAGATGCTCGAGCTTCATGCAAAGAATCTTGCACCCAGACATAACCAAGTCGGGAACCCACCTTTGCCTAATGGCGTACTCTAGAATGAATTGTAGGTCGAACGCTCTTGCATTATGTGCAATGACGATAATCTTATCGAAAGGTCTGTCCACTCTCAGATAGTCCATGAAACCCCGGACGGGATCTCCCCAGAAGGAATGACTGCGTTTTCCGCATCTTGCACACTCTTCGTCCTTGGACGTCTCACAGAGAGAGCAAGACTGTTGTGCACAAATCAGATTAGGGACGTGTAGAAAGGTATTGTCTTTAATACGTGTATCTTGTGTTGTCTCCGCATCGTACTGGACATACATCACCCTGTTTGAACTCCTAGTCTCTTTCAGAGGCGCCATGTAACAATCGTGCCCTGTCTCTGCTTGAAAACTCTTACACGTATTACAATAAATTTTGAAACATTCATGTTTCCGCTGAAATGTTTTAAACTTTCCACAGTTTAAACATTTCTGCTGAGCCATGCATACAGTGCGCCCTTGAATCTTGGTGCGCTTATGATTATCGAAACATGCCTGCCCGCGAAAATATCTATGACAGACATCGCAAATCACCAAGTCCTTGGTAGGGTCACAAGGAGGTACCGATCTACAGCAAAAGCAGACGTAATGACAGGAATGTTGCGCTCCTCTTACAAAACCATTATGACACCCTGGACAAATGAAACGCTTAGCCATTGCACCGGTCAGGTTTATTATGGTATGGTAATGTAAGGTGTCGGGATCGTATAGTAAATAAATTATTTGTTTGCCTACATTACCACCGTCGTAAATAGTAGAGTCAAGATTTAAACCGCTATACACAATTAGTCTATATGAATCCTTAAGATAGGCCTGAATCTTCTCCAGCTCAGGGATACCTCCCCCTTGCGAGAGATCGACACCCGAATCTCGGATCAACTTATCCACTTCTGCTTTAAGTTTTTTGCTTGTCATGTTGTGAATGATATATGATCTATAAATTTTACGTTCACCAAATCTAGCAATAGCGATTACTACAGCATATGCTAAACAGTTCACGATTGCTTTCACGAAGACTACGCTTCTCTTCAAATGAGCAAGTACGCCAATCGTACGCCCCTTCGTGGGTATACCCCTATCTCGCCCGTTTCCGTTTGGCATATGGACAATGTCCACAACCAGACGCAAACGGTCGGTGGCATTAAAGCGGGCGTTCGATTGGCATACTTTCTGGACGACACTGCTAATGACTTCCAGACTGACTTGGTCTTTACGCCTGTACGAGAGACCTATGGGCTTATCCATTTCGTTTTCCTGGTTGGAAATAGAAATGCCAACCATATCATGGTCTCTCGCTTCTACCAAAGCATGGTCTATTGCCTGTTTAAGGGAACGTTCAAATGGGTTGGGTCCTGCATTAGCACCTGGTTCTTTGAGCTGTATGACTAGCTGCAGACCAACGGCATTAAATCGCTTATAGTCTTTACGACTACTTTCAAGGATTGAAAACAAGGTAGGGACATTTCCCGTAGCGTTTTCGCCAGTATTACGTGACGTCGACGCTACAGGTACATGTTCCTCCTCGTTTTCATCCAATACATCTAATTCATTGGCTGAAGCTAGTTCATCATCATCGGATTCGGCTACGTCAGAATCAGACAACGTGACAGTTTCTATAATGGTATCCGATTCCGAACTTGACACTGTGTAAATCTCAGGTTCGGAGTCGCTTATCGTAATAGTGTCCATCTCGTTTTCTGATTCCGATGAGATAGTATACACAGGGGCAGACATTTCTATTTTCAAATCTTTTACAACACTACAAATATTGAATCTGTAAAATAAGAAACAAAGTAGAAATAATCGTGTATGTTACAGTGTAATATATGCTAATTAAAAAACACACACTATCACTCACCTTATCTGTAGAATGCGGTATGCAAGACTGTGAAGAGAAAGCAAGGTGGATCTATTTATAGTAGATGTTGAAATGATTTTTTTTTTAAAAGGTATGTAACGTATTTGTGCTGTGTTTGTCTTACTTGTTTACCTACTTAACGATATCTCAAGGTCTTTGTTACATCATCCTAATGGAAAAAACCCAGATACCAAACCTACGTCATAGTTTTGCTCGGAGAGAGTTTTGTTATTGTATTTAGCTGTGTTCGTCTTACTTGTTTACACACTTAACGATATCTCAAGGTCTTTGTTACATCATCCTAATGGGAAAAACCCCTATACCTAAACTATGTCATAGTGTTGCTATAGGCTTAGTTGTTTACTTACTTAACGATATCTCAAGGTCTTTGTTACATCATCCTAATGGAAAAAACCCAGATACCAAACCTACGTCATAGTGTTGCTCGGAGAGTTATGTATAAAAGGACAGTATTTTACAGGGTTATGTTAATTGTGTAAGAGTTTCAACAGTTGTTCAGTCGCCTACCTTCATCTGCTTTAAAACCCTTATAAGGTAAGACTACATCTAATGTATTTTATTTCATAATCTTTACGGCTTTGTGTGGTACCTTTATTATTATTATTAAAGTAGTTAATCAGCCTCGTTCTTGTTTTTTACAGATGACTAGTCTAGTTGAGAAGTTTACTTCGGCATCGTCCTTGCCTAGGTGTGTAGGTATTTCTGAGCTTGTACAGAACGTCCCTTACAATCTTTTATATGGAGTTATAAAGGAAACGAAATATGGACGGTGTGTGTTGTTACATATTCGAAACTGTGAGAGTATGGATCTGTTATCGGTATTCCTACCCAGAAAGTATACAGATGTGTTTGGGGATAAAGACATCAGTGGAATAAACAGTGGTGAAACTACCGTTAATCTAATTTATAAAGGGACTTTCCCTAACTCTAAGACATATAACCTATCATTGGTTAATGCATAGTTACCTGTTTCTACATCAAATGTTTATTAGGTAATATACTCAAGTGAATGTGTTGATGTAAGGTTCAGTTATTTCATACGCTAATACACTGCTTATTTTATATATATATATATATATATATATTTAGGAGTACACTGTAATGAATATATTGAAGGTATGATTCCTGGACCTATAACTATAGGTAATTAATTAATTCTATATTGTTTTGCTTTCATCAGGGACTGTTGCATAGTAGATTTGCAAGGATATTATGAACAGAGTACAAACAGCTTCATATTGAAGGAATATGCTTCACTTGATCTTACTACTACTGCTATCTCTCGTGTGCTTCATCTGATATTCAAACCTCCTACAGACTGTGTTGTGGACAATGGTATTAAACATTTTCTTGAACAATATTATCATGGACTGCACTACGAGTTAGGTGTAGAGAAATACGATAATATGCCAAGTATAATACAAAGTGATTTGGGTAACTGTATGTTTGTATTTGTAAAGGGCATTGAAAAAATGCGTTTTTTAAAGACTATAGTTTCAGATGATGTACAAATCATAGATCTTATGAACTACGAATGTCCAAACTTAAAATATCTACCTAAACCTAACATAGGTTGTAACTATCATAGTTTTCCAGAGGGAATGTGTTCATATAAGAATGTATTGGCTTTACAAACATGGCTGATGAAGGACGACATCATGTTTAGCTTTTATGCATAAGGGATAGTGTTTCGATATGTTTTAGAAACACTTGTGCTAAAAACAGAATAATTGTCAAATATCTGTATATTAATAATAATAAAAAAGGGATTTAATTTGTATCGTATTGTTATTTATTTATTGTATTCCCTTTTACTTAGTCCTACTCATATTATTTATGTTCACAATATTAGTTATGTAATGTTTTAATTTATTATTATTACTGACGTAAAGAGACAATTAATCTATATTCCAGATAAATCATAGTTATATATATATATATATATGGTATCTATATTATATATATATATATATATATATATATATATACCTATTACCAAGTGTTCCCTATTATAGACATGGAGGCATTGAAAGGTTCCATAAGGGTGAGGCTCCCAGATTCTAGACATTCGGCACATATAGCTGTTAATGTTGTTGTCAACCATACACATATTTTATGAGCTAATAGAGCATGGAGGCATTGACGGTTCCATGAGGTTGAGGTTCCTAGGTTCTAGACATTCGGCACATAAAGCTGTTAATGTTGTCAGGCATACGCATATTAAGAGCTATTAGACTTCTAAATAAACCCTTCCTACCCCCATATAAGTAAGGTTTGTGATATATATATATATATATATATATATGATATGTTATGTTGTTACCTTTCTGTAATATTGTAATTGCTGAAGACGGCATTAAACGTTATAGAACTGTGCTATATCCTAAAGGCAAAGGGTGAAATACTTACATTCAACAAGTTACATAGTCAGCCTTTTCGCTAAGACATAGATGTAAACTATTACCTATTTATTCTCAGTAAACATGGCTACATAGTGAACATAGGCTTGATACACACGCACACGCAGATATTGTCCCGGGTAAAAATCATTTTCTTTCCGGGACTGTGCATTGTTTCAAACTAAGGTCATTTCGTTTCTATGGTACATGCATTGATTCCTTGAATGAAGACACAACCCTTACGGAATATTGTATTAGGAACTCCCTAATAATAGGTCTATTGGTAGGCCTCCTTACATAGTAGTAAATGTGTAATGTCATGATTTATTATTATTAGACGTTGCTATTATTATGGTATCTGAAACAGTCATCTCCTACGTTTGCAGAATATTATATTTATTTATTAAAGTCACCTTAAATCCATACTCTTAGTAAAAACACAGATATAAACCTAGGCTTCACATATTATATAGGCCTAATAGTAGTCCCTCATTACATTGATATGTCTAGATTTCGTTCAATAACATCGTATAGTATTACATTCTTTCATTACGTTAATACAACACCTATTTCAAATTGCAGTGAATACTCTATAACTGTTATGTTATGCACAGATTGATAAGTAGTTGAGAAATAATCGTTACTTACCTTGGATCAGCAGATCGGTCTTCTTCACAACACAATTCACACAAACTGAATGGTTTAATTATCATTTGATGAACAGAGTATTTATAGTGGAACCACCTGGATATATTGTAAACACCAGCATTCTTTAACCTCAGTCATTCACTCTCTCTCTAGATGTTATCAGTATGGAATGTTTTTATGTTTTTGTTGATAGTAGCATAGTTTTGTAGATTGATATCTGTATTAACATCTAAGTTGTTATTCAACAGAGTTGTTATTGTGTTTATCATAATTTCACTGTCCGGGTATTGCACAGTACTATTTCTGCAATATGCTAATACACACACCATCCTATAAGATTTATTCCCATGGTTATTACAACGTATTTGAGTTACCTGATATTAGTATCTTATGTAAGGCCCTATGAATTCTAATTAATACACTAGGCCTATATGTTATCATTGGGTTGTACCTAAAGGATATGAATAACATAGGAACGTGTTAGATGGCATGTGCATTATAACCTCTGCCCCAGGCCTCGTATCTGGTGGGGGGTTGTAACCAGCCCTCTGGGGGGCAGGCGTCGGTTTTCGAAGTGGGTCAGATTGGGGTTGGGGTAGCACGGGCTTATTGCCCACGTCTGCTTTGTTCGAAACGAATCCCATCATGTTATATAGGACCTTAGTACGGGGGTTTGGGGGGCGGCGTCGGGGGCGGCGTCGGTTTTGTTTTGGGGCATAGCTCTTTACGGGGGCTTGGGGGCGGGTGGGCATTAGCACAGGACGAACGGGTGCCTTTCGCTTTTTCGAATCGTCACGTTTCACCTATACGTGACTCTACACCGGGGGCGGCGTCGGGGGCGGCGTCGGTTGGCCGCCATTTTGGATACATAGCTTGACCCATACTACTGTCGTCCATTTATTTACAGATGTTGATTTTCATATAGCGAATATAATCGTGCTTTAGGTTTGCATTGTATATATTGTACTTTGTCATGTTCGAATCTTATGCATCCCTACTCATCCACATGATGAACGATGACCTCCAGGCACATCCTACAAGACAGAATCGCGTGCAGAAACAAATTGCATAGAAGCTCCTTTATGATAAATTGCCAGTTATAATAGAGTGCATGGAGATGGTTGATGTGTTTTACTATGATGTGCTTAGGAAGTAGTTTGAATAAATCCAGTCATAATTTCCTTCCCTCCTACTGTAGTTCTCACCCGTTGACAACCAAGTCCTATTGTACGAGTGAATTGATGGTACCGGTATTATCGCCTCGCTCATAACGTTGACGGGCGGCTCGCTTTGTTCTCGTATTACAATGCTTGTTGTTACTGTAAAAGGTTTTCTCAAAAGAAACCGCTGACTGAATTCGTGTTGCCAATTCTCTCATTGCTCAATGCCATTGTCACGTAAGTGTTTTGCTGTATCTACATCTTCCCGCTCTGTTTACTAACACTATGCAGTGTGGCAACTACTCCAAGCGGCGGCGACTTCCTTGATGTTAACTGTCAACGAAATGAGCGAGGCGATAATACCAGTACTACTAATGTAATTTTTGAGTCATTTATTACTACTTACAGGTGTTGGAAGAGAAAACAGGCTTCTTTGACCAAGAAATCTGAGAATATGAATTTTATTTTTATGATAGCAATATCGTTGCGGACGATGGTTACAAGGTTCATATTCTGACATTTTATTGTCAATTAGTCGTTTTACTACGTCATAAATGTCATGAATAAATTTTCACTCAGTTCAATTATGTATGTTTAAACTTAGATGCGTAATATACCGTACTTGTTTTCTGCTAAACGACGTAGGGACATTTCCCATACGTCCTTCGTATTTACTGACGTAAATGAGGTCTAAATTAAACCAACTCCGTCCCATGGAGAGTAAAGCCAACCGTCTGACTGCTGCATTACTATAGAGCTTGGATTTCTTTGTAACTACATATTTTACTTTTTACCATATGGGGATTGCCATAGTGAGGTTTCGTTTTACATACTGTTGAATATTTATAGGCATTTTAAATATTCTTATGGTAATACACAAAATTACATATGTTGCTTTTTTGAAATTCAAAACTAAGCTCTGCCTATTGCCACTTGCCATAGTAGGTAATTTAAGATGACTTTAAGATACTGTAGATGGTAGTTAGCCATTAAGGTAAAGTTTTAAATAATATAGGCCTAACTATATTAAAGCAGGGATACGTGGTAGCGTAGTGATTGAGGCGCTGCGCTACAAACTGGAAGGTCGCGGGTTCGATTCCCGATGAGGTCGTCGGAGTTTTTCAATTGGCCTAATCCTTCTGGTGGCCCTGGGGTCGACTCAGCCTCTAACAGAAATTAGTACCATGGGCAGTCCTGGGGGTAAAGGCGGCCGGTGCGTACGGCTGACAACCTTACCACCTTCACGTTCCGAATGTCCAAAATCTGGGAGCCTCAACCTCCTGGAACCCTCTGGGCCTCCATGGCCTGTATAGGGGTCACTTTACTTTATTTTATATTAAAGCTGAATTTTAGTAATGGTAGATTATAAATCGTAAATATTCAGTGCATTGGTGAGGTTCTTATTAACAGACTGTACATTTCTGTTGCTGTTCACGTAGGGGTAGGACTACATTAAAAAAAGAGTTCATGTACACTAAACTTATTCGAAAACACACAGTTCTTCGGACTCTTAATCAGTTTAGGGCCTCTAACGTTTAAGTTACAGATTTTGTGCTAGTAATGTAAGTTATTTTCTTTATTTGTTGGTGGCAGACAAGTAGGCTTAAACGTAAATTCATCTAGTTATGCGATGCAGTATACGAGTACTGCATGCCTGTGTCTCTTTTTATTGATATTTAGAGGCTATTAAAATACTAGGTCATTCGGGCCTGCCCTCAATCATACATTTATTCCAAATCCAACGGTAATTTATATCCAATCCACGAGTGGCAAAACACGCGAATATCCCAATCAGGTTAGCCGGTAATGGGATTTGAACCCGCAACTCCCGAATGCGAGTCCTCTTTGCTTCCCTCTCGGCCCACCTTGCTCGTGTATATGATTCTTTGGCTTTAAAACACATAGATATATAAGCTTTCATGAACCACAGATTATTGTCTCTGTTGGACATTACATGAGAACATTATAGGAGAAAAATTCCTCCGACACTGGGACTTGAACCCAGGACCTTTGGCTATTCGCGCCAATGCTCTACCAACTGAGCTAAGCCGGAGTTCAATTCACAGCTCCAGATGGAACCTCTCTCCTATGACTGATTGGGAGCCCGGTCACAAAATCACTAATTAGTGTGCCTCACAGTCTGCACATGACATAACTCGTCTGTCTGTGAGGTAGACCATTAGGGCAATCAGTCATAGGAGAGAGGTTCCATCTGGCGCTGTGAATTGAACTCCGGCTTAGCTCCGTTGGTAGAGCATTGGCGCGAATAGCCAAAGGTCCTGGGTTCAAGTCCCAGTGTCGGAGGAATTCTTCTCCTATATTGTTCTCTTTAAAACACATACTTACACAAAACTAAAATGCTAAATTTTGTCAATTCTGATTCATATTAATTTTTCATCGTTGTCTGAAAGAGCCTTGAACGAGTCATATCATCATCCCATGGCTTCGTTCCGGGTCTGGTTCTGCCTCCGGGCGAACACTCATCATCAGCATCATAAAACCAATGGCTCGTTATGCCTAACATGGGTGCATGGTCACTCCGGGATATTGAAAGAGGAGACCAAATCGCTACAACTCACCTTCTATTAGAAGTAACCCTACCTTGTAATAAATATAAAATTTATTATATCAGCTAACTGAAGTCATTAAAAAATATATGTATATATCAACAGCTGGTATGTCAATGGCAGTTTTCTTCATGAGGTTCAACCACAAGGTAACATTTTCCTCCACTATTTCTGACCGTATAAATAGTTTCTCTCAAAGATTCCGAATATTCCGATTCCGAATATAAAAAGAAAGTAAAAATTGTAATTGTGAGTGTGGTGACTATCACATATCCAATATCCGAAAACCAAAGGTTCGGGCTGAAACTTCATGTTGACAAAATAAGTGTGAGACATTCTACATCGCACCCATCAATATACATACTTTCAAAAGGCACTTTTGTGACAAAGCATTTCTTAAATACTTGAATAATTATTGTATTTCATAGGTAAAAGTTATGTTAATTTTTGGCACTTTTGTCATGACATACTACATTCCAATATAGGGATTTTCTAATAGGAGATGATGATGATGATGATAATAATAATAATAATAATAATAATAATAATAATAATAATAGTCGTTCTAATGATTTTGTGGAATGAATGTACATTTTACCTATACGAGCTACATGGATATTAGGCCATTTAAATTTGTATTTTCTTATGACACACATACTATCTATCTGGTATTAATGCCTATACTTAACAGTATCTCTACTTCTTCCTCAAGAAATATTACATGGTGAAGTACTTTTCTGAACTTCCAATAGTAAGGGGACAGCACTCGTTGATGTTCCATTTACTAGGAAAGAGGAAGACACGAGAGAGCGGCGTGGTGCTTTAATGTTACATAATTACGTTTACGTATCAGCTTGCTTTTGTAATTTAATTAACTGTATAACATGTGTTGTAGCGAAGATAAGAGAGCCGATTGCTTTACTAACATGGAGACACCGACGGTAAGAAAACATTATCCTCCTCTCTTTGCAAAAAAAATCTAACGCATCCTACTATATGCTATAACAAGGTGGAAGGGGTATAATTTATGGTCGTCATGCCTCCCGAAAAAAAAGGGACTGTCCCGATTTTGTGTGCAAGAAAAGTGTCCCGCCAGAAATCTATAAAGATCCTAAAATCCTGATTTTTAGAGTTTACTACGAACACGAACAATACCAAATGATTCAATTTTCATTATCTCTGGAAACCTACAATTAAATAGAGATAATCTCATTACATCTACCACGTTTCCCTTTCCAACAAGGCGTAATTAAGAGAATGACACTAGGATAGAAAAATGTACGTTTTCAAATCTTCTGATTACCGATTAGCTAATCGTATTACCACAGTTGCTGCCGCTACATTGCAGTTATCATCACTGGTCAGAGGTTTGCCGTCGCACCGCAATCACTATATAGGCCTACAACTTGTGTGACATACTTTCTCCGGAACAGTTTTCAGATTATTGGAATTGGCTGCTTCTTTTCTGCATTCTTAGCCACAATGCTAATGAAAGCTCAGTGGTCTGACAAGCGTAAAAGATTTAAAGAATGATATATTAAAGCAATCTTTTTATTACAGTGTAACATGAAAAAAATTTTATGAATATATTTTAAAAAATAAGAAAATACTGAGACGTATAACTAAATATGACTGGTAAGGTGAATCATATAAAAAAAATCTTATGTGAACCACTTAACTTCTTCTGCCAAAATAAAAGTTTTGCCTCTCAGTATAGTCTATAAATGGTATTCTCTTCTAGTAAAAGTGAAAAGAATGTCGTTACCACAACGTATCGTATTCTTGGTTAATGCATTCACGTATTTTTCTGTACCCTAAGCATGATTAATACACCTTTCTCTACACCTTTCTCACTTCATGTTTTCATAGCGAGTAAGAATGTGTATTCAGTTATTTCAAACTGATTGAAGCTTTATTGTTCATTAAGCAAGACTGAGTTTTTACATATAGTGGGTTGCTTATAACTACCCTTCAGAGAATTTTGACGAAAAATGTAAAAAAAAACAGGTTTAGCTCTTATATAAGCACCTCATGTACAAAATTTAAACAAGATCGTTAAAGACATTTTGAAGAAAATCTTCTTTATGTAAAATGGTATTAAAATTAAGTGAAAGTCGTCGCCAACCATAGTATCACACCAGAAAGTACCTAACTCAAACACAAAATTCTGTTTTCATTCTATTTTTCGTTAAAAGACACGCACACTGACTTGTGTATGAAAATAGCATTTTTGGATTTCGATGACCTTAAAACATATATTTATGTTAAAAAAACTCACTTCGTATTTCGGGGTCGAACACAATAGTACCTATTCCTATAGTATCCATGTATGGGGCAGAGGAAATAATAAACTAGTTTCTTTATATTTGTACTTATCTCTCCCACCTACTGTCCCGATTTCACTTCTATTTACGGTAACCGTAATATAACTGCGCCAATTCAAGAGTGCAGTAGACAGTAGCGTGTCTGAAGGCCCTGCAGACCCCGCGATGCGAGGGGCCCGAGGTCCTAGGGGCCCAAAATTAAAATAGGTAAACATAAGAAAGCAATGTAAATAGATTGTCATGATGGAAGGGAAAACAAACAATGCTGTAAAAGAAAGAATTAGCAACTTTCAGTGAACACAGCCTACGTGTCAACTATCAGCAAACTGAGTATTACACAATTCAATTTGAAAAAGACATATATAACACGCCGCGAACAGCATACATCTACGTTCGTTAACATATTGGTTTATTTTTCCGTTGCTTTTATTAATAGTCTACATTATTATTGAGGAAGATGCAGTGTCCTTTCGATATCACATCAAGTCTCGTATGATTGTAGAAGTGAAACATAGTGCTCGATTCTAGCCTCGTGTCGCTTACCATATTGGAATAAAAATGGCCTAGTTCTAGCAATTAAATTAAAACTAATAAAAGCATACGTAATATTTGGTTTGTCAGAACGTCAATAAGTGAACTCAGTAGCCTATTGTAACAGAATGTGAAAGAACACGAAGAATTATCGTGAGTGACGTAGTAAAAATAATTTTAGATGTATTTGGCACTTAAGAATATTACAATAATTTCATGTTACAGTGCGCCTGTGCCAGATTTTGGAGGTAAGCGGGCTACGAAATAATACCACTTCATTTTCTAATTTCCTGCACTACAATAACAACTACTACTACCACTACTTCTCCTACTATTAATAGGAATAACAATAGTATTATTACTATTTCTATTAGTATTATTACTACCGGTAACAATACAGGAAAACATTAATGCCTCAGAGATCCTATCAAGTTTGATATTTCTTGTGGTCGAAGACATGCTACTGAAACCATACGTATGAACATCTTTTTAGTTTTCCACCAAAATAAAGCATATCGTTTTCTGTTGTTCTTGTAAAATGCCTTTGTAAGGAATCTGAACTTACGAGTGAGAGTTTGATAAAAGAATATACAGTTTTTACATATGACCAGTCAATGACCTCTCCTGAGTGGGTGCACTAAATTATTCTTATTTGCTCCAGTTAATTCTATGTAGATCTGAAGTTATACAAGACTTGTCTGACGCATTTTTAAGTGGTAATTATTGAAGTAGACATAATGTTCAGGATAGTCATGACGTTTCCTAGACATGATCAAATGCTGCACGTACTCATTCCGTATTCCTCGGAGAATCTCTTCTCAATCTCCAGCAAGAACTTCTTAAGCAGATGACTTCTTAACAGAGCTGACTGGAATGACATAAGGAAATTTCTTACTTCATTGTTACAATAAGTAATTACCAGGGCCCGGATTCTAATGACATGTCATCTTTTTATTGATGCTGCGTAGACATTGCCAACTTGTGGATAAATCCTAATCATGGCCTCTAGATTATAGAAATGCATTTTTATTAGGTAATTTTTTTCTCATTTTATGAAATTTTATATTTTTAGGGCATTTATTATAATTTGAGGTCATTATTTTGTCATTTTCGTGTCATTTGCTTCCTTATTTAGTCATTTTCATGTATTTACATTTAGTGTATTAACTTTCTTTTTCGTCGGTAGCGGTGCTGTCTTTGAAGTGTTGTTTGTTTAATGCAAGAAGAAAAAATTCGCGTTAAAGTGATGACATGTCTCAGTATGAAGTCAGAATCAAAGAAACGCCAAATATTTTTATTATATTACTACTGTTATTAGATTGACTTGGCACCAGAGTCTGCCACCTGCTTGGATTTGAGAGTGCAAACTACTGTTTACCCTCAATAGACAACAATATAATCCGGCAGACCACAAAAGGATGTGTCGAATTTTGACTCACCAGTGCCTCAGTGCCAGTATAAATTTCCGTGAGAAAAGAACATTCTCAACATTACAATTATTTACAGTTTTTACAATTATGTACAAACTAGTCTATAACTTTGTGTGCACAATAATAATTTTTTATAAATAAAATATCAGTTTTTAGGTCACTTTTTATAGTTATTAAGTCATTTCCTTTAAAATTTAGGGTCAATTTATAGGTCATTTTTCAAACAATTTTAGGTCATCAGAATCCGGGCCCTGGTAATTACGTTTTAGCTTGGTAGAACTGTATGCACTTAATAGTGTTATAATTACACTAGGCCTATTGCATTAATGCATTTTTCATTTTGAGACCTATACAGTAACATTCAGCAGATGGGACTGAGTCCATAGATGATTTCTAACGCACTCAATTGTATGGGGAAAATAATTTAAATCTCACTTTACTGTGGTTGGTTGACCTTTGTTTTATATACCGGGTGAATCTTTTCATCCTTCGGATCGGTGACTGAGCAAATCTGTATGTTACAAACGATGCGAAATTCAGGTGCTCATACCGCATTCACCAGCCCGTCCGATTAAGGCTATGATGTTAATATGCTCTGCCATCGCAACGGTTAACGTGCTGGATCATCACGCTGAAATCCCGGGGTTCAAATCACGGTCGACCGAAATTGATAAGACGCTACGCAGTGGACAGTGTGTCAGTGGCGTAAGAAGTGGGGTGCGAGGGGTGCGGGCCGCCCCGGGTGCCATCACCCGGGGGGTGACAAAATAAAAATGTGTTTTTGTAAGTAAAAAAATCGCTCAAGGAAATTTAAAGAAAATAATAATATTATTTAAAACAATTAAATAAGCTTAACAACTTTCTACAAGTCAACATGAGTATTGAAACTTTTAGTTTTAAATTCAGTCAAAGGTAATAAAACGCGGCTGAACTGGCCGATGTGTTGATACGAACAATATAATTATGGTTAGGGGGAGGGGTGTTTATTTCTGTCGATGCTTGTCTCTGCAGTTTTATTAATTTAAATGAGACTTCAACAATCTGTGATATTTTATATCACTCAAGCCGCAACCAATTCTACCCGCTGCGGCAGTCATGGCTTTGACGAAAATAAACTTCGAATGTGAGTGACTCCGAAGTCTCCTTCAATCTAGATTTTGAACTGGGATGTGCGCATATTTAAGAATAGATTATTAATAATACAGTTCCGTAAAATAGTCACATTACTTGTTTATGAAATTTCTTAGGATCAACCTATAAAAATTGATGTATAATTCACATAACTTCCTCTGCCCAAATAAAAGTTAGCCTCCCCTTAAAAATAAGAGAAAGTTGTCGCCAATCATCGTGTCACATCCCCATAAGGTACCTAACCCAAATACAAAATTTTGTTTTCGTACGATTTTCCGTTGCAAGATGCCGTATTGCAAAGAGCGCGTATTCAGAGTGGGTGGCTTATAACTACCCTTCAGAGAATTATTTCGAAAAGTGTTTCAAATAAAAGTTTTAGCTCATAGTATAAGCAACCCACGTGCAAAATTTAAAGAAAATCGTTAGAGCCGTTTTCGAGAAAACGTTCTTTATGTAAAAATAAGGAAAACTTGTCTCCAATCTTCGGTTCACATCTTGAAAGGTATCTGATATAAATAACTTACAAAATGTTGTCCTTTTATCAAAATTCGTCTTTCCAAAATTCGAGATTTTGCTTGGAAAACAAAATATATATATATTTTTTTAAATCACTCAAAAAATATAAATTTGCACAATTTCGGGAGTGTATTTTGGCCTGGATGTTCGCTTTATTAACGGTAAAACCCACACTCTGTCGCTCACGAAAACAATGTATATATGTCTGTCTATAACGCACTTTAGATTAATAATAATAATAATAATAATAATAATAATAATAATGGAATTTATTGTCATTTAACAGTACAATGTACAGCATAATGTACTTGATATGTATGTCTTTCCTTAATCCTAAAAAAATTGGCTGAATTGGGTTAACTATTATGTCTTATATGCACCATTTGTAGCACTGGTTACAACATGGCGACAACATGGTAACTCGAATCGCTTTATGGATGGTTGATTCATAGTACAGGTATATAATGATTTCGGAGCTTAGTTTTGTTTTTAAAATAATTATTACTAATTTTGCATAATCCGTTGAGTTTACGAGTTACCATAGGCGTACCGAGGGGGGGTTTGGGGGTTTGAACCCCCCCCCCCCCATTGATTAAAAAAAGGAAAATTGTATAATTTTTTAAAGTCTGCCCATAAATTACTTAATACAAGTATAAAGTGTGGGAAGCTTAAAACTCGTTATTTTGCGTCTTAATTTTTAAAATTTTCCGGGGGAGGACCCTCGGAAGCTTAAAACTCGTTATTTTGCATCTTAATTTTTAAAATTTTCCGGGGGAGGACCCCCGGACCCCCCTCCCCCTGGGGGGTATTCCATACCCTCCAGACACCGCGGATATTATAACCCCCCCATATGGTCGGCCTGGTTACGCCTATGCGAGTTACGTCAGATAAATTCGTTGCAGCTGCATCTATCGATAAACTCTTAAACTCTCGTGGGATTACCTTTGACTATCCAAAAAATAACACTTGGAACTGTTCCATCTTTTAATAATTTAAATGGGGGGGGGGGTGACAAGAAATTTTCCGCACCGAGTACCACCTAAGCTTGCTACGCCACTGCAGTGTGTAACACGCCGGTAGGCTACTGTTTAACTTCTCAATCTGCAAGATGAGAAACTTCACTGGTATATATTTTATGCTATGCTATGCTATGCTATGCTTTGTGCATCGTGAAGGCTCAATGGGATTCATATGGGAGAATCAAGCGCGCGCGAGCGAGATGTTGCCAAGTATGTCTATTTTCACAATATGACCAATGTGAAATAAAAACATGCATTTCTGTATGAAATTTAATGAAGAACATGATGATAGGCTCAAAAAGCTTAAGTTTTCGTTTCCTTTTGTTTAAATCACAAAAATTGGAATTTTTTGTTTAAACGAAAATTTTAACATTAATTCGTTCCGAATCGTAAAACATATAATAAAATTAAAACAATTGCGACGAATAAAATCTCAAGTATTCGTTTGTCCTTATAGGCAATGCTGATTCTTAGAACTTACCAATATTTTAAACATCTTGATTACAAAATAATAAATTGTCAGACAAGGTGAGAGTATTTTTCATTTTTGCACTGAAAAATGTCGTTGCTGACTAAATTTCGTTCTACAGGTCCACTTAAAAAATTCCAGCGACAAAGTTGTAGGGAAAAGTGTGTAGTTATTTTTAATCATCGTTCAAAAGTCCCCCGAACAATATTAGCCATGTATCCTTAGTTGCTTTCTCTGGTGCACGGCGCGCAAAGTAAGGTAAGTAAGCTCACTGTAAGGTTTAAAATAAACCTGATATAATTAATGTGAACAAGTGCAAATTTAAGAAAATAGCCTAATTAAGTTTCTTAGTTAACTTTTTTTTTCATGTTCATTCTTTATAAAATTTCCTTCATATGCTTGTTGTGAATGCCTCCGACCATGTTCAGCATTATATCTCCCACTGGTCGTATTGCAGAATTTATTTTTTAAGTTACGCAGATAGTGGTTCCCGAAAAATTGCTGTTACACCCCCGCCGAACAGACCCTGCCACACAAGACAAATTTATAACCAATGATGTGAAAATGAATATTAGATAGAAAGAGCTTTGGTAGAATGAAATTCTGAAATTGACAGAATCTCTAGATAGCCTAGCCCCTAAAATAGGCTATATTTAATCACGAGTACGGTTCTAGCCTCGCTGAGATTCCAACATATCTTTGGATTAATTCAATAGTTTGTTATTAATTATGGGTTTAACATGTTTATAGCAGGTTTAAGCTTAACAGTTTATGAAACTTAAGATTTGGTAACAAATAGCCTACGTAAAACTCCATAGTCTATTAGCAAAATACGCCTGCGCGTTATGGCTTCAGCAATTGTGGTACGTGGGTCTATAGCCTATCTTTAAATCGAGTATTTTTTCACTCCACTTCCACTTAATGAGCTTAGAGCATCCTCGTGAAGGTTTATTTACCAAACTCTAATTTAGTTACGCTTAATTTAAGAGGATAGAATTACAATTTTAAAGAAAGTAGGACCACACATTGTGAAGCCACTCACTGTTCTTGTAAATAATTCGTTCAACAGTGGAATATTTCCGGATGCTTTTAAAACAGCGTTGATAAAACCTCTACACAAAGGAGGAGAGAAATCATGCCCGAATAATTATCGACCTATAGCTCTTCTTCCAGCGCTCTCTAAAGTTTTGGAAAAAATTATGCACACAAAAATTTCATCATTCTTAAAATATCAGAAATGCCTCTCGGAACACCAGCATGGGTTTGTTTCCAAGAAATCAACCACAACAGGGATATTTACAGCCTTGGAAAAAATCCACCAGCAACTGAATGAAGGCAAACAGACATTAGGCATATTCGTAGACCTGTCGAAAGCCTTTGATAGCATTCAGCATGATATCCTCTTTGGAAAACTTAGCAACTATGGAATTCGTGGAACTGTTCTTAAATGGATAAAATCGTATCTCTCTATGAGAATGCAAACAGTAGAGATAAGCCATAAATGTGGTAAATCTAGGTCTAATCCATCGCCAGTAACAAAAGGAGTACCACAGGGATCAATTCTAGGCCCATTACTTTTCCTTCTGTACATAAATGACCTTCCATCACACCTCCCTGATACCCAAACAATAATGTTCGCAGATGATTGTACATTAATTATTCAAGGAAAATCGCTCGACGATATCAAAATTTCGGCATCTCGTACGATGTCACACTTTCATAACTGGTGTACAAAAAATAGTCTAGCTATTAACACGTCTAAAACTAAATTCATTATATTTAAGTCCAGATTTTTTAAAGATACAGCGATCAATAATACCATAGTGTTTAATAATATGGAAATTGAAGAAGTGGCGAACACCAAATTTCTAGGGCTAACGATAGATTGTCATTTAAATTGGAAGGGACACATACAAAATTTGTGTAAATATCTATCTAGTTCATAGGCGTAACGAGGGGGGGGTTTTGGGGGTTTGAACCCCCCCCCCCCATTGACTAAAAAAAAGGAAAATTGTATAATTTTTTTAAGTCTGCCCATAAATTACTTAATGCGTGGGAAGCTTAAAACTCGTTATTTTGAGTCTTAATTTTTAAAATTTTCCGGGGAGGGACCCCCGGAAGCTTAAAACTCGTTATTTTGCATCTTAATTTTTAAAATTTTCCGGGAGAGGACCCCCGGACCCCCCTCTCCCAGGGGGGTATTATAACCCCCCCAGATGTTATAACCCCCCCATATGGTCGGCCTGGTTACGCCTATGATCTAGTTATACCTTTTTATTCGTTAAACTATCATCTTATTGCAATAAGAAAACTCTTCTGCAATGCTATTACAGTTATATTTATTCTAAAATAAAATATAACATTATTGCTTGGGGATCAGCAGATCAATTCCACATAAATAGAATCTTTGTCCTGCAAAAACGCATAATACGTACCATTTACAATGCCAAGCCTCTCGATTCCTGCAAACCTTTATTTAAAACCCACAAGATCCTCCCACTACCATGTATCATTTTTGAAGCCGCCCTGTTTGCTTATTCTCATAGACTCCTTTTCAAAGTTAATTCTGACTACCACTCTTACAACACCCGACATAAAAACAGCATAGCACTGTCGAAACACTCTACCCATCTATTCGAATCTTCTCCATACTACTTATGCTCTAAAGTATTTAATTCACTCCCCTCTCATATCACATCACAAAAAACAGAAATTTCATTTAAGAAAATGCTTAAATCCTTTCTTTTATCAAACTGTTTTTATAATATAAGTGATCTCTATTCTTTGTAAGTGTGTATATACTGTATTCTTAAATTTATCATTCAATTTGTATAATTCATCTCTCATATACTGTAAAAATAGAGCTAGAAATAATATTAAAATGAATAATGTAAAATGTAGCATGTTTAAATATTGAACATGCATTGAATATTTGTATGTAAATTATTAATTTGTAAATGTGTGTGTTAAACTTTAAGAAATGTAGTTTATAAGTATATGTAAACTATGTAAAACACTGTACTGTGTAAGAAAATAAACAAACTAACTAACTAACTAACAGTTGGTAAGCCCATCGTCTCGATAGACATCTAGTAAGAAATGAAGGTATTACTTGGACGAGAAAGATCCGAGGTCCGCAGGTTCTAATTTAGGCTTGGAGTTCTTTAACGTGGCGTAAATCTACGACACGGGACCTACAGCTTAGGCCTATAGTCCCTCCCGGAGGACTTCGTATTCTATTGCGACCGGCTTTAATCCCGCGACCTAAGGATGCAGAGGCGGGTATGCTATCTCTGCAACACCGAAGCAGACTAAATTGAAATATTAATACTGTATTAACTTTACTTTACTCTACTTTACTAATATTATTGATAAGATTTTGAAATTACTAGTTAGTGGCAGCCTATTAAATGCATCTCTAGAGTTCGGATTTTTACTAATTTTTTCCTCTCCACCTTCAGAAAATTATCACCAAGAGAGAATCTCATTATTTTAAGATAAAGATAACTGATAATGAAACCATGAAGCTGTAAATTCATTATTCAAATATGGACCCTATATTTAAAAATACCTAAAGATATTTATAAATTAGTTTGATTATATAGCCCACCCACATTTAAAAGTAATTTGAAACTTAGAGTCGAGCAAATGCTGTGTGTATATTATGTTATTATCTTTAAATTAATTTAATGGCCCAATTTTAGTTAATTATAAAAATTCAAAACGAACATTCCTTTTTGCTGACATAGCTGAACTACCAATCATTCTAGAATATGGAAATAAATAAATATAATTAAAATATAAATATCTATACGACAGCATGCAATCCTTTAATGAATATTACCTGAATTTGCGGTAAATATACACTCCGTTGGTGATAATATTACATCAGTAAATCCATAGATGATTTTAATACACGCCTTTACCCTTGTCGGCATTCAGTTGTGGTGATATGTATGTATATACGGTAACGCCTGAGATGCAAGTATCCTGTGCAGGCCTGCTTATTATCTCATTTAGCGCGTTTTATTGCTCGTTAAGGCTATGATGAAACACGTGTATTGTGGAAATTACAACTGTTGCTTTAATTTAATGAGAGGTGATTATACAGGTTCTTACACAGTGCTCGCATTACATCCTTGGACGTTTATTGCAAGCTTTATAGGTTTCGTTGTTCTTTAGGCATTGTGCACTTGCAGAGATATTATAGAAAATTGGGGCCTAATCCTTTACTGTTGCCATTATAAAGTATGCTTCAGTATAATTTTACTTTCTTTTCATGCTGATACGATACTGGTAGGGACCGTGTTTTTTGGTAAGAGCGATAAGCGCGAAATGTTACAAAACAGCTTTCCTTAGCTATATTTAGCTTTTTGCAAGTGTAAATTACCACAATTAAGCAAACTGAATGCACGAAATATCGCTAAATATTTTAGACTGTGCGAAATGTCTAACTAAAAGTGAAATACGCCCCTACCATATGTAAACTGAGAAATATTAACAAAATCCTATTTATGTTCATAATGTTTTAGTGTGGTTTTTTTCTCTCCATTTCTTGTAGCGTGAGTTATTTTCTGCTATTTCTAAGACTATCGAGAAGTTATCGATACATGTGATTGATTACAGCAAGACTGCGGAATGTACACTATTTAGAGATCACAATACTCTCCTTTACTGATGTCTCTGTTCAGAGTTTGGGATGCCTATGAATTTTTCATCAAATTGGCACTAATTTCATATTGTGTCCTCAGTTGTTGGCTCTTCTGTTTGCAAAAGGTTATCTGAAGTTGTTCAGTAGTAATTTTGGTTATATTTTTCATTATATTTGTACATAAATCATGCCAAAATCGAAAGTTACGACAGTTCATACGAGAGCAGAATAATACAGAAATGAGAGGATTTACTATGAGGGCGCGAAGGGTATTTTAATGTGTAATTACTGCAAATATTTTATTTCACGAAATACCCACCGAAATAGAAGGAAGCAATCAGCCATTTTATTTTACCAAAAAACACTGTCACTAATTATTGGCAACTCTTTGAACGTACTTCATATTTCATTATGAGTTGTACTATTCACGGATTTTATGCGGAAATATTTTCAAGGATACATACAAACCAAAATTCTACACCACGCGAAAATTTAAAATCATCTCATATTAGGACGAATACAATAAAGCATGTCAAAACGAAATTACAAGCAGTTAAGAAGCAAATAAATATTCTGAATATTTAACTGACTTATTTTATTTAAAATGTTGTAGGTTGATTAGCTGGATTTTAGATTAGCGAATAATAAGATATTTGACCTTAACTTGCACCTGTAGAGCTTATTGCATGATCACAAGACAGTTATATCTCATTCACATGGTCTTCTGACAATTAACCAAGTGATGTGACTGAGGAAGTCTTAATTAATATTGCAACCAACGAACCCATATGAGAGGTTAATGACTCTTGTAAGCCTGATTAGATTATTATTACTATATTAACTTTATTAACACAAGCATTCCTATGAAATGTGTTACGTGCCCTGTAATATAATAATTCCGTAATATTTAAGCAATAAAGAAGGTTTAGCTAACAAGTTCAGATGTGACCGTGACTGGACTACTAGCATTGAGAGGTGAAATGATCGGTTATGGCTATTTAACAACGAGGATGCTAGTAGGCTTGTAACCGTTGCTAGTGTGCCGGAATATTATCCCACAGGAGGTCTTTTACATGCCTGTAATTTAACTGACATGGGATTGTCCTCGACTTAGACCAGGATCAAACCCTTCACCTTGAACACTGCGACGACCAGGCCGCCAGATGTGAAAATGAAATCAGAGCGGTTAGAGAAATAAATTCTCACGTGAAACATGAATAACTTAATACATAGGCATAGTATAAAAACTACACAGGAAAACAAGTATGAGCAATGTCTACTTGTTCGCAACCACTCTTATCCTACTGTATAACAACAATTTCAGTCCAAGTTAATGAGTTGAAAAATTAGGATATATTATGTTTTAAGGATCGACCTTCAGATTGAGTCATTAATGCAGTACAGTTTTTAACCCTTACAGTGACAGACCAGACCAAATAAGCTAACTGAGGGCGGAGTATTGCGGGCATATGACGAACTCTTCTCCGTCCCATACCTGCATACGAAATGCATTGCTGGAAATGAAAGCCGGTTCCTTTCCTAAAATGTTAATTTTCTTACGCTAACTGTTGTTTTGCATAGGGTTTGAAGTTTGAACCTATGCAGGCCAGTTTTTGTAGAAAAGAGATGCCGGCTGCGGCCCTATTGGGGATAGTTCCGGCATTCGCCTTACAACCAGTGAAAACCACATAAAACCTTGGTTGGAATATTTGTGTCAGGGTTGCTAGATCAGAAACGTAAAACAGTCGTATCAATATCCTATTCTAGTCGTATGCTAGTTAAAACTGTCGTACTCAATGTGATTTTTCAGTGTAATGAACCTATTGCGTTAATAATAATAATAATAATAATAATAGTAATTAATAATCATTATTATGAACCTTACATATGTCATGTAGGCCTAATTGTCAATAAATCATCTTAATTATAAATGATTAGGCATGTTTCATTATCTTCCGATGTGCCTAATGTTATTACATAAACAGTAGCCTAGTTGTAACAGTGTTCTAATTATTGCAAAAGGCACAGGACTGCTTTCCAATCATATTAATTTTAACAGCATGCCTACAACAAAAACCAAGAGAAAAAAACTGAATACATATCAAAATTTAAAATTCGTCAGTAGATTGATTAAAAAAAATATAAAACGCTATGTTAAAAATAGTCGTACAAATAGGCGTACGACCCATGGTTGCGTCGTACGTCGTACAAATCTATGAAATAGTCGTATGTGTACGACTATAGTCGTACGTATGGCAACCCTGTACCTTTTATTTGGGCAGAGGAAGTTATGTGACTTTCACATCAGATTTTTGTGTAAGCATTCATCAACTAAAATCATTCGTGGGTTATAAGATTTAAATCAACTAGAAAAATACCAATGAAATAGCTAGTTACTATGGATGAAAATTTCGATAAGAGGATAAATATGTCCATAATTTAAGATAAAACATTAATTTTATATATGATTTTTATTAAAATGTACGGGCAAGCTGAGAGCAAGCGGACTGTATAACAAGATTCATATGACGTATCACTTCTTGAAATTGAGACTTAAACTATAAATAGATAAGCCAAACTTGCCCAATACATTTTAGATAAATTTCTCTGGTATGTAACAATTTATTGTCACAACAACAATACATACATCAAGCTCAGTTCATAAATTCTTGATTTCTTGGACGTGTATAATATTATTATTCATAAACACTGATGAACTTGTAGATATCACAATGTTTAGTACAAATTCCTTTGTTAAAGGTCATAAATATCTTTGAGATGGCTTAATCAGTTTGATCAAAACCACAAATATATTAGTTCAATGATGCAATTACGTCCAAATTGTTCCTCAAATAAATTAGGTAGTAAATGACGTACCTTTGAATTGATTAATACCACCTTTGATAGTTGATACAGATGTTAGCCTGAGATCTTGCAACGCCAACACCAAAATGAAGAAGACCCGATGAATCACACGATGGGTGATAATAGTCCTTAAATCGTTCGAAGTCTTCAGAATCAATAAGGCATATGAAACCTTAATGTGAATCGAAGAGCTGATTGCTTCAGTTATTGAAAGTAAACCACCAGATCTATCTGATAGGTAAATAATGGCATTGATAAGCCAAGAAGAAAACTCATGTCCTTATGAGTAGTAGTTGAATTGATTACAACGAAGAATAGGCATTTAAAGCCTAGTAAAACTAATGTCTTTATGAGACACAGTTAACTTGAATCGATGAAGAAGGAAAAAAGCTAAAGATAAACCTTATTGGCTATCAAAACAATATAATAAAAATCTCCAGTCTCTGATTGGATGCAAGACATAAAAGAATAATTTTGATATTACAATACCCATACATAACAACTATTTGAAATTCATTTGTTCAAATAAATAAAAAAACAAGATAGCAAGCAAGGCCTGCTAAAAACGAATTACAGAAGCATGACCTACTAAACTAAAACATAACGGAACATATTGCCCGCAAATTATGACACTTGAGGCATAATTTAAAATTACATGTGGAGTTATGTTTAAAAAATAAATAAAGAAGAGAGGAAAAAGAAATAAAAAAATAAAACAAACATGAGAACAAATAATTAAAATGAACTGAAAAATATGAAAGCAGAGAATGACTGAATCATTCGTCATCTTCTGAGAATGGCATTGGTGCCAAATTGACAATTGGTTGCACATAAAGATTCGTGGCAGTACGAACCTTTGCAACTTGAACCAGACTGACCCCGCCAGGGTGAAATTGTCATGGTGTTTGAAGTCCTTGACGCTGGGTGGTAAGTTTTGATGTAGTCGGAATTCTCGTTGGAACCCTGACCAACAGATTCCATATGTCCCAATTTCAAGTGTTTGGACATAGAATTCCTGTAAGCCTTAGCTAATACAGGATTAGAAAGAGAATGTCTCTTAAGAGACGTCAATCTTGAACTCGCTTGGCGAGATGCATTAGAAACCCTTTGCAGGTTTGAACTTACTAAGGCTGAATAATGCATATCTAAGGTATTAGATTGGCGGGATAAATCATTAGGAAGTCCATTGCTAAAGTCCTTAGATTTATGAAGTGTAAGTTTGTTGGACCTACGAACAGACAACCTATTAGAAGAAGGTTGGGGCAGCTTGCCCGCAAAGTACCAACCCAGTTGAGAGTTATGAATGATGGGTAGGTTAGGAGCAGAAATGTTACCCACACAATCGATTTGCGAGAAAACCTCAACACCCAACACCAAATCTACAGAATTAGGTGTGTTGAAATCAGGATTGGCTAGTTGAAGGTTAGGCGGAATGTTCCAGTTAGTGATATTAATTGGAGATCTTGGAAGTTTCGACTCTGAAATCTCCGGAACAACAAGAGCAACAGTATTACAAAACCATCGAGTTGTTCGAGACCTGATTTCTATAGAAGCAAGCTTATGGGTGCTTACTTTAGACGATAGTATTCCAGTCAGCCTTGCTTGCTGCTGACAAGGGGATAGTTTTAAATGTTTAAACAGCCTTTCACTGATTAAGTTGCAATCAGAGCCGCTATCTAAGAGGGCAGTGGCCTCTACGGGTTACCATACTTGTTTATCACAAACACATTTGCAGTAGGAAGTAAGCAGCCTTGATGATTATGAGAGGCTGACATAATCCCTGCAGTATTAGATATTTGTGACTCGTTCTGAGCACTATAATCGTGAAGAAGAGTACTATGTTTCTCTCCACACACTCTGCAAGAGAACGAGCTGCAAGCCTTGGTATGTCCTCTTGAAGAGTAACATACACGACATAAATGGTTAGTCCTGACAAAATTGCTACGGCTTGCAAGACTCATTGCTTTGAAAACATCACATTGGTAGACTTGATGTGAATCCTTTTTGCAACAAATACATTTGTTGACAAACTGAGCTGATTTGCTCTTAGCCGATATAGGTTGCGAATTCTGTGAAGTTGAAGGCTGATTTTTTAGAGCTGAATCCGTCATTTGCAAGACTCGGACTCTAGTCTGCAGAAACTTAAGTAGTTCCTTGAGTTCAGGCAGTCTGTCTGATTTCAGCGATGATTCCCATTCTCTAATAATATGAACTGGGAGTTTGTCTAAGATCATTTTAGAAATAATTAAGTCGGATAAATCGACATTAGTATTTAAAGAGTGCAATGCATGCACCGTGCTTATGAAATGATCTATAAATCTTTGCAGAGAGTCTGCAGAATTCTTTTCAAGAGAGGGTGGTGAAAATAATTTGTCAATGTGACTATTAGCAATCAGACGATTGTTGTCAAATCTTTCTGACAACGTTTCCCAGGCTACATCAAATGTAGCTGAGGATACAGGAATATTCTGTATTACAGTCATGACTTCTGGCGATAAGCATGATTTTAGATATTGGAACTTGTCCATGTTAGAAATATGCTTATGTTGAATGACAAGGGAATAGAATGTATCCCTGAACTCAATCCACAAGGCAGGATCGCCTGTGAATTGAGGAAGACGGATCTCGGGAAGCTTTGGGAGTGAAGGAGTCAATTCTGTAGATGACTGGTGAACTACAGAAGCTGAGACCTGATCAGGGTCGTAGAACTGTTTATTTTTGGCAATAGCACCATTTAGACGACCTATTGCCTCATGAAAAGTCGCTTCAACTTCTCGTCTTTGAAGCTTAATGACTTCCGTCACTTCTTTAAGACTGAGTTGAGCATATGTACTCTTATATTCACTAAATATGGTTTCAAATGCATTACGCATACTGAGAGCCTTGAAATATGAAGCTTCGTCTCGTATAACTAACGTTTGAATAGCTTCAACGAAATCAATGAACTGAATTCTTGCAAAATCAATGGAATCTAGTTTAGCTATAGATTCAGCTTGAGCAGCTTCTTGACTAGCCCTAGCTTCTGATTCTGCTAATTCTAATTTAGTCCTAGCTTCTGATTCTGCTAATTCTAGTCTAGTCCTAGCTTCTATTTCTGCAATTTCTAGTCTAGTCCTAGCTTCTGCTTCTACAGCTTCTTGCCTAGTCTTAGCTTCTGCTTCTGCAGCTTCTTGTCTAAGTTTAGCCTCATAGGCTACAATTAAGGAGTCAACATGAGATATAGCTGAAAAGACAGATTGCTCAATATCTTCTCTATAATCTGCTTCAGCTTCTGAATACTCGATTTGGTCAATCAGAGACTGAACATCTTCATATTTGATCAGGACTTCATTAAACTTAGCCTTACGGGCTATAATTTCTTTATGCGATTTATCATCAAGATCAGTGAACGATAGAAAGGTATTGACGTGGCGAGTGATCTGAGCCTTTATAGGAGTTCTCTTGGCTTTAAGAGCATTAATGTTCAACTCCTGATTAGCCATCTCTTTAGATTTACAGCACAGATTACAATGAATATCAATAATTGCCCGCTCTTAGGGCCCAAATGACAATAAATACAAAGCCCGATTACGGGTTAAGACAAATCAGTACATAAACGTCCAATGCAATGGACGTTGAAACAATACAATATCAGGTGTGATATGTGTACTAGTGTAAGTGTTGCTGTCTGTGTAGGTTTTACATACATGTAAACTTATAACACTAGTTTAACAATAGATCCTCCAGCCTTCACCTCAAACATGCAGAAGACATGGAGGTAGTAACAATATTAATTATTGTTTAGTTATTGTTATGATGAGAACAATTCTGGTATATGTTACAGTTCAATTCACCAGATAATAGTCCAGATATGATTCAAGATTCGGCAATAGGAGTCCAATAAATGGTCCGGTAATGATTCAATTATCCGGCAATAGGAGGACCATTAAAATGTACGGGCAAGCTGAGAGCAAGCGGACTGTATAACAAGATTCATATGACGTATCACTTCTTGAAATTGAGACTTAAACTATAAATAGATAAGCCAAACTTGCCCAATACATTTTAGATAAATTTCTCTGGTATGTAACAATTTATTGTCACAACAACAATACATACATCAAGCTCAGTTCATAAATTCTTGATTTCTTGGACGTGTATAATATTATTATTCATAAACACTGATGAACTTGTAGATATCACAATGTTTAGTACAAATTCCTTTGTTAAAGGTCATAAATATCTTTGAGATGGCTTAATCAGTTTGATCAAAACCACAAATATATTAGTTCAATGATGCAATTACGTCCAAATTGTTCCTCAAATAAATTAGGTAGTAAATGACGTACCTTTGAATTGATTAATACCACCTTTGATAGTTGATACAGATGTTAGCCTGAGATCTTGCAACGCCAACACCAAAATGAAGAAGACCCGATGAATCACACGATGGGTGATAATAGTCCTTAAATCGTTCGAAGTCTTCAGAATCAATAAGGCATATGAAACCTTAATGTGAATCGAAGAGCTGATTGCTTCAGTTATTGAAAGTAAACCACCAGATCTATCTGATAGGTAAATAATGGCATTGATAAGCCAAGAAGAAAACTCATGTCCTTATGAGTAGTAGTTGAATTGATTACAACGAAGAATAGGCATTTAAAGCCTAGTAAAACTAATGTCTTTATGAGACACAGTTAACTTGAATCGATGAAGAAGGAAAAAAGCTAAAGATAAACCTTATTGGCTATCAAAACAATATAATAAAAATCTCCAGTCTCTGATTGGATGCAAGACATAAAAGAATAATTTTGATATTACAATACCCATACATAACAACTATTTGAAATTCATTTGTTCAAATAAATAAAAAAACAAGATAGCAAGCAAGGCCTGCTAAAAACGAATTACAGAAGCATGACCTACTAAACTAAAACATAACGGAACACTCACCCTTTACCCAATTTTCGGTGACGCATACGTACATCACTTGTGTTGAAAAGATTAACTTGAAAAACAGTATAGCTTTTTGTCTTTATTTCCAATTATTTGATAAAGCTCTGTAGGTTATGATATGAAAATGGATTCAAGTTCTGATTGCTGAGTTCCCATTAATATCTGTAAGGCTTTTTTTGACAATTAATAATAAAAAATATTATTTTTATGATTATTATGTTTATAGAATTTGTTGATATCTTCACGACAGGTAAAGAAAGCCTTTACTGAAGGGCATTTAACAAAATTCGGTTTTTTCATGTTTCCAATATTGAAGTTGTTTGTAATTTCACTACGAATTCTAAATATAATGATTAGTTTGCTTGACGACCATAAGAAGGTTATAAATCAAAATATCATAACATGGTAATACGTTTTTCATGCACGTAATCTGACTCGTACAAAACTTATAACTGTGAATTATTAGTCAGTTTATAAAGAAGATGCTTTGTAGCTAAGATGGTTGTATCTAAAATCCAAATTATTTTTGGAAACGTATTACAAACACTGCTAATGTGCAGTCTGTATACCGATACTTATTATTTAATCAGCATACAGTCAATAAAAGGAAGTCTCAGTTCGTGCACAACTCCTTGTATGATCCAATTAGAAACTTCATCAGAACATCACTCATTCTAAATTTCATTTTAGTGCTTACAAAGGTCAGTAGAGTATTTCGTGATGAGTCAGGAGTTCTTTCGTTAATGAAATAGAGGAAAAAGAACAAGTGAACAGAAACTCGTTACTTCTTCCAGACTGCGTATTAAAAGTTACAGTTATGACCGTGCCACGACACGACATTCCCGACCGTAGAGCGTGCTCTTCAAATGGAGTATTTTAAAATTGCTGGGTGCAGAGGAAACGCACTGGCCGTCAGCAAGACTTAGAGCGGAGTTCGTTAACAATAGAGTCGATCTGCTGAGAACTCGTAATTTTCATTCAGTTATCCTTCGTATTCGCTGATGTTATCACACTACAGAAATAGGTTACAACTGTGTTTATTGTTTAACTGTTTTCTGAGATATCATCACGAACTGGGAATCATAATGATGAATTATTTCAATGCTACCTACATTGTATTTTTAGTGCTATCGTTAGGCATCCGTGAAATTTGCGAGACGCGAAATTATTCTCATTCGGCAAATATTTGGAAAATTGTCTTTTACCGACCCCCACAACCCCCCAGAAAGTCGGTCGCGGTGGTCTAGAGGTAGCGTGCCCACCTCTAGATCCGAAGGTCGCGGGATCAAACCCGGCCGCGGTCGTTTTTTCAGGACGTAAAAATCCTGGGCACGGAGCCCTCCGGGAGGGACTTTAAGCTGGGGGGGCCCGTGTCGTAGATTTACGGCACGTAAAAGAACTTCAAGCCTAAATTAGAGCCTCTGGACAAAATGTCTCGGCCCTTTCACGTCCAAGAAATACCTTAGTTTCCGGAGGGCTTACCACCTGTCCCTCTGCCCTCTCTCGGAAAAATAAGCGTAACAAAATTCATATAGGTAATAGAAACCTCCACTTGGAGGCCCTTCGCCCCAACATAGGGGCTATAGGATTCCAGACTGACAGACATTACCCTCAAAAACATACATTTGAATCGCGGACGCGAAATCTTATAGCCTAATAACGCGAAAAATAAACACAATCCCATTATTTAAATGAATTCAAGCAAAAATTATTTTATTTGAATAAATTCTTAAATGAATTCATTTTAAGGAATATTTTCATAATTTCCTGTACTAATTACCTCGTGAATTTGCCAACAAATAAGTGCTTCGGTCATGTTTCCCTTTGAGAGGCAAGTTTCGCTCCCCTTCACATCACGCAGCCAAGCAGGAAGAACCACAGGATCAACCTATGATGCGATGTATTTTACGGCGTGTTTAGAATACATAGACCAGTGGTCTTCAAACTTTATTAACTAAAGGGCCATTTATTTTTGGTGAAAGACTAGCGGACCGCATTGATTTTTTTATTTAAGAATATTTAATAACTTGATATAATATTTATGTTACAAAAAAAAGTCATTATATTACAATAGCTATAGGGATTATTCAACATTATACATGTGTGTGTTTTATATTTTGTCTGCCACTTTGCATTGTTAATGGATAACACAAACTCAACAACATTCTTGAATTTAATGTGAGACCTGACACTGTTTCTTTGTCACTAAATTGTCAATATTGTTATTGTAGTTAAAATTAGTTTTTTGCGGGCCGCCAAAAAGTAAGCCACTGGCCGCGGGTTGAAGATCATTGTCATAGATTGCTCCATAAATTTTAACTTCTATGGCTTCCGACACTTTTTTTTTGTTATACTGGAATACAAATCCAGTTGTGTTTTTAAGAAGTGTTTAGCCTATATTAGTAGGTATGTTTTAATAATCTTTCAGTACCTTCTTAACTGTGTAGCAAGTATTAATTTTAACAACTCTCTGGATGTGATTTAATTATTATTAAGTTGTTCCATGTGGTGAATTGACGGTTTAGGTACCAACTCTGCAATCGTTGTATATACCTTTGTGACTTTACACAAAGATGTAACTTTTTAAGGGAATTGTGCGTGTTTTGGATATTTCCTGGTTATATACTGCTGATATATTAAGTTATGCATCAGAAATACTTATAAAAGTGTCGTTTCTTTTCCTTTATAAACAATAAATACAGTGCTAAGAATTCTCTTTGTATGGAGAACGTTCGAATTCCCGATGACACATTCTGCATTAACCATGTTATATCTGTTCTCTTTAGGGGATTTTTTGTAATTTTTCTTGCTAATATAATTATTGTTATTATTATTATTATTATTATTATTATTATTATTATTATTATTATTCTCATTTTCGGTCCAAACTTTGGTATCACTTAACTTACAGGAAAAGAAACAAAATGAAGACAAAAAATATTAAAAGTGTGAAATAAAAAATAATAATTGTTATTATATTACATCAACAGGCATACAGGCTTCAAATTGAGGATACAAACATGAATAAATTTGAGATGTTGCAGTAATCATGAGATCATGCTGATAAGCATATGAGTAACCGAGAAATTTAATGTGAAATACTTTAAAGTGTATAGATGTAAAAATGAATCAAAGACCAGGTAGCCCTTAAGGTTCCTAAAAGCCAAGGCTCCCAGATTTTTTAATAATAGCACAGAAGGCGGTGATATCAGCCTTAAGCACCAGCATCCTTTAACACCTGACTTGCTCCTAGTCCAGGCTAAGAGATGATCTTCACTGACTTCGGTTTGCAGCGCAATAACTCAACTAAGTGTACTCTCTATTCTATCGAGTAATACTATTTAGATAGATTTAAAAATGGAAATAAGGTGTGGATTAAATGACAGTTCCTGCTATACCGAACTCTCGAGTTCTTGATTTAATGTTGTTTTTGTTATTAGTCTATTGTTATTTTTATTATTATCATCAATGTTATTCTTATTTCTTCTTTGAAAATTTGAACGAATAATAGGTCTATATGCCTGTACAGGTTCTTGATTTAATGTTACTTGTTGTTTTTTATTATTAGTCTATTGTTATATTTATTATTATCATCAATGTTATTCTTATTTATTCCTTGAAAATTTGAACGAATAATGGGTCTATATGCTGTACAGGTTTTCAATAGTTCTCCAGGTTGTGGAAACTCTCCAAAGTAATACCTTTCCATAAACTACAACTGCATAAACAGGAAGATAAGAAATGCACTGTCCAAACTTTAGTTATGTCCGGGAATAGGACCTTGTATCGCCGAGTAGGAAGCGAACATGCTGCTATTTCATTTTCAGTAAGTTATGCTGTAAGTAGAGACGGCGTAACTCAAACAAGCCTGAAATTCCGTTACACAAAAAAGTACTGTAGTATAATATTTTTATTTGCTGATTCTTTTGTATACAAGAACAGTATCTGCATAATCTTTATATTTCCATAACATGTTATTTATTCTTATTCTTAATAGGAATATCCGTCAATATATTAAAACTTCGATCGTTAAATATATTAATTTGGTTAGTACTTATTTCCTAGTAGGTGCACACAATTTTTATGCGATTTATTCTTATTAAAGTCATTTTTCTCGTGAATTTTTTTATTGATATTCCTGCATTCATTTTATTTATTACTTTAAGAAAATGAGTTAGTGTAACTTGATTATAGTGTAGATAGATAATTAATAACAGTGGTTTATGGATTTAGAAATACATGCTATGGAGTATAATATAAAACTTTTTATTTATTTTCTTGAGCACTTATTTCAGTAGGCCTACTCTGTATAATTTAATCGAGGAAAACAAAGAAACACATTAGGAACTTATTACTGTAAGAGCTTTTGTATAAAAACGTGATAAAATACGCAACTGGGGGGATTTGCGCTTACGCAGCTGTAGGTCTTTAGAAAGAATTATTGTACACTGCATCCCTCTCCGAAGTGGGGGGGTTCAATTTTCCCTACGGGAATCTCTGAAAAATGCCAACACACTCACAGGAGTCTTAACATTTCCCCGGAGTGCTAAAGCCCATTTTGCCTTCTCGTTGAACGTATACGTTTTTGAATGTCTCATGAAAGACTGTTAAGTTATGTAGGGTAAATCCGGGTGAGATGGCCATTTTCTAATGCTTAATAACTTGAAGGATTTTCAAGATAATTCGTGTGCAAAATGTTCAATTAGGTCCTTGGATGTCACATTCTCATAGCATAATTTTTTATGGAGAAAAAAAGGAATTTAGGGTGAGAAATCCCAACATTTAAAAAAATGGTGCGTTGGCCATCTCACCCGAGGTGTCAGGGGGAGATTGCCATAGGACATAGGGACAGTTTTCGAAGGTAGAAAGTACAGGTAAAAAAGTAGAAAGACTAGTTAGCTCTTCTCCAATAAATATATACAAATAAAATAAACTTAAGTGCCAAATAAGTTATCACAACGTAAAAATAAACATATTTTGGAAAACAGAATCAATTCTGAGTAACTGAAAAGTTCTGATACATTTCTGAAAAGATAACTAAACTCTACTGCATGCATGGC
This sequence comes from Ectobius pallidus, assembly GCA_964059195.1. Classification (NCBI taxonomy): domain Eukaryota; kingdom Metazoa; phylum Arthropoda; class Insecta; order Blattodea; family Ectobiidae; genus Ectobius; species Ectobius pallidus. The sequence goes on from CAXKWD010000010.1 coordinate 21,248,585, forward strand.
GGGGAAGGGCATACCATCTAACCTCTACATCATTTATCTCCATCTTTCGACTTTGTTAGTTGATGACAGGAAAATGTAAATATGAAAAATAATACAATATTTTGGAGCCACCTTTGGCATAGAAACATGAGTCCAATCCACTTTTTAAGCACATAAATAATTTTGAAAATGAATTTAATAATGTATTTAATTAGGGGTACACTGTCAAAGTCGTCTCTATTTACATACATCTTTCCGGATTGCATTTTCAAAATTGTTTCATTAAGGTATACGTATTAATATGTTCGTTTATGTCAATTCCCTAGCAATAAAAATAAATAAGTAATTGAGAAGCGATGGAAATTAGTCTTAAGTGAAAATTTTTACATTTCGCGTTAGAAAAAATCAGAAGATCTTGAAAATATGGCTCTTAAGTTGTTGGCCAACTCTACCGGAAAAGATGTGGGCCATCTCTCCTATTTGTAAAGGTGAGATGGCCATACTCAGTAGTTAAAAATTGAAAAGTTTAGAACAGAACACGTAATACAAGTGAAATATATAAGGTTCACTCACCTCACACAGTGAGTATCGTTTAACTGTTAGTAATAATGTCGGACTTCTGCTTATTTCATTCAACATACAAAAAATAAATGGCCAGTTAGAAAACAGTAATGTTAAATCAATCGCGGATATCTAAATATAAACAGTGCATGTGTTCAACAATCGACTCTTAGTACCAAAAGCTTGCCGCCTACCAAGTTACGTTCAAATATGTTTATCGGCCTTGAAATCAGAGCGATTGGTCGTCTCCCCCGCATGGCCGTCTCTCCCGGAATTACCCTAATTTATTATTTAAATTATGGATATTGAATGCAAATTTATATAATTTACATTCGTTAATTGTCTTGGTGGGCAAAGCATTGATTTCTTAGCTATTTATGCTTGCCGTCGTGTATGGCTTATCATTGATTTGCATTAATTGTAGATTCAGATGTAATATAATCCCAAAGATTTCTGGTTCATTATAAAAAATTATGGTATAATAAAAATGCAGAAATAAATTATGAAAACGGAGGAAATGGCACAGCATACGAAGGAGATTTAATTCAAATTGAAGAACTCGAAGAAGCACTTGCAAAAACTAAAAATAGAAAAGCTATAGGTAAAGATGGACTGAATGCAGAGCTACTTATGTATGGTGGAATATTGCTAAAGCTTCGATTGCTATATCTGTATAATATGTGCTGGAAAAAAATTGTATATCCCAGGAGATTGGCTTACTGCTCAAGTAATATCTATCTTTAAAAAAGGAAAACGCAACGATTGCAATAAATACAGAGGAATATGCTTACTTGATACTGCCTATAAAATATTTACAAGAATAATAAATAAAATATTACAAAATATAGCAGAACATTCTATTTTAGAAGAACAAAACGGGTTTAGACGAGGCAGATCTTGCGCTGATAATATATTCAGTATTAAACAGATCATTGAAAAACATAGAGAATACAATATCGAAACACATATGGCTTTTATTGATTTCGAAAAGGCGTTCGATAAAGTAGATCGAGAAAAATTATGGAAAATATTACAGGATAGAGGATATCCAAAACAACTTTTGAGAATAATACAATGCTTCTACAATCCAACAAAAATAATCATAAAAAAATTATGGCAAAATTCCTACATCAATATTTACTAATCAAGGGGTTCGACAAGGGTGTTCTTTATCACCTACTCTTTTTAATATTTATATTGACGATCTAGTGAGAGAGTGGAAGCAATTAGTGAATACAGGTTTTAAAATATCAAAGAATAGCTACATAAACATACTTTTATTTGCAGATGATTTGGTTATTATTCAAAAGAATGAGGCTGCCCTACAGGAATCAATTTTTAAACTAAATGAAATTTGCGAACAATACAATATGAAAATTTCGGCTACAAAAACGAAAGTAATGGCATTCATAGGAAAAAAACCAATCAGAACAAAAATAATTGTCAATAATCGATGTATAGAACAGGTGAGTCACTTTAATTACTTGGGAACTGATATTGGGTACGACAGAGAACATGATGTGGATAATAAAATATGTAAATTTCAGAGAATATGTGGATCAATTAATCGGACGTTTAGAAACAAAGTACGCAAAAAGTTTTACGAAGCTAAAGTTTTATAAGGTTATGGCTGCACCTGTTCTATCGTACGGAAGTGAATCATGGACATTAACAAAAAAACAAAACAAAAAAAGTAAAATACAGGCTACAGAGATAAAATTTCTAAGAAGTATAAAGGGATGTACAAGGCAAGACCATATAACAAATGAGAGTATAAGAAAAGAACTAGAAATTTTTAATATGAATGATAGATTAATCAGTTTTAAAGAACAATGGAAAGAACACGTTGAAAGAATGCCTGATACAAGACTAACAAAACAGATTATGAAACATAAACCTAAAGGAAAGAGATCTGTGGGTCGACCCAGGAGACGATGGTTGGAAGACTTTGAAGGCGGAACAGGCAATTGATTGCCTATGCCATGAAGTGGAGAAGAAGAAGAAGATTTCTGGTTTTGTGTAACTTCAATCTTTAGGTTGTTCTATTGATAATTATATAATATTTAGGCCTATGCTACAAATTCCATGTCCTTTCTGCCACGTACATTTGTTTTATTATTATTATTATTATTATTATTATTATTATTATTGTTATTATTATTATTTTTATTTTTATTTTTATTTTTATTATTTTTATTTTTTTATTATTATTTTTTTAAACAGTCTACCGCTGTGGCTCAGGGGATACGTACGCTCCTGTCACGCAGCGGGCCTGGGTCCGATTCCTGGTCGGGACAAGTTACCTAGGTGGGTTTTTTTTCCGGGATTTTCCCTCACCTGTGAGACAAATGTCAGGTAACTTTAGGCCCTTTTGGTCCCCGGATATCATCTGGCCGTCATTATCATCTTCATCCCATCCTCGCCGTGTTTGGAGTGAATGTGTGCGTGAATAGTGTGTCTCGTCCTATGTGTTTGTGTTGTCTCGGAGGTGGCCTCGGCATTGAGCTGGTCACTCGTCCGGGAGTACCTCCATGTCCTTGTCTGGTCAAAAAAGTATGTCTGTTGTGATTCATAGTTCATTCCTTTCCCGACAGGTCGCGACCCGGTAAGGCCCGGGCGGCGCGGGTCGCATAAAGGTCCCTATAAGGGAGAGGTAAAACTGCGAAAGAGAGAGAGAGAATTTTAAACAATGTGACAGAAGAAATTATAAATTACAATATAATAATGATAAACAGCCTTATTCCCTCATCATATAACAGAAAAACTAACCTAAGTTTAAAATAGATATACAAGCATTCATGAACCACAGACTATTGTCTCTGTTGGACATTACATGAGAATATTACAGGAGAAAAATTCCTCCGACACTGGGACTTGAACCCAGGACCTTTGGCTATTCGCGCCAATTCTCTATCTTGAATGTTAACTGTGCAATAACAGTGGGAGCCCGGTCACAAAATCACTACTTAGTGTGCCTCACAAGTACTGCATATGACATGACTTGTCTGTCTGTGAGGTGGACCATTAGGGCAATCAGTCACAAGGAGAAAGGTTCCATCTGGCGCTGCGAATTGAACTCCGGCTTAGCTCAGTTGGTAGAGCATTGGCGCGAATAGCCAAAGGTCCTGGGTTCAAGTCCCAGTGTCGGAGGAATTTTTCTCCTGTAATATATTCCTAAGTTTAAAAATTCACAAATCTGAGTTCTGAGTTGTATTTTGATGATTATTGAGGGTGTTACACATATATGCTCGAATTCGTAATAATCGTAGGCATATATATGCCTCGAGGGTTTTCTGGCGTACCATATGTAGACATTTTTCTCAGGTTTGCGGCCAGATGAGAATTTTGCGTTTAATCTACATTTCAGATGTAAACAAATACATCAGTTCTAATGGTTGGTTGTATTATTATTGAACGACGGGGATGTACTGCAATTTAGACCTGTAACCCTCCCATATGCCGGAATTTTCTCCCAGAGGAGCTCTTTCACATCGAACCCGCTACCTTGAACTCAAAAAGTCAGCGCCATACTCACTACGCTACTGAGGCCGGCAGTGCCAATGTCTAATCAGCAGGGCCCGGAATCTGATGACCTAAAATTGTTTGAAAAATGACCAATAAAATGACCCTAAATTTTAAAGAAAATGACTTAATAATTATAAAAAATTACCTGAAAACTGATATTTCATTTTTTAAAAATTATTATTGTACACACAAAGTTAAAAAACTAGTTTGTACATAATTGTGAAAACTGTAAATAACTCTAATGTTGTGAATGTTATTTTCTCACGGATATTTATACTGGCACTGAAGCACTGGTGAGTCAAAATTCGGCATTTCCTTTTGTGGTCTGCCGGATTATATTGTTGTTTATTAAGGGTAAACAGTAGTTTGACCTCTCAAATCCAAGCAGGTGGTAGACTCGGGTGCCAAGTCAATCTAATAAGAATAGTAATATAATACAAAATTTTGGCGTTTCTTTGATTCTCACTTCCGACTGAGACATGTCAACACTTTAACGCCCAATTTGTCCTTCTTGCATTAAACAAACAACACTTCAAAGACACCACCGCTAGCGACGAAAAAAGTTAATACACTCAATGTAAATACATGAAAATGACTAAATAAGGAAGCAAATTACACGAAATTGACAAAATAATGACCTAAAATTGAAATAAATGCCCTAAAAGTTTAAAATTGCATAAAATGACAAAAAATGACCTAATAAAAATGCATTTCTATAATCTAGAGGCAATGATTGAGATTTACCCGCAAGTTGGCAATGTCTATGCAGCATCAATAAAATGATGACAGGTCATTAGAATCCGGGCCCTGCTAATCAGCAATATCTAAAACGATTTGAAGTCCAGGGTTAGGATTTTTAGTTGCGCGCTTTTTTTCGTACGGTAAATTAGAGCTCCTGTGAAAGAAACTACAGAGTGAAGCGTGCAAAGCATGTTTTCCCTCTTTTTAAGGTCTTGAATCGCTTTTTTCTCCACCATACCCATAATTACCCTTTTCTCCCATTCTTTAAATTTTACTGAGGCTTTTCACTATAATCTTCTAAAGCGCATTCTTCGTTTATGGTCTATGACTTTTGGGTTTCATTGCTTTTTTATTACACAATTATGTTGGTTTCTTTCCAATATCTAATATCTTGAACTCTCAATGAAATATTCATCGGCTTGTAGTGAACGTGTGAATAATGAAGCGTGCCTTCTCTCAGCAAACTCTGGTCTGAAGGCACATCTGCAACAATGAAAAATAATTAGGCTAAATATTCCAGTTTTGTTTTTATTTTCCCCTGGATCTAATATATTGCCTTCTGTTCATGAATGTAAGTTTGTTCCGTCATAACGAGTTTAGTAGCATCTTCTTGCCTTATTTTCAGCACCTTTTACCTTCCTTTCTGCATGTGGAAATTGCACCTAAAATCCTAACCATTTGTATACATCCTGGGGATTCAGTAAACCTATCTATTTATATCAATAACTAAAGGTTATCCTAAAGCCGCGTTCACACCTGTGCGCCTTGCGCCTAGTTGCCGTGCCTCTCCAGTGCATATGCGCATGCAACGGTGCAAGCTCACGCATGCACCTAGTCTCTTGCGGCTCCATTATTGTAGGCGCATACCTCTTTCTGTTCACACCTGCTAGAAGTGCGCAGATGAAATGTACGCTTTGGATTTAGGTGCCGTAGCTGCTGCTGCTGCAGCTGTTGTTATTTTGCGACAAAGACGAAACCGTAAGAAGAAAATTCAATTGTATTGTAATCACAAAGTTGGCAATGTAGTTGACCTTTCACAAAAATATGAAAGTCAAACAGGAGTAAAATTGGTCATGGCAATCAATCTTTCATTTCCAGAATATCGTTCGAAAATGTACGCAGTAGGAACAACTCTGATCACCAGTAGGTACTATTTCGAACAGTGGCATTTTCAACGAACGAACTGCTTTCTTCCAAATATAATTTTATTTATTATTAATTACCAATAATATGAGCGTAATAATTGTCACATTTTGAATAGGTAGCTGGCAGGATTAGGGCATGTGGTCAGCATGCCGAATCCTACTGCAGTTGTTGATAGCTTACTGAACCGAAGCCGCTACTTCTTTATGAATTAGCTCCTCGGTTGGTGTCACGAGACTGAATGCACCCCGTTCCAGTTGGCCCTACCTCAGAAAAATTTGAGGAGGTACCGGGGTTCGAACCCAGACTTGCGGGTCCGTAGTCAGCAACCACTTGACTAGGGGCTAAAGAGGACTTTTGCAGAAAAACACTATTTTTAAATAGATTTTCCAATTAACACAGAAGAAAATAAATAAATGTGAATTAGTGCATTTTAAGAAAAGATGTAATGCAAATAAATTTATACAACGCACTGACATTAATAATGTAGGCTATATATCGCTTTGTTGTTTGACTTTGTAAAGTGCAGCTATTCATTGCATGGGCAGGCGGCATCAAAGGAATAAACTATTAAGTCAGTGTTTATGTTAACTGATGTAACCAAGTCGGCCTTGGCTTCTGCTTTCCAAAACAAAAGCAACGTTGTTATTAATATCATTGACCTCAGTTCTTCCCTCGGTTGAATCAATTCACACGTGTTATTGTTTATTGTAACTATCGCAGGAAATGAAACTTGAGCAGTCTGAAATACTTTGAAATGAATATAGCATTGAATAATTGTATCATTAAAAAGGGTAAATATCTCAATTGTTTATGCTATTTTTCGAGTGCCAATATAAGGAATAGTTACTTGCTTATTTGGGGGGGGGGGGAGAGAACTAGAATAACTCTGTCAAAATTATAAACAATTTTCGGTGTCATATTAGTGTCCATTATTATGTTTTATGTAGACGGCTAAACTCGTTTGTTTAAAAAGCCTAAAAAGGGCTATTCATTGAAATAATACCACTGCTCTACTCTGCTGGACTCTACGAAAGTATGATCGGAGGCTTTTTATTTTATTTAGCACCGCTTTCGTTGTTCCCAAAACGTATTTGTCCCTTAGAAACTGTAAGGAATCGCTCCTTTTTGTCCTGTCCTTGTAGTCCGGGGAGCTAGCCATCCACAAACACGGATACGAGCGATAATCCTCCACGAACTCAATATTCTTTTCATTAGACCACTCCGCCATAATGAAAAATCAGAGCAGAGCCTTGGAAGACGCACGACTGTTGCACGTAGCTCCCCGTTTCAAATGGGGAGCTACTTGCGCCTACGTCCACCGGCGCAAGGAGGTCCGTGCGCACAGATTCCACGCATGCCTCACCCTGCACCGTTGCATGCCCCGGCTTGCATCTCCACCTGCCAGGCGCAAGCCTCTTGTGCGCATGCAACGTTGCACAGGTGTGAACGCGGCTTAATAGTTTCTTGAACAAAGACATGTAGTGCCGAAGTTAGCAATGAATACCAGACACTTCATCACACATTTACTGGTGTTGAATAAGAGATGATACAAGGTGCAGATGTTTCTGAAATCACTTAATGTTTGCCGACTCCAGATTTAGCTCAGATACGCTGCGTGGCCATTGCCCTGGCGGCAGATATTGGATATTTTCACTCATCTGCTTGTTTGTTGTCTATATCAGTCTCTCTCTCTGTTTAGGAAACAATCAGGCAAGACGTTTTCAATATGCTCAACATCTTTGTTGGATTAATTTTACTTTCAGGTTCTTCTGCCAGACGTATTAACTGATATTCTCGAAGCCGTAAACTTTAATACTATTTTACTAGATAGTTATTCTGTAAAGCAGCGTTTTCCAAAATTTTCGAACATGCTACCCTCTTTTTCAGAATTAGATTGTTCCTTAATGATTTTGTAATCACGCGCGAACGTTTCAACAATGCAAATTTGCAGTGGCGTGAGAATCTGGCGGCTTAGGACTTTTGACCTCCTAGAAAGTATGTAAGTGGGCTGGACTACCTTTGTAGTGTAGTGAAACTTTTTTTTAAGTATTATTTTTACATTTCATATTAAACTAACAAAGCATAAAGGCTACAACGTTAAAATTTTAATTTAAACTTTAAAAGTAGCAATAAATTGTTTAATACCGCATGTTATCTTACTCTGAAGTAATAACTGAACTACAGTGCTACTTTCAGTATTACTTTAGGCCTACGTACTACTATAAACTTGCGTGACGGAAAAAAATGAAATTACAGATGTCCATACCAGTTCTTTTTATCCGGTACTTATAAGATCAAGTAGGTTTGTTCTCTAAAACAGCTTGTAATAGTTAAGCATTCAGTAAAATATAAAAATATTTGTAAGCTGCAGGAATGTATTGGAGTTGAGATCCATTATATACTTATTGTACATGCATTTTTCAATTCATGCCAGGTTGTATGTTGCTGGAATTGGTGTTTTTGTTCTTGTGATGAGATTATTGTTGTTATATGTTGTTGTAGGCTATGTCACTATTTTCTTGAATTCCTTCTATTCATATGGATGTTGGACATAAAAAGTTCTTAAAACATCATTATCCACTTTGATGGTTCTAATGTTATCAATTTCATTCACTGTTAATTGACTGTTTGTAGATTTTAGAGTAAAAATCAAGCATACTCTGAAAGTCTAAAGTATCGTTTTTAAAAATTTTATGCCATTTGGGCGCATGGAACAGGTGCTTCTGATACAATTTTTCCTTCCTCTGCCCGTACCATAGGCACTATAGGTAGAGGAAGAAGGCTATTGTTTTCGACCCCCAAATTCGAAACTGAGTTTTTTTACATAAATACACGTTTTGAGGCTCCCTGATTTCAAAAGTACTATTTTTGGAAACATGTCTGATGAAGTATTTAAAAAGGTGATATAAGGGAAGCGCAGCCCTGGCTGAGACAGTGTTCGATGTTCGGTCTGTACTGCAGTTCACTTCACCAGTGCTGTAGCGAGCGTAAAAGCACACAACGACAACAGCTTGTCATCAAGGCAACGATTCTTCTATGCTAACTGGGAAAACGATTATTTTGTCGCACATGCACAATCACATAAAATAATCACAGTATATTTCTTTCAGTGCCAGAATTATCACAGCCCCAATGGATGTGAGACCTGGTATTTATGACGGACTTGTGTGGTCATTTTGATTCCTTGAATATAGCTCTACAAGGAGAAAATGAAAACATTGTTTATTAACTGTAACAGTAAATACATTAAATACATTTATAGGACGCTCTAGCTGGTGTCCGCGGCTTCGCGCACGATAATAATTTCAAAAATAAAAAAAATAAAGAGCGTAATAATTAACACTGACACGCAAATCATTCATAAACTAAACCAGTGACCGGCATGATCCGTGCTCCGTGACGTCATACTACAGAGCAGCGACGCTCTTTGCTCGGCAATATCTCCGTACTGAGCACAGCGTGGAGAAATGGTTCTCCTGGCCAGTGGCGGTACGACGTCTATGCACTGACAGAGTGCGCTCCGTTTTCGTAGAAAGTATGGGAATAGCACAATTACAATACATTTGTACGAAAACAAAAGAGTACAACTGTGATAAATCAATGTAACAGAAAATTTTTTATTTGTAATGAAATTTAATATAGGCCCTACTTACAATAATCTGAAATGCATAATACATTCAGGTGCGGAAGCGTCCGCATATTTAAATGAGGCTCCGAAACTGCTAAAAACTAGAAATACATAAAACATGAGAATACTTTAAGCAGTACTGCAAAACTTTGTCTACTCGGAAACTCAAAAATGTTAAAGTATACAAAATATACAAAATACTCAAAATATACAAACTACACAAAATATACAAATTAAACTATACACCTTTGTGAGAAAAGTAGCCTATAGGCCTATTCAGATTTGTGATACACACCCTTACTTTGTGTCACTATCGTGCCCAAGCTGAAGGCATTGTCGAGATTTTTTCCCCTCTTTTCTCGTCCACTGATTTTGCAATATTTGGCGTCATAGTCTGGCTAACACACAAACGAAGAACATTTTTTAAGTTCTGATCAGATAGGTGATTTCTATGTTGTGGTTTGTAGACCTTCATACACGAAAAGAACACATACATAGGCCTACGTCGATCCAAATATACTCAACATTCTATTATTCATCCCATTCTAGTTTGATCCTAGTCAAAACAAAGGGGAGGAGAACTCACAGGGAGTTCGCGGAAAATTCGCATCATGTGACAAAACGTGATTGGTTAATATCATTAGAATGCGCCATTACCAGAGCGTGGCTAACGAGTGTTCGTAAGTTCATGCAATAATAATATCAACATTTACACGTGAAATAACAAACTCTCACTGGCATCGTCATCATTATAGTATATCAATTAGCAAACAAAACATAAAGGATTCATTGTTCACGACGACCCTGCGGATGAGTTGTACTGAGAATAAACAAACTAGCATTAAACATGGTGAACACGTGCGTTCTCACCTGCGGGCTATGACAGCCACGCCTCTTTGTTTTGAACAGGATCGTTCTTAAATGGGACAGAGAATAGCAGCAAATATATGTAATCGATGGAATCTTGCCTGGGGAAATCTTCTATATATAAAAATGAATGTATGTGTGTGTGTGTGCCTGTCCTTTATGCATTACTACACCATTCATCCGATCGCCATGAAACTTTGGGAAGTTGTTAAGCACATTCCCGGGAAGGTTTCTGGCATATTGCATTTTTAATTTTTGCTTCCGTTCGTGAGTTATGAGTGAAAAACGGGCAGAAAACGTGTATTTTTTTCGTTTTCGAAGCATCAGTTTTCAGTAATACATTTCAATGTCAAATCAATTACAGTAGGCTTTGGCTATTTTTGTCATACCTTGGACATAAAACCATCGCGATCGCTTGTCGATTCATTTGTTTTTAATATCAAGGCACGAAGACATATGAAATTTTCAACCTAATCCCGAAGAGGATTATTATTATTATTATTATTATAAGTGGGATAATCAATATAGGCCTAAATATGGTCAAACGTTGTTCGATTTGGACGAAACTCACTATACAGGGGTTTTCTGGGCCAAGGACCTCGAATCTGAGGTCGCTTTAGCAGGCGACGCTATCTAATCGTGGTATGTAGTCCACGTGATTTAGGTGTTAATAAATATAATGATTTAACTATTATGCTCTTAATTTTTAATTTTTGAAATAATTATCGCGGGCGATCGCTTGATTTTGTAAGTCCATCCTTGACGATTCATTTGTTTAGAATATCAAGGCCCGCAGACGTATGAAATTTTCAACCTACACGGAAGAGGGATATTCAATATAGGCCTAAATATGGTCAAACATTGTTCGATTTGGACGAAACTAGTGAGGGGTTTCTGGGCTAAGGAACTCGAATCTGCGGTCGCTTTTATCAGGCGACGCTATCTAATCGTGGTATGTAGCCTACTCCACGTGATTTAGCTGTTAATAAATATGATTTAAGTATTATGATCTTAATTTTTAATTTTTTAAAAATAATTATCGCGGTCGAAGCCACGGGCACATGCTAGTCTTCTATAAAATATAGATAAATCCTTTTTGTTTTGAAATCGGTCATTCATTTTAATATCACTTTGCAAATCAATGACTTCTAGTTGCAATGACGTTGAAACACTGTCAATATCCACAGAAAATGGTGTCGCAAATATGCAAATATCGGATTGGAGGTTTGCAAAATCTTGAAATCGGCAATCAAATTCCTGATCCAGTTCTTCTAATATTTGCACATAATTATTTATGTCTGTAATTCGATGACATACTGTAGACAACTTTGGAAAATGTGACGTGTCTCTGAGGGTGAGGTGACGTTTTCATAAGTCTCGTTTTACTTTGAATGCACTAAATTTACCATACATTTCTACTGCTGCTCTGAACGCCACTGCGCTGGTGCGTATTAACAGCAATACAACTCAACTGCTCTCTCTCCGAAGCTCTTGCGAGATGACTGGCTCTTACGTCACAACTGCAGCATCTGCCGGACACTGAACTAAACGATTAATAATTCGAAGCAACTCAAAATCTAGCTTTGGAGTGCATTCCAATATTAGAAAGCGCCGCCTGGGAAAACGACCTCAAATTCGAGTTCTCTGGCCCAGAAAACTCCTTCATGGTGAGTTCCGTCGAAATAGATCAATGTTTGCCCATTTAGGCCTATAGGCCTATTAATTCGACGATATTCTGCAGAAAGGAACCAACCCACATGATTTTTAAGCTAAAAAACAGTCATTTAAAGTTAAATAAAAAGCCACCTGGATCTTTTCAGTGTCTTTTTATTTTCAGTAGCAAAAATTTAGCATCTACTCCGGTTTTTTAAATTTGAGGGTTGGTTCTTTTCTGCAGAATGTCGTCCAATTATCCTTCTTCCGTCTTTGTTGAAAATTTCAGATCTCTAAGGGTTCTGACGTTATAAACAAATGAATCGCCCAGGGTGGGCTTACAAAATTGAGACGAACGTTAATTTTATGCGATATGCATGCGTTATGTTGAAAAAATTGCGATGCTCTTATTTTCAAATTGTGACAAAAAGAGCAAAGTCACCTGCAGTTGATTTGATAATTGAAATGTGTTACTGAAAACTGATGCTTGGATAGCGCAAAAAAAAAAAAAAAAAAAAAAAATTAACGTTTTCTGCAATTTTTTCACTTAAGCTTATAACTCGAGAACGAAAACGAAAATGAAAAATCCGGCTTCAAGGTGCATTCGGCCACCCTTCAGTCAATCTAAATTTACAATTTCAGATCTCTACATGCAGTAGATTTTGCTGGGCATCGCGCTTAGACAGACAAACACTTCCTCTTATTTTCTTATTATTATAGTTTTGAAAAAGTGGGATAACCAGCTATCTGTCGGAGATATGTGTAATTTTTGGCACAACATAGCCTACTAATGTGAGCAAACATTTTCTAAAATGAGTTTCATAAAAAGTGTTGTACGGTCTACATTAACGACAAGCGTTTATGTTCGTTGCTTCGACTGTGTACAACATCTTTATTCCCTGCCATTGAAGAATTAGCGAAATCCAAACGCTTGCAAATGTCATCACAGAGAAGTAAATAAACTTTACTTCATATAAAATCAATTACTAAAGCAGGATGATACTTTTTTTACGATTCAGTAACACACAAGTATGTGCAAGGGCGAAGCTGAACATGAAATGCGGGCAGGTTTCATTACGTCACGGCAGTGGATGGGGGACTGAAACGTTTCCCCTCAGTTGCTCAAGTATGTACTAAGAGCTAAAACTTTTCTTTGAAACTTTTTTTTTTCGAACGCCACCCACTCTCAATACGCGCTCTTTGCAATACGGCATCTTGTAATGGAAAATCGTACGAAAACAAAATTTTGAATTTGGGTTAGGTACCTGTGAACATGCAGTATAACACTTCCCCAAGTGATATAAATGGTGCAAAATAAGTTGCACCAACTTTCTCGCATATGCGAGTCAAACGTTAGCACAGAATAACATAGGCCTATAGCCTATGGGAGAAAGTAAAAATTACGAAATAGAGAAAAGCGCAAACTGCAGATAGGAAACATAAATCTCAGAGCATAGTCTATAATGCGTTCTAATCGTAGGCCTAATCGCTTTAAAATGGGGTAAAAATAAAAAGTATTCTGGAATTTAATCCAATTAATACGTTTTGTCTACAATTAACAAAATTTTCTTCTATATCTATTAAAGAAATCTGAAAATCCATATTCTTCATTCATAACTCGCAGATGAAGTCTCGCATTCTTTACTTGATAATGGCTTGTTTTCGTTGAATCAACTATCCTTGGCTCCCTGCCTCGTTTTCGGGTATCTATTTTTGTAATCGATCTCTGAGCTAAGCTCCAGATCGTTTCAAAATTGTAGCGTAAGTCCGCGGCCCTGGTTGGATCGTAGGTAGCTCGCCTGCCTTCCTCCCCGGGGGTCCGGGTTGGGGAATTTTCAGTAGTGAAAAATCTCTTTCCCGCGTTCAGGACTAGGTGATTAGGGTTAAGTATTAGATCCCGGTATCACGAATGTTCTTTTTAAGGGGAGATAGACTGCCCTATTCCGCCAATGTTAAATTTCCTTATTTAATGACCCATTATCTAAAGAACTACTGAACATTTCATTATGAAATTTTTACAGCATATAGATCCTACATTTCTAAGCCAATTGGACCATATTCATGAAGCTATGCAAATTATTAAAAAATATATGATTGTTATTGTGTAAGGCTGATTATTTTTGTTATTTTTTAAGAAAAATATTTTTTTTCTCGACAAACTGTTAAACCAAATATCACTTATTGTGGCTCCGTTTCAATGCTCTGTTGTTGTTAACATGTGTAAAAAATCTCAGCGTTCTATCAATTATAGTTCCTGAGAAAATGGGGCATTTATGAGAAAAAATGTTAATTGGATAAAACGCCAATTAAAAGAAATCATGTCAAAAAAGAAACTTTTCACTACTGTAGTACAATTGCAGCTCCTTCTCAGTGAGCCTTCCTTGTCATGTAAGTGGCTTGTATTCAAGACGCTTACCTCTGTAGTCTTTTCTCAATTTTTTGGCTAAAATTTTATGCTACAATTCAATGGATACGTTTTTTTTCTGTATAGAAAAGAGCAAAATACCTTATTATTCGAGAGGCTCCTTCATGCCCCGTCATCTTCCAGGTGTGCCAACCACCGCTAGTTTTACCTGGGCCCTCCCACCTCAATTCCACAGGCATCCAGAGCCTCTCGAACCCCGGATACTCCGGGAACATTGCGTCATCTGGCCAGGAAGACAACAATGCTAAGGGAAACGGGAGAACCCCGAGAAAAACCCCCCAAGGCACGGCGCTTCGTCCACCACGAATGACACACCCGCCGGCTCCGAGATTTGCACTCAGGACCGCTAGCATGTCAAGCTTACGCGCTACAGCATGGCAAGACTATCTAAAATATGACCCAACATTAACTATCTAAATTTATGAGACAAGTGTTAAAAAAGAGATTTTATTTTGGGAGGAGGTTATGTTTGCGAAACGAGCTCCTTTAGGGCGAGTTTACCAATCCGAGTAAAAGAAAATAATTTTACCGCATGTATCATATTATATATATTACATTTATTTTGTCCTAGTGGTGATAGAATTAAGAGGTCATATTATATGAATCGAGTTGCTATTAATAACAACATTATTCTACAACGTTTCGCGTGCTTAACCAAGTGGATAGTATTTATTATTTAGACTATATGTCAAATTTTATTTGGGTTATGTATCCTTCGGGGATGCGATGTGATGTGGTAACGACATTTCTTTTCTACAACCAATTTACATGAAGAGAATATCATAAGTTACATAATATAGGCCTATTGTACTAAGATGCTAACTTTTATTTGGGCAGAGGAAGTTCTGTGACTTTCACATTAGTTTTTTATTCCTTAGTGCGTTTCCAACTACTAGTGTATGCAAAATTTAATGGCCATTTTCTCAGCTTCAGTGTGCATGTTATTAAAAATCTATCTTCTCCCACAAAAATAGAGATTCAGTTATGAAAGTTATTCACAATCCACTTTTCGGTGTGTGTAATAAAATGTTTACTGACATTTTCTCTATAGACCTTAGTTATTTAAAAAAAATATTTAGTGTAATCCCAGGGCAGTTTTATTCTGGGTGCAAGATTTCTTTTAACAAAAAAGTGTAAATGTATCAAAATATCCATCAGTAAATACGTAAAGCAAGTATCAAAGAATCTCACCTATAAAATTCAGGTTATTTTAATATCTGTCGGAGGAAATAAGATTTCAATTTTGATTTTTAAAATAAATTTAATTAATTAATATCTCAAAAACAAATTAGGATGTTACACCTCGGTAAACCCTAAAGAGCTGTAGATGAGCCAGAGCTTCAGTTTTGAGTTTCAACAAAACAGTTTACATAATATGGAAATGGTTAAAAATGTAATTTCATGTAGTATTGCAATAGTACATTATGCAACAAGCCTAAAATGACATTTATTAAGATGCGAGTATGTTTATGAAACAAGCAGCGCTACTTTCATAATATTTTAATACGAGCATCTTAATTGCCATTATAGGCGAGTAGCATACAACTGTTTTTGTTCGACCATATTAGTCTAAATCAGGTACGGGCAACCTTTGGAAAGATGCGGGCTAAACTTTACGATATTTATGAAGTTGCGGGCCATAGATAATAGGTAGTTGTGAAAAAATAATCATGATATGGTTTTTTATATTTATAAAGTATAATGTACCGCTGTGGCTCAGGGGATGCGTCCAGTCCTCTCACGCAGCGGGCCCGGGTTCGATTCCTGGTCGGGACAAGTTACCTAGGTGAGGTTTTTTCCGGGGTTTTCCCTCACCTATGAGACAAATGTCAGGTAACTTTAGGCCCTTGTGGTCCCCGGATATCATCTGGCCGTCATTATCATCTTCATCCTCATCCTCGCCTTGTTCTGAGTGAGTGTGTGTGAGAATGGTGTGTATCGTCCTATGTGTTCGTGTTGTCTCGGAGGTGGCCCCGGCATTGGGCTGATTACTCATCCGGGGAGGCCCTCCATGTCCTTGTCTGGTCAAAAAAGTATGTATGTGATCCAAAGGTAATCCCTCTCCCGACAGGTCGCGGCCCTGTAAGGCCCGGGCGGCTTGGGTCGCTTAAATCCTAAAAGGGAGAGGTAAAACTACGAGAAAGAAAGAAAGAAAGAAAGTATAATGTTAAAGATACATGAATGAGAACAATATCGAACTGATTAGGCATTTACTTACAATCAGCAGAAATTAATGAGAAGCTTGAACTTGAACTTGAGAAACAAGATAATCAATGTTGGCATCAATCCCACTAATGCACAAGCGCAGAGTGTTTTCCAAATTTTCATCTCTAAGTCTGGTTCGATACTTTGATTTAGGCTTATTGCAGAATTTTTCTAGCGCTGATCGGAAGGAACACCCTCGTAGTTTAGGCTTTTGTTTCCCCCCTCTCATTCTCTAGTTAGCGAGAACCGAAAATATTTACTTTTTCGAGCGCGATTTTAAAATGTTCCGCGGGCCGGATCTAAAGTCGGGGCAGGCCACATCCAGCCCGTGGGCCGGGCGTTGTCCATATATGGTCTAAATGCTCAAATTTTGAGAGTTTAGATTCACTCAAACATCCAGCAACAATCTCACCATGTCCTTCGCGTCAGCTGATTGTCTAGTTGTCTTATTTTATGAGAGACGGCAGTTAATGGCGTCGGCCAAATCGAAGCAACCGTATGTTTGTTTTCTTGAAAGCAGCGGATTTTGACAAAACGAATTAAATTCATTTTAGTATGACATTAAATTTAACACGAATAGAATTGATTTTATTTTAAATGTAGCCTATTTATTACGTAGTTTTCATCTCCAACTCTCAAGGTCTCAAGATCGTTCCGAGTTGGATGTGTCATTATGATACCGTTATGTCACACGTAACAAGCTTACTATAGTATGGTCAAACAAAATAAAATAAGTTATTTAAAATGCCTATGAAAAATGGGTAAAAATAGGTAAAAATTTATAAAGTGAAACTCCATTCAAATAGTCTTCCTATGGTGTACCATAGACATTTATGGTTTTCCACAGTCTAATAGAGTAAAATATGTAACTACATAGAAGTCCCAGCTCTAGTGATAATTGATGATGATGATGATGATGATGATGATGATCGTGGCACTTTTAACCAGGCTTTTCGTTTTATTCGTGTTGTTCTTTTAGGCTAATCCACGTGTTCAAGAATAAGAAACGACAATGTAGGCCTATTAGTAAGAATGCTACACATAAATTACAAGCAAGCAATAGGACAAGGTATGTCCGGCATAAAAGAGTTTTATTATTTGTATCCTGGATTTTATATCTTCCTCTACAGCGTACTCACGTTATTCATCCGCTGTACAGAAATAGAATGTATTGCAACAGAACTACGTAAATTGAGTTTTCATCATTAATACAACAGTGAAGCTATTCCTGATCGCTCTTCACGACCTTGCCATTGGAAGTAGGCTATTATGCAGCGCAACTTACTGCGTCAGAACTCTATTTAAATAAGTACTGACGCAAGCCATCCATTATGTAGAATATTATTAGACATGGTAAGAATGTGAATTTTATCCAGGTTCATATTTTCTGCTGATAATAATGGAGCATAATACTCCAGATACTGCAAGTTGAATAGGCCTACCTAAGACCAGCTGTTCATTTCACTATCTAAATTCTAAATCCTGGCCCTTCAGAAAAACATATCTCGGTTAAAAATAGATAAAGAAACCATAGTTCCAATAAAATGTCGATTGGTATAACACAGTTAATTTATAATTTTACTTGGGATGTAGCCTATGTGACGTAAACTTCTTTTAGAAAAATTACATATTATTACAAAATTCCTGTAAAGTTATATTATGATTTATACAAGGGAGACAAACCAATTTATTTTTTAATATAAAGATTGGGTTTTCATGTCAGTATTTAACCTTTTACAAGGTGCGCATTACGACCGTGAATTGGCCTATGTGTGAGCGCGCGCTACTTAGCTCTTTAAATCGGACCCATTTTAAAATTTAAAACCCTGGTGCTTATCTCGACACTTCAAATTAAATCCCCGACACTTCTACTTCTATTCAAGAAAACGAACGACAAGGGATCAATTTATGAAATGACAGAATTTTAATTCCTTCCCACCCATTAAGTAATTTTATCACTCATTTCCCGTAACTTCTATTTTGCCATCTTCAAGGGCCTATATATTGAAATAAATGTCATAATATTTTAACATTTAAAATATTTATATTGCGTATATTTAAAATATTTTAATTATTTTATTCATGTGATATTCAGTATAATAATAGTTACTAAGAAACATTGAAATCTGTAGACCTTAGGCTACACTGTACAACATGAAAAATGACCTTGTATATTTTTGGCTGAAAATAACGAATCTGTAATTATGTTTTGTTTGCCAAAATTAACATTTTTTGCTTTTTACGTAAAAATGAGAAGTGTGTCTCCTACAAAAACGATACGTGATGGATCATTTTGGTTTTGAAATATGAATCAAGAACCTTTTGTTTATACTGAACCACATAGTTTCATAGTTGTACAGGGTTATCAGACAAACAGAAAGTCAGTGCCACAAAAACAGCCACTTTGCTTTGATAACTACCCAGTCTTATACACTTCTAGTAAATCTGAAACCAGGCGGAAATGGTAGACATAATGTATGCTGAGCAAATCAAATTACAACGTGCATTACATATTGATTGATGGAAAAAAATAGAACTTCACTAATTTTTAGTGCTGTAATCTGTGTTCCCCCAAAAATATATCAGTAATTTAAATCCACAAGATTAATTAGGCCTACAATTATTTATGGTCTATAATGTTGGTTCTCCGATGGATGGATTTTCTCAGGACGTAAAAATCCTTTTCGAAGAGCCCTCCAGAAGGGACTCTAAACCGTGGGTCTTTGTGATAGATATATGGCACATTCAAGAACTCCAGCCTAAAATTCAAGTTCAAATTCGGCCCTTTCACGTTCAAGTAATATCTGAGTTTCCTGTTGCTAGTCGTCAAGGTGACGGAATTACCACCTTTTTGCTCTGTCCAGCACATGAAACTAAGAGTAACTAAATCAGTAGTCGATAATGAAACCTCCACTTGGAGGTCCCTATCCGAGGAATGGTGGAATGTAAATGAATGAACGAATGTTTTGTTACTGGTCTTTATCGCTTAACATTTTTACGGTTACCAATTCCTCTTATTCTAAAGTCTTATCATGACTTATATAAACTGTATACATGACACACTGTGTTATATCTTCCATTTTTGCCCCTGTTTTCTGTTTCATACGCGGGATTCAAGTTGATATAAGAATGATTATGTTGAGGAAATCGCGGAAACAACTGATTGACATAAAACCGAACACAGTCGCACTGAATTAAAAGAAAAATACCTGTACAGATCTGAAAAGCTTAGAAATTAATCTCGGACAGCTTAAAACTATAGAACCAGGGTTGCCAGATCAGAAACGTAGAACAGTCGTACCAATATTCGAAAATAGTCGTATTCTAGTCAAAACGTCTATAGTCAGAATGTCTATTGACATTCTAGTCAACTTGACTATTCTAGTCAAGTCGTGTTTTTTCAGTGTCATGAACGTGTTGCGTTAATAATAATAATAATAATAATAATAATAATTCATAATCGGTATTTTACACCTTACATATGTCGTGTAATTGTTAATAAATCATCTTACTTGTAAATAATTAGGCGTGTTTCATTATCTTCCGATGTGCTAAATTTGATAAAATACAATAAAATTAAATAAACAGTAGTTGTCACAGTGTTTAATTATTGCAAAAGGAACAGGACTGCTTTCCATTCTTCTTGATTTTAGCTACATGCTTACAAAAAACCATGAAAAAACAGAAGCCTTGTGTGTGTGTGTGTATATATATATATATATATATATATATATAGTCGTACGTGTGGCAACCCTGAATAGAACATTATTTTACTTTGGAAATGCAAAGCAAATTACGTATGAAATATCATCATTCCTTTTTGATTTGATTTAACTTTTCTGAGCAGTTATAGTAGTTATCAAATTAAATCATCAGTGAGCTCTAAGATTGAACTCCAATAGAAAAATTTTAATAAAATAGCTGTTTTCTGTAAATGGCAATCGTAGCACATGCAAAATAATTCTCTCATTTTGTATACAACAGTATACTGGATTAATTTTATAACTCTGTTTAAATGCTATTTTTTGAGATGAAGGATTTATAAGTCTGTAGCAGTGAAAAGGTTAAACTTTCTAAACTATAGCATAGTCATTTATAATGAACCCTTTAAAATTACTTATTCTGAACGAAAACAGCGCAGAAATTATAATAAAAGTGTGACACGATACATTCATACGGCCTTCCTTATCCTGACATAAGCAAGGTGATTTTCTCGCTTCATATTCCCATATGAGTAAGTGGCCGCATTGCAGAAGAACACAGTGTTTCTCAGACTCTTACGAAGCAGTAAGCAAGATAGAAAGCTTTGGTTTGCGTAAGAAGTCGTTAGCTTTTTATTTCAAGAGTATTTTTGCGAACTAAAGTTTCAAATAATTGCTTTGTGTAACAAAATCGTTCGACCTATTTTTCGACAAAATCGCGAAAATGTTATTCGTTTAAAATTTAAAGGGAAGAATTGGCATGCCTCCTGTCATTTCTTAGAAAATATGTAACCCAAATATAAAATTTATTTTCGATGTGACTTTCATTTTCTAGCTATGCTATTCACTGACAGAAAAACACACAGACAGGTTTCAAAAAATAATGTTTCTAGACATCTTGAATTAAAATAAAACTTCTGACCGAAGACACATGAATTGAGATTGCACATTATCAGACTAGTGTTAAGACATCAACTTTGGTTCCAATCGCATGAACAATAGGCCAACTCGATAGTTAGGATTATTTGTATTTGATTATTAAATAGACTCAGTACGATATAAATTTAAAATATTAAAATTCATTACGCCTTTTTAAATGTTACATTTTTCACGATGGTCACAAAAATCGTCACACTTGTTGGTTGTCGACTCCATTACTTATGTTGGCAACCGTGCAAGGGAAAATAAAAAATAGGCTATCGTCAGCTCATGCGCATGTGTATATGCACATGGCTCCACGGCACGCAATTCGTTAGAAATATTTAATACTAGCCCACATCACAAATATTAACGACTGTCTAAAAACATATTGTATGATGCACTTGCTATAATATTTTTAGTTTCTTCGTAGAATTGCTACACTAGCCCTTTATGACCTCCTTGCGCAATCATACCTACTCGCAAAATCTTTTTTACCACTTTTTATCATAGGTAATCCCACGAGAGTTGACGAGTTTATCGTATCTGATGAAACTCGTCAACTCGAGTTGGATTTATTAAGACTATTCCATGAATAAAATGTAACGGATTATATAAATAATAATTACTTTCGCGCTTTGTTGTATAAAAACAAAACTAACAGTTGTGAGATCACGGCATACTGTGAATCAACCATCCATGAATAGATTCGAGCTACCATGGTGTAATCAGAGCTACCAATGGTGCATATAAGACATAGTTAACTTCATTCAGGTAAGCTAACAGCAGAACAGAAAAACGCACACGAACTGGCTTGCACCGAATCGAAATTGTGTTCTTAATCAATGTACATTTCTATAATTTCAATTTCCAAACAAGTTATGTTGTATAAAATAATCTGTTTTCGTGCCGCTTAGTGGCAGCATCTGACTATTAATCACTGCACACTGATACTCGCGTCTCCAGTAACGAGCAGACGGTTTTATCACGATAAAACACCGTCCTCGCGATTCCAACAAGAATATTGTAAGATAAACGGCCGTGATTGGTCTATACCCGAGGAATTGCTAAACGTTATTGGTCAATATCAAACACGCGGCGTATGAGTTGAATAGTCATAAATAACTATTTGTGTATTAGTAGGAACATGTTTTAATCTTGAAAACACGACATAGAGTATCAGAGTCGAACACAGTAGGCCTACTACTTCTACCTATAGTACGGGTAGAGAAAGTAAAAATGTTAATTCATTAATGAATATGTAGAATATGTTAACTGAGGAAATTGAGGACAACTACCACTCTTCTGTAACGCAAGATCTCCAGACCACGTTAAATGTGTCTGCCTCGTCTGAAGAGGCTATTTTTTTCTAATGAAGGCAATATGATATTCAGCGGTATCCTTGATATTTTTTTCGATGAATTATGCTTACATTTGGATCTATTGAAACGAAATGCCATGCCTTTAGCCAAGAGTTCAATTAGAACATATTCTAGGGCAAGGACAAGACATGAAGCTGTCAGCACGGCATAGTGCATCCCAGATATGTCGTGTAGCGTGTGCAGTGTTATCGTGTGACAGGTCTATGTGTGTGGTCACTTCAGGGTTATTGCACCTTCTCGTCTCGCTAATTCTGTCTGCACGGATTTCACATTAGTGACCGGCAACCCATAGACTTCCTATCCAAATATGTTCGCTACTGTCACTTGAAATTCTGAAAGTGTTGACGAAATTCCTCACGTTCTAGCGGATGAGTTCATAATATCTTCCTGCTCTTTTCTTTTGTACGCTCCATAATTTATATAAAAAATAATATTCTTGCTTGTACTCAGAATTATGGGATATGCTTTGATTAAGAAGCAGGAGAAGAAATAACTAGATGAATATAATTTAAGGTGTTCTGTCTGAAGACCGACTCTAATGCATCGCAAGTGAATTGACAAAAGAGAAAAAAAAAAATATACAAGAAGGTACAGTACCCTTAATGGGAGGAGTAAAATTGACTTGGTACGGATAGCTACATAGAATGATTGGGGAAAAAGGCGAGCCTTCAGAATATGGGATTGGAAATTCCCAAATTGCCGTAGAGAAAGAAGAACGCGTAGACAGGATGTGCGAAAAATCGTGAAAGATATTTTTAAAAAGTGCATCCTGCTCCAAAAAAGATAGGCCGACTAGTCGTTAGAAAATAAAATTCTGTGGAGCGGTTCACAAGTGTAAACGAACTTAAAATCATTGCTGTGATATTTTTTTCATTGGCAAAATGATTCCGTAAGGAATGTTGTGAGTTCGCTTCCATATCTCTCTCGAATCCTATGCCCCCATGTTGGGGCAAATGGCCTTCTGTTTACCGATGTGAATTTTGTTACGCTTATTTTCCTAGAGTATATACTTTATAACCCAGAATATAATAGAATAACGGAACCTACTTCGAAAAGATTTCTAATCCTGGTTCATGATTTTAAAATTTCAGGCTCTTTAACCTTAAACTTAAGGTTTGAGCAAAATAACTTACGTCGTCTGAGCAAAATAACTTACGTCGTGTTTCTTTCCGCAGGTAACTTAATTCCTTAGTTCCAAATGAGTCACATACTTACAGGTTTCGTGAAAATAATAAATGTGACATCATCTCCTAAATACGGCCGAATGTTTGAATTAAAATAATGATTACTATTTCATTTATTATTTATTTATTGCTACTATTTAATCACCTTTATTATTGTTATTATTATTATTATTATTATTATTATTATTATAACTACTACTACTACTATCATTAAAACTGTAAGTCGTTCAGATCAATGAACCCCCACGATCCGTTATTCTATTAGCACGTATGCAATTATGTTTTTGCTAACCTAAGTATGCACTGTATTTATCACGACAAGACAAATTTCATGTTGTCGCAAAGGAGAAATTACACGCGAGGAAACTCTGCAGAAAAAAAAAGAAGTTTTCTGTTCAGCATACAATCAGTGACTGCATCTCTGCTCTACACTGTCATTAATACAGCTGTTACTGTACTTGCTAAGGGTTAGCTATAAAGCATTATTTATTAAACGTGATCTGTTGTTTTGTTTGTTTAGCAGCGGTCTGATAATAATGTTATACTTGCCATCATAATGGATGTTAGCACTATAATGAGAGTCCTAGTCTGTAATCTTTAATGAACGATTGCTTTAAACCTAAAAACTGCGAATCAAATTAAAGTGTTGAAGGTAATAATTTTTCAGATCTCAGACTTGATTTTCTTGTAGTTATTGTTATTATTATTAATTATAGATAGCAGTAATATTAAGGCAGAATTAAGTGTCGATTAAAATCAGGAAATGCTTGTTTCATGCAATTCAGAAACTTTTATTTTCTTGTCTTCTGTCCAGAAATTTAAAAATAAAGATCTAAAAGACAATTATCCTGCCGGTTGTATTATATGGATGTGAGACATGGTCCCTTACTCTTCGGGAAGAACATAATCTGATAGTGTTCGAAAACAGGGTGCTTAGGAAAATATTCGAATCTAAGAGAGATGATAACGGGGACTGGAAAACTGCATAATGTCCAGCTTCATAACCTGTACTCTTCATCGAACAGGATAATTAAATCACGGCGGATGAAATGGGCTGGACATTTTGCGCGCATGGGGGAGGAAAGACATGTATAGAAAATAATGACTGGGAGACCCGAAGGGAAAACTCACTGAGAAAACATAGACGTAGGTGGGAGGACAAAATTAGAATATAGGCCTATTTAAGGGAAGTAGGATTTGCGAGGGATGGTTGGATTTAGCACAGATTAGGGTTGAATGGCGGATGATGTAAGCGCGCCATTGAACCTCTGGATTCCATAAAAAGATAATATTCCTTTAGCTTGTTTAGGAAGATAAAGTTTGTTTCATAAAAAATTACTAGACTTATTGAAATATTGCTTGAAATATTTTGAAAAACATGCGAAATTATTTTTTGTACAAATTTTCGTTTTCACTTTCTCAGAATTCTGTTTTAAAATGGCATGTTAACAGTTATTCAAAACAATCTGTGTTTTATATTTATTGGCCTCACACACGCAAGAGAATGTCTGCCAGGAAAGAATACTCTAAAATGGCACATACCTTCGATTTGGATGCACCGTAATTTATTTTTATTTCGGTTCTAATTTTAGTTTACATTTGGTTTATAAATATCTGGGTACAACAGAACTACTGTATGCAGTCACTAATCCAATAATTCTTTATATTTCCGGCAAATACAGTATTTTCAGGCCGAACCACAAGCCAACAAGTCCAATAGTTAGAAACAGGGCTTGAACTTACGATTTTATTGTTCTCGACTGAAATCACTCACCAACTGCCACCTCCCAGATAACTTTTCATTCTAGACTAGTGTTGTGTAAATAGCTTCGAGACTCAACAAGTACCGATACTCGCGGCATCCAAGAAATATTCTTTACAGTCCTCGAGTTCTGTGGTCTTCTGCTGTAGGCCTAATGTAAAATTCTCTCGCTCCTGGTTTACTCCTTGAACTAAAGACTCCAGTAACAGTAACTGAACTTACTCAATGGGTCAGATGAATAAAAATAAGTAAACTCATATGAGTATTGGCACCGAAATTTATTACTTCAAGAGTAACTACTGATTTTGAATTGAATAACAGTTTACTTTTACTGATAAGTAATGCCTTTAAAATTTTAAGTGTTTACTGAAATAACAAATGAAGAGCATTAAAGATTAATTTAACATTCTTTGACGCTGGAAACCTTTGCGAGTAATATTGAATCACTAAGTCTTGTCCCATTTATTATCTATGGGCCTATACGTATACAAGAAAGATGACCTATTACAGAGGAAATTCTAAAGCGAGATGACCCTTTTTCTTAGGCTTCTTGAATTTCCACTGTTGAGGTTTTAAGCTTATAAAAGAACATCTGCTTATCCTTTAATTCTGTGCTACACAAAGTCTATTAAATGGACAAATTTTGCTTTGAAATGGTGGAATGATGAATACCTAAATCCTCTGCAAAACCATTCTGTCGGCCTGGATTATCTAAATAACGTAAGGAAAAATGTATGTTATTTTTCTGCTCTGAACTCGTAGCTCCACTTCTTATTTTCACTGTTCAGGTAGTATAGGGCCTATAGTCTTTTATGAAGTTGACTCTCCCTCTTTCAAATAAGAGAACCTTCTTTGAATTTCTGGGAGTGATGTCCTTTCTTGTTTTGTATTTCTCTTTCTGCAGGATAGGTAGAAAACCTGCCATCTTTTTACAAACCATTCTTCTGAAGTCAACTTTGTAGCTGCCTTAAAACTATGTAAGCAAATACTTGATCAGTCAAGTTTTTACTGAACTTCATTCAACAACTTTTAAGTCATCACTGTAAAAACAAGTTTTCACCTAAAAAAAGTGATAACTGACTATTAATCAGTAAACTCTAAAGTAATTACTTATGTCTTATTCAGTTCTCTCTCAATATTAACTGAAAATAATGGAAATGTTGAATAATGGAAATAATGAAAAGTGTTTACATATTTTTATTCAACTGACCCAATGATTCGCCAACTCTCTTAAGACGGATTCTGGTTTCTCTACTGCTCATTTAGGCCTGTATGACTTGTGCCATTTTATACATTAACTTACCTCTGGATAGGAGGATAGAATGTATAAATACTTTGTGTTTTTATTGCCTAAAATGCTCTCACTCAGCGAATTCTATCTCAAAGGGCTCGGCAGACTAATGCTCCAAGCATGATAAAAACAGAATCAATATCAAAGATCTAATATCACTCCAGAATTTTTTATCGATATGCAGAGATTCAGAAGAATATACGAAAAATTTTCATGATTCAGGATGTTACTGTACTTAAAAAAAATTGTGACATCCGTAATAGGTTAAACAAAGTGGTAAATTATAGCTGTCTATCTCATGTTTGTAATTACTTTTAATTTACTTTACTTTATTTATGCATCTTTATACGATACAGTATATTGAAATCGAAGTCTTTTGTCCTTGAATCGCATGCTTATTCTATCTATTCCCTTATGGGGAAATTGGCTGCCCTTCCCCCCACGTTCATTTTCCATTTTCGAATGCACTTTACACAAAACTGGACTGAGAGAACTAAAATTTCTAAAAACTTTTTCTAACCTCTCTTTATAAGATAGGAAAAAGCTTTCAGAAATTTTAATTGGTTTCCAAGCTAAAATTTTTTAATAAATATAACTTAAAAAGTATTTCAAAAAGATTAATCCGATTTCAAGATGCTATAGATCGGCGAATTGTTCAGAATTCTTTCAAACGTTCAGTAAATATTGAGTACTTTTTGATGCTTCATTTAATGTGGCAATGTTATGATTTGTTTCCCTTTTATGTGAAAGTAAACCCTAAAAATATAAAATAGTAATATTATATTAAATCATATCTTTCAGAGTAATGAATATTTTACAAAGTCCTAGTGTTAAATTAATTTCGAACGTTCTAGTATAAGCTGTAACGTTTTGAGATAGTTCACTTATCCCAAAAAGACTCATACGTTCTCAAAATTCCGCTGCTTTCCTAGAGGATAAACGAGAATAAAATATTTTTAGCTGTAGTAGTGAACAGAAGATTTTTACATTTTTAGCCGTGGTATTTAAAATGTGATATAGCTTGATGTAGTGCAAAATGTATCTCAATGCTCTTATGTACTTATGTTTTGAAAAAATAGCACTTTGAAAACCGTTTTGGAATTAGTTCAATTTTCTTGAAATACCTTGTAGGCTATATTTTCTCGAAAACATTTAAATAAATTACTATATTTTGTAAACCATAGGCCAACACTTTACAGATGTATCCTTTGATGTATTTACAGATCTATAACATTGGTTGTGCTGTAAAAAAAATACATATCTTTATTAGTATGGGAGAAATATGCCTCATATATTAGTCTTTATGGATGTCAAATTGTGAACACTTTGCATTTTGCATTTTGAATTCTTTCATAATTAGTATGTTTAACGCTAAAAACCATTGTTTGTTTGTAGCCGAATATTTTCGATCACCTGAATTTTATCAGTAAATTAAAATGTCCATGCCAATGAAAATGTCCTAGAGTAGATTAACATAGTGAACGTTTTAATTATATTTATTGACTCGTGTTAATTCATTTATTAACCAAAAGTGAAACATCCCAAAAAGTTACGGTGTAGGCTACATGGTTGCTCAAAATTGTGTAGTTTGTGTATTATTGT
Organism: Ectobius pallidus; assembly: GCA_964059195.1. Taxonomy (NCBI): domain Eukaryota; kingdom Metazoa; phylum Arthropoda; class Insecta; order Blattodea; family Ectobiidae; genus Ectobius; species Ectobius pallidus. The sequence goes on from CAXKWD010000010.1 coordinate 21,277,155, forward strand.
TAGTTTAGTCATTAGGATGCGAATAAGAAAGGAAGACACTAGCTCACGTAAGGGAGCAATTCTCAGAGCTCACCCGCTATCCGCGGAAGGCTTTTCCCTTTACAGGATTATTCAGGTTGTTCCTGATTTAATATGATCAAAGATTATACAATACACATTTCAGGGTGATGTTCATTACATATAAGATGCTAAAAATAGAACAAAAATTTCAGTATTCTCTCCTGGCTTAATCCCGTTAATGAACTGATCTTCGATTTCTTTTTCTCTGGATCAAAGAATTGCCAATGAATGGCTTTCCTATTATATTAATTACTTGATCCATTTTAGTTTTCCACTCAATTACTTTCTAAGGATGAATCAAAATTGATGTGTTTGATGGAGGTATTTGTTATTTGATTCCGGTCTCGCTCCCGACATCTGCAGAGCGAGTAGTGTTGTCCGCTCGCGTCAGATTCTGATTAGCTCGTGGATAAAACATCTGCTCAGTTATGAGGGAGATCTGCACTGAAGAAATGTTACATGTGGCGGAATTCAAAACAACCAGGGAACTGTTCTGTCGTACGGTATGTCTTTTGACGTGAAAACATCTGTAAGTTCGATTTGGCTGCCAGGTAAAAATTTCTATGTGAAGTAATTATGTAAAATTTTATGACGTAATAACTCTGTGAATACACGTGAATAGCTTGTACACGTACCGGGGTTATTGTGGCAACTACAGTAATTACTGGACTAGTCATCTGCGAATAGTGACATCATTATTTCTGGGACTCTGAAATTATGAACGTAAAATAGGTTAACATATAAACACCAACATCCTCTAATGCTGTTCCCCACTTAACTTTATTTTGATTTTACTTTTATTTTTACTTTATTTTTGTTTTATCTTATTTTTATATTCAATGCGATATTTTTCTTAACTTCATAGTTACGATAGTGCAAATTTAAATAAAATTCAATGTAGAGTTATTCAGTGCAAGAAATGGAAGTAATTCGTTGTGGCATTTTCTAGTAATTCTAAACTGTTTAAACACATGTTCAATTACCACTATTTAAACAAAGCTTAAAAATACTTCAAGTATAACTAGATTTTACTTAATTCAAATGATTTTGATTTAATTGGGGTTTCAGTAATCATTTTGGGGCATTTGAATGATTCTTTTTAATTGATGTTATAACTTCGTATTATCATTATTTTATTATTATTATTATTATTATTATTATTATTATTATTATATAAGCGATCGGTTTCTTTCGATGATGTTTGTATTTTATTATCCTAACTGTAGGCCTACTATGCAATTTCTTTATCATAAATAACTATTGTATGTATTGCTTTTAAGGTACGGTACATATAATAAATAATGATTATATAGGCTACATATTAAATGCAAACTTTTATTATCTATTCAATTTCGATATTTAAAATGGAATGCAATCGCATCAATAGTGAAATAATAATAATAATAATAATAATAATAATAATAATAATAATAATAATAATAATAATATTAATAATAATAACAACAACAACAACAGGAACAACAACAGTTTGATTTGATAAGATGAAGATAATTAAATTAGCCAAAAATGTGTGATCATGATAAAGTAGAAAAGCACACCTATGTATCATGCCATGCATATTTCAATGCAGTCATTAATTCTTGGTGTTGTGCAATGCGTTTGCATGTCTTCAATGACGTTTCTGAAGAGGAAGCTAGTCTCCGTTAGACATGTAAACGTTCGTGAGGAGAAGAAAAAACTTCCAAGACAAAGCTATTTAATTCTCAAAATATCTGACTTCTGCCGGATGCTCATGCGGGATAACGAGACAAGTGACGGCCGCCATTTTTTAAAATTTAGGACTGTAAGGTTTTATTAAAACATAAACTCATAGAAATTTTAGTGCAAAAACGTAAATTGGACATTGGTGAATTTAAAACAAAACTATTTTACTTGTCTTTAATATCACTCGTTTATTAACATATTTATGAAACTTTTTATTAATATCTTGTTTCTATTTATTTTTCAGGTAAGCTAAAGTCTTCTTGGGCCCATTCTCATGACTGACTGGTGAACACGAATTTCAATATGTTCTGGAGGTAAAGGTTATGGAGTATTATTAGTATTTAATTAAATGTAGGCTCTTAACGCCCTGGGAGATTAGGTTGAGGCACTGCGCTAGAAACTGGAATTTTACGGGTTCGATACCTGCTTAGGTAGTATCAGGAGAAATCCGTTTTCTAAAGTGGCCAGAACATAAGACCGACAGCCTTCATATGTCGAATAACCTATGTAGAAATTCGGAAGCTTGAACATATTCGAACCCCAAGAGCCTCACAGCCACGACTTATATAGGATGCACTTGACTTTTTTATTACTAGGCCTACATATTAATGTCTTAAGAATAGGCTTGTGTAAACCTGGAAAAGCGAACAAGCATAAAATGATCACTGCAAGTTTCTGGATATTTTTACAGCTTCTTGAGGTGCCCATTTCCTTGTATGTTTATTTCGGTCCGGTGAATAACGTTCAGTCATGGTTTGCAAGTTATCTTCTGAGTTTCTCGAAAGAGCATTTATGCCAGAGGGTGCTATTCTTAATTCTGATTTTGTAAAATATTTAAATATACCAATGAGGAAATATCAATAACAAGACAACGATCATTTTCTCAGAATTATATTCAAATCCAGAAATTAAATGTTCCTAAACAGTATAAAGTTATATATATTTTTTCCTTTGTGTACTGTTTAGCCCAGTCAAATGTTACATCGGAACTTACATTAAATGGGGTATTAATGATTTTTGGAGGGGAGTTACGTTCCATTACTGGGATCACAAATCCAGATTTGCAACCCTCAGAAACCTGTGCTCGCTGAATGGCGGTCGAAATAAACCGGTTTTTTCGGACTTCTTTCGGTTTTTCGGCAATATCTCCTAAACTATGCGTTTGTTGGAAAGAATCTTTATTAGCTTTTTTAAAGTACATTAATTTTTATAAAATATGAGATCAAAATCGTTTTTGTAAGTTATATAGTTACCGAGATACGGCTTTTCAAAGATTGGCCTATTTTTCCAAAATGTTAACATTTTAAGTTTTCTTCATGTTTCGAATTGAATACTGGCAAAATGACACGTCCTACAGAAAACTCAAGACAACAAAAGTTGTAGGAAATTTAATAAGCTTTAATTTGAGCTATAGCTGGTCCCTGTAGCTCAGATAGTCTCGTCATAAAGAACAAAAACCGAAAAAATGAAGAAAAAAAATTGGGTGAAAGTTGAGTAACATCGTTTCCTCCACCAACACCTTAATTTTTTTGGTAACATGTTGGCGGAAAATGTCTTATAACTGTGTTTAGAAACTATTTATGTGTGTATGAGTCTATGGGAGATAGGATTTTGCCAGAAAAACATATTTAAACAGAATATTTCATAAAAATGTATTTACTTTTAAACCAATATGCATATTTAAACAATTTGTGAGGTTCCTGGTATGGGATGGTATGGGACCTGGGAAATTGAGGGTGGGGTGATGTCTTCATCCTCACTTGAAGAATTATCATCGTGGGGTGTGGGCACATCAGCCCAGTTTTGCGGCAGCTGCAGCCCCCAGTGCAGCCCATCTTGCACTTGCACGAGATCAGTTGCTGGTTTGAGGGGCTGGTTAAACTTCCATTGCAATTGGAGTTAGACCAAACTCGTCCAACTTCCACCCTCAATCCTTGAGTTTTTTCCACCCCAACCACTTTTGTACCTGCGAAAAAGTAGAATGAAAATTAGTTATTGTATAATATTTCAAAGCATACACATGGTGTACAATGAGTGTTTAAGTCAACAACGAAACTTAAGAACATAATGATAGGAAATGTACATAGACATACCTGGTGATACACACAATAAGCATCTATGGTTGGTGACAAACGGGCGAGGTTGACTTTGGCTGTCAGGTCGTTGAGGGTGGTGTCAGTCGCTCCGTCATAAACTGCATCGAGGCACTTCTCTCCAGCTGCAGCTATTTCATCTTGACACATCTGGGTGGAGGAAGACTTCTGCTTGCCTGAATAGTTCTGGGTTCTTGAGGAAGGTTTGACAAATTTGGTTTTCCCCTGCCAGAAAGGGACAGAGGTCGTGTCGCACCCGCTAAATGCGTGAAAAATCATAATTGGCCCAGGAGACTAATGAGAGGTTCCGGTGGTGAACGGTTAGATGAATATTGGACGTCTGGCTCCCCTCTTCTGGAAGTAGATGTATTTTTTGGAACTGAAACCAACTAAGAACACAAGAAGGTCTAGACCTTCCACGATGATTACAACCTTCTTAGAAGAGTCAGCTTGGGTGATGGCAGCTTTAATAATGTCAGCATCAGCGTCCTCTTCTGAAACTGTCACTTCAACACCGTGCTGCTCAGATCCACCTTTCAGTAGCTCTATCAGCCTATGCTTATTAGTGTCGTTCGTTAAGAACTTCTCTTGCGTGTTGTTGATGGTAATTTAAGCTGATAGGACAATGTCACTGCAGTTGAGGGCGGAGTATCGTCTGAGACGTTCGGCGCTTTTGGTACTTTTTTGAGAGGCGTCCTCCGGGTATCCATCGAAGACAATGGTTATATCTGTCCCAAAATGGTATTTCACAAAATGAATGTAGCCGTCAATGATGGTCTTCACTGATGCATTTCGATGCCACACACATTTATGGAGCAAGTAGCCACCATCAAGCACGATGTGGATATTGGCGTCTTGGGAGATGCTGGTAGTAAGGGACGTGAAACACGAATATAGAGCTGCCTTAGTTTCCTTCCTCACGCCAACTTCGTTGCAAAGAGACATTGGGTAAGGGGCCAATTCATACTTGAAGTGGGCTTTAACTCTGCGTCGGATTTTTATAGTGATGCTAATTCGCTGGAATATTGTGAAAGGGTCAACTTCAATCTTCTTATTAGTGACTTGTATGGAATTATTGACGCTTGCCATAGTAACAACTTGGTCTTTAGTTTGAATCCAACTTTCCCAAATGTCTGGTTTTCTATGTTAACCACTCCTTCTGTTCCCAGTTCCTTGACTTCATAGCCTTCAACAATCCCACTGCTAATAGAAACTATTTTGTCTCAGCTGGGGGCTGCAGCTGCCGCAAAACTGGTTTGAAATGCTCAGTTTTGTGCACTTTCTGCAAGGGGAAAATTCTGCCGCAATGTGCCCACACCCCACGATGACAATTCTTCAAGTGAGGATGAAGACATCACCCCACCCTCGATTTCCCAGGTCCCATACCATCCCATACCAGGAACCTCACAAATTGTTTAAATATGCATATTGGTTTAAAAGTAAATACATTTTTATGAAATATTCTGCTTAAATATTTTTTTCTGGCAAAATCCCATCTCCCATAGACACATATACACATAAATAGTTTATAAACTCAGTTATAAGACATTTTCCGCCAACATGTTACCAAAAAAATGAAGGTATTGGTGGAGGAAACGATGTTACTCAACTTTCACCCATTTTTTTTTTTCATTTTTTCGGTTTTTGTTCTTTATGACGAGACTATCTGAGCTACAAGGACCATGAGAATATTATAGGAGAAAAATTCCTCCTATGACTGATTGCCCTAATGGTCTACCTCACAGACAGACAAGTATGGAGGAGAGAGGTTCCATCCGGCGCTGTGAATTGAACTCCGGCTTAGCTCAGTTGGTAGAGCATTGGCGCGAATAGCCAAAGGTCCTGGGTTCTGAGCCACCTCCCGGGGAAAAAGACTTACCCCTCTATAATTAACATAATAAGCTGTTCAAAAGGATACAGTAGCTGGAATTCCTTCAGCTCAAGACGGCCTGAAGAATACAGCAGGCCGCACGAAGACAGGTAGACTGGCTGCGAAGCTCTCTTCTTACTTCTCAAGCAGCCAGGAGGAAGCGAACTGAAGTTCCCGCCCACAGGGTACTTATAACTAACGTGCCCACCCCAGGGGATTATTAAGGACAGCCCACTAGGAGGTTACCCAATTAGAAACATGCATTTTCATCTGTGATGAAATTGCATGGACCAATTAAAATACACTTATTTATTTACAAAGAAAAGAGTGGAAGTACCTCAATACAACTGCTTTATTTAAATTCTATTGTTGATATTTAAAATAAACTAAAATGGCACTTCATATTTAAAGGAATAAAGAACAGACAGTTACATGTATTCTTGTACCCTATAACCTAAATTAAAACACAGGTATATTACATGAAAATAAAAGAATCCCCCAAAATAAATTACATTTATTTTAAATTAAAAGAAATACCCTACGGATGGCCTATAAATTTTGATTAGTTACACCTAAAAAGCCTTTCAACTCCCATCCATTGAATTGAAAGGGGGGGAACTGGCTTATTTCCCGCCATGACGGACACCCTATGTCTGAAGACCAAAACAGCTATCTGAAATACAGGTAACGAAGCACAAGGAAACAGAAACTAAATTAAAGTGAAAAGAACAAAGGCAGAAGTAACTTTACATGTCGAAAAGGGACCTGAGGCACTACATTATAACTCGACGCTGATGGCGTCTCCACGCCGAAAGATGCTACATTTCGAAATAAGAAAAAATATGAAATAAACAAAGGGCAAAGCTAAATTTATTACTCAACAAAAGGAGAGAAAGAAAATCCAACGCTTACCTGTGTTTCAGAAGCAAAAACAAGGTTTTAAACCTAATTACCAGATTTAGAAGCAGAGCTTCAGCATAGTTTGTCGTCCGCCATGACTGCCAGAAGAGAGAGAGAGAACGTCCTGACGCCAACCCCTCTAGGCGACTATTCAAGACTTCACGTGACTTAACCAACCAATACACGCACACGAGACATCCACTCATTCACTTGACACCAATACTAAAGCCACGGCCGTAACAGTCACTTTCAATGGAACACAGTTTATTATAAGGACCAATCCGAAAGTTTATAACGAACCGGGAGACCAATGAGCGTAAATATCACACCGCTTCTTAGAAAATCAAGCCAACTCATAGTCCGCCATATTGTCTTCAATCAAAACACAGCCGATTACCGCCGAGATCAACCGAAGTATAGACATGCGAGACTGGCGAGCACCTGCCCTCTGTAGGCCAAGTTCAGAAGTTCACAGTTCTAGAGAGCACTCGATAGATGGCGCGCGTGTTCCCTTTTGCGAGATAAACTGTCTATTAGCGATGGTTAGCGGGATTTAAAGAGTTCATGAGAGAAATACGAAAATACACTGTCACTGTTTATATAATTTCGGGAGAGCAATGTTTATACCCGAACAGAGTTTCCATGGCAAGCTGAAACTCGGTTCACACTCCCACACCCGGAATTGAAATATGGTCCTTGAGCTTTATTTCAATAGTTCAGAATAATTTTAGACTTGACCAAGTATATATATGAAGTTCATGTGGAAACGGGCGCACAGCACAGAATTTACTAATATTATAATGAGTTCTAGGTTATGTAATTCACTGTTGTGTAAAAGACTGTTGGTTAGAAAAGTTGTTGTCCAAAATATGCTTAGTAAACAACACCATACACAGTAGTACCAGCAGAGATGGGTAGACATCAAGGAAGATCGAAGATTACCAGGGAGACAGCCATCAAGCATAGGAAGTGGCCAGGTTCCATGAAGAAGGACACAAGTCTCCAGACATCAGCTGGGAAGAAGGTCATTGGCTGGCATCAGCTGATCAGGACCAGAATACATCAGCTGTACTGGAATAGACAGACATCAGCTGAACAAGGTACCGCTCGGCTCCAACAACAGCTCACAACCATGATTCAGCAGGTCAGCTGCTACTCAGGAATCAGTAGAGCAAGATTCTGCTAGGCAATTGACCATAGGCAGCTAGGAGACATCAGCTGAGCAAGGTACTGCTTGGTTCCAAGAGATGGCAGCATGACAGGCATCAGCTGTGCAAGTTCAAGTCCCGTCCACAGGTCAGAGGTCATCTAAACAGCTCAAAACATCTCTGAAACATTGGATACAGCAGCAGAAATATTTTTCTCTTAATACAGTGTCTCTCACGGTCTTCTTCTTTTATGCAGTGAAGGGATGCACGGCGAGAGTCAAGTGAATTTACAAAATTTTAATCATACCTCATACGCATACTACATTCTTTTGTTTTCACTCTTGTTCCATACTTAAAGACATATTTTACTTTATCCTTCTTAACAAATTTTAAATAATTTTCACACATACTAATTGCATACTAGCCTACAATGAACAACCTTTTATATTATCTTAGTATTCTTAACAATTTCTGACATCAATTTCAAACACATAACTTATCCTAATTTTAATATTTCATAACAACAGATCATAAGGTTAATATCTATTTATTTTGACAACCACTTCCAACATCTTATTAAACTTTTACAATAGACTAAATACATATTTCTAATGTTATACATATACTTCTTCATGTTCCAATTCTAACAGATTAAATAATACATATTTTTAATCATTCTTATGCCCACAATTTCAATGTTAATTGTTATATATTAATAAAACTATTACTCATTAAAATTCTCTTTATGCTATTCTCTCACAGGCTAAGTCCTTTCTGTTACTTTGACTAAATTCATACGGTCTATAGAATGTCTCCACTGTAATTCATTACATTCTCTTTTGTTATTCTGTCTCTATATATGTCTATTTTGGGATTAGCTTTACCAGTTCCTAAGATTCCATATTTTCCTTTACACTAGTCACATTATTAGTTTAAGGAGAGTATTTAAGTATTTATAACATCCTACCGTTCCTGACATTCCCTCAGCCCGGAGAGAAAACTAGGGAATCCTGCGTCCTAGCAACTGTCGGGGAATTCACTTAAGACTTGGCCGTGCCAAGTGTGTAAAATGGGAGAAAGGGGAGGAAAAAATATAAAACTCTAACATCTTCGCTTCAAGAAAATACTACCTATCACAATAAGGTTGACTCGACACTAGGAATATGTACGTTAGGACTTTTTTACATTGGAAACATGTGCCTTAACGGTCTTATTTGTTCCAATTTCTTTTGCCTGTATAGTTACTGGAGTTAGAAACTTCTCGAGGAGATACGGGCCTAATATCTCACTAAACGAGCATTCTCTCTTTACTTATGAGCGTGTTGTCTTGCAAACACAAGCTCTAATATGCATCACAAGGAACCAATTTCACCACTGCTCCCATACGCAGCAGGACTGATAATGTGAGTTGCATTCAACCAGTATAATCAACAACAAGATCAGAGTCGCTTACTTCCTTTATTGGCATTATAGTGAACTGCTTTACTTTACTCCTATGTCTCAAATATTACCTAACTTAACCTGACCTAAGCCTAGCCTTTTACACCTAACCTCTCATAACATAACCTTTCATGAGCTAACATAACCTCAACTTTTCATAGCCTAACCTTTCATTTGGTAAACTCCAGGAACATATTAAAAAAAAATCTATGCACTAGATGATAACATGCCTGTCAGCAACGATGGTACTCGACAGTCCGCTAGTCCCTCTGACTGAAAAGAAAGACAACTTCCCTCTGACTACCCTAACCGAGAGTACACCCACCATGGATGCACCAACTACCGCCGTGCTAAGCCAGATCCTTACTGAGGTCGACCACAGCACCCTTAGCCGCTCGCCTCCATCCTTCCCCTGGCTTACAGGAGCTACGCCTCACCAGAGATAAAGAAATCACCAACCAAACAGCCAGAACAACAGCACAAAACAAGCAACTACATCTTACACTGACACCATATAACTACTATCGGAACTATGTACATATAACTTTACTTGTTTGCAGTATCTACCAACAGGAGCTAGTCGTCGTATGCAGTCGTGCCTCCGGAATAGTCCATTAACCAAAACCTGGTGGGAAATGTCTTGTCTGGCTTTACTCTATAGTCAATACGGCCTGTCTACTACATAAAACTGTCGGGATCCTACGACCAGCGTGATCACCCAAGTCAAAAGTCAGTTGCGTTAGTCCACCCCACCAAACTTGTAAGACATGGTCAACTCCCTCGGCACCACTACACACACGAACAGCACCACCCTGACGTCTAAGATGGGCTACTCCACAATCAACAGCACAATACTGCCCTTTACCTCTTAATATGACCTGTTCTACTATATACAAAACATTTCCTAGGCTCTACAGACTTCACAATCTCACCGGAGTTACCATAACCTCTATTACTTTTTACTAACCTCTTAAAATTCATTCTTTGGAGTTACATAATCACTATTTGAAACTAACTGAGTGAAGCGCTCCTCTTTGTTGGGTTCACTGACCGTGACTGTCTCCAACAAAGAAGTAGCTAACTCCACTGCTTCATCATCTGTCGCATGATCTACCATGGGCGAGACACGTCTGGTGCTCGTTTCTCCCATACCATGCTTATTTGAAACCTCCATGTTCACCTCGTTCACTTTCACACTCAAACGCCTAACGCTTTCCTGCAACTCGTGCCATTTAGTTTGTAAAGGGGAATCACTAACAAAAGCTTTCAAATCAGTTAGCCTGACTGCAACATGCAGTAAGCGATTCTTAGTTCGCTCTACTTGATTAGCTGATAAGCTTGAGAAATCTAAAATGGTGTTTAAGTTCTCAAGTTTTTCTTCAACTTCAAGTAACAAATCAGAAGGAATTAACTCACCGATAATCTCCGTTTTTACCGGTTCATCCTGATTTTCCTTGAGCCTCGCCCTAAGACTTGTCACTGAGTCTTTTTGGTTAACTATTATTCCTCTCACTTGGAGTTCATAAAGCACATCATCCTTGAGAAGGAAATCCGCACTCACTTTAAGACGCTCCATAATCTCAGTTTTACATGAAACATACAAAATAAGAAACTTTAGAGAGAGAATAGCATAATAGACCTAACACACATAAATACACTTCTATACAGAGTTAATTTCCTAAAATCATTTGTTATTACAACTGGCACAAATTCATTAGTCAAGAATATATGTTTTATCATTAACTTCCACTCTATCAATATTGCAATTAAAACACAGGTGAAAACAGATTAGAAAACAGACGGTTTTCACAAAAAATCTGTCACCGGATCAATGTTTAAAATCTTATTTTACACTATATATTTACAACAAAGAACCATGGAACTTGAAGAGAACCATGCGATCCATATTTATGAGTAGTATAATAGACAAAGAAAAGAACGTGTTTCTAGAAGAGAACCACGGTCTGACTAGCATTAATTACTTTCTAAGAAGAACAACAGAACATGGATCTTGAAGAGAACCACGCTCTGCTCAACATTAATTGTTGAGCAGCCAACAAAAGAACGTGGATCCAGAAGAGAACCACGCTCTGCATATCATTAATTGAGCCACCTCCCGGGGAAAAAGACTTACCCCTCTATAATTAACATAATAAGCTGTTCAAAAGGATACAGTAGCTGGAATTCCTTCAGCTCAAGACGGCCTGAAGAATACAGCAGGCCGCACGAAGACAGGTAGACTGGCTGCGAAGCTCTCTTCTTACTTCTCAAGCAGCCAGGAGGAAGCGAACTGAAGTTCCCGCCCACAGGGTACTTATAACTAACGTGCCCACCCCAGGGGATTATTAAGGACAGCCCACTAGGAGGTTACCCAATTAGAAACATGCATTTTCATCTGTGATGAAATTGCATGGACCAATTAAAATACACTTATTTATTTACAAAGAAAAGAGTGGAAGTACCTCAATACAACTGCTTTATTTAAATTCTATTGTTGATATTTAAAATAAACTAAAATGGCACTTCATATTTAAAGGAATAAAGAACAGACAGTTACATGTATTCTTGTACCCTATAACCTAAATTAAAACACAGGTATATTACATGAAAATAAAAGAATCCCCCAAAATAAATTACATTTATTTTAAATTAAAAGAAATACCCTACGGATGGCCTATAAATTTTGATTAGTTACACCTAAAAAGCCTTTCAACTCCCATCCATTGAATTGAAAGGGGGGGAACTGGCTTATTTCCCGCCATGACGGACACCCTATGTCTGAAGACCAAAACAGCTATCTGAAATACAGGTAACGAAGCACAAGGAAACAGAAACTAAATTAAAGTGAAAAGAACAAAGGCAGAAGTAACTTTACATGTCGAAAAGGGACCTGAGGCACTACATTATAACTCGACGCTGATGGCGTCTCCACGCCGAAAGATGCTACATTTCGAAATAAGAAAAAATATGAAATAAACAAAGGGCAAAGCTAAATTTATTACTCAACAAAAGGAGAGAAAGAAAATCCAACGCTTACCTGTGTTTCAGAAGCAAAAACAAGGTTTTAAACCTAATTACCAGATTTAGAAGCAGAGCTTCAGCATAGTTTGTCGTCCGCCATGACTGCCAGAAGAGAGAGAGAGAACGTCCTGACGCCAACCCCTCTAGGCGACTATTCAAGACTTCACGTGACTTAACCAACCAATACACGCACACGAGACATCCACTCATTCACTTGACACCAATACTAAAGCCACGGCCGTAACAGTCACTTTCAATGGAACACAGTTTATTATAAGGACCAATCCGAAAGTTTATAACGAACCGGGGGACCAATGAGCGTAAATATCACACCGCTTCTTAGAAAATCAAGCCAACTCATAGTCCGCCATATTGTCTTCAATCAAAACACAGCCGATTACCGCCGAGATCAACCGAAGTATAGACATGCGAGACTGGCGAGCACCTGCCCTCTGTAGGCCAAGTTCAGAAGTTCACAGTTCTAGAGAGCACTCGATAGATGGCGCGCGTGTTCCCTTTTGCGAGATAAACTGTCTATTAGCGATGGTTAGCGGGATTTAAAGAGTTCATGAGAGAAATACGAAAATACACTGTCACTGTTTATATAATTTCGGGAGAGCAATGTTTATACCCGAACAGAGTTTCCATGGCAAGCTGAAACTCGGTTCAGTTCGAGTCCCAGTGTCGGAGGAATTTTTCTCATGTAATGTCCAACAGAGACAATAATCTGTGGTTCATGAAAGCTTATATATCTATACAAGGACCAGCTATATATCAAATTAAAGCTTATTAAATTGCCTACAACTTTTGTTGTCTTGATTTTTCTGTAGGACGTGTCATTTTGCCGGTAATCAATTCGAAACACGAAGAAAATTTAAAATGTTAACATTTTGAAAAAATAGGCCAATCTTTGAAAAGCCGTATCTCGGTAACTATATAACTTACAAAGACGGTTTTGATCTCATATTTTATAAAAATTAATGTACTTTAAAAAAGTTAATAAAAATTCTTTCCAACAAACGCATAGTTTAGGAGGTATTGCCGAAAAACCGAAAAAAGTCCGAAAAAACCGGTTTATTTCGACCGCCATTCAGCGAGCACAGGTTTCTGAGGGTTGCAAATCTGGATTTGTGGTCCCAGTAATGGTCTGAAACTCCCCTCCAAAAATCATTAATACCCCAATTAATGTAAGTTCACGCATTTTTTTTTTAACATTTGACTGGGCTAGTTTTCTTCCGCCACGAGTGAATTTTCTCTCCGTGTCTTGCGAAATACATTTACGCCATTTATTAAGCTTGGCCTTTATTAGGCCTACATACAAACCCACTTGGCCAAGATGGTCTTTTTTTTTCCTCTCTCTCTCTAGCTTCAACTTGTTTCTTCCCTTGTTTTCTTTAAGCGAATTTAGTATAACCACCAAGTTTAACAATTTTTGTCGCTCTTATTATTGCTATTGCAATTACTCAGACTAGAAGTATCTAGAGAAAATAAATTAATGAGTATAAGAGTTAGGAATTTATCCCCATAGGGAATGATGTTAGCTTTGTGAAAATTGTCTACCACACTTTTTTCCCGTAGGAATCACTCGTGGTAGGAAAAAACACGAAAAGTAAAGGGGTACCCATTGCGACTTTATGACTTGAATAACGTATTTACTTTCTGAGATACAAAGTAGCCTAAGTTCGTCCATATCAATTTAAGCTTTTTGATTGACTTGAAAAGTTTAAATGATAAAGTTAAGTAGGCCTAATTGTCAAAAATAAATAAACTGAAATCAATGAAGATACAGAGTTTAAGTGTAGGAAATCAAACAAGTAAAGAGGTTTTAATAAAAGTCGCATTTCACTTGTGTTATCTTAACGCCTGACATTTACATTTTCATATAAGAAGTATGATTATTTAGGTCCTACTAAGTTATTCCCAGTAATTTTAGGTATACCTATACATGGGTTTACTCGGTTTTGAACCAAAATATTTATTTTTATTTTTGCCTACTTAACGTCGCCTTAACTGATCATATCTTAACGAGTAGGCCTAATTGTGAAATTAATCACGCATTGTAGCTTGTATCGCGCTGGAAAGATTACTCATTTCCGCACCCAATGTCCTGTTTAATTTACTTCCGCACTAGGGTTGCGAACTCTCCCTTATTTCCCGGGTTCTCCCGTATTTTGCCCCCCATTTTGTTGACTCTCCCTGCTCCCGTATTTTTGTTATCGAACGCATTACTCTCCCGTATTTTGTAAAATAATATTGAGTGATTATTTCAAAATAAAGTTTTGCCCATTATCGTACTTAAACAACGATAATTGACTTTAAGTTATAAATTGTTTCTATGTTTGGTTTTGCTTCAGTTGAAAACAAAGCTCAAATGCACACACAGAGAGAATTTTGTCGTTATTGAACACAAATAGACGGCTGTAAGAAATAGGAACGCTTTTTAATTGATCAAATCATTGTTGCAGATGACGGTCAATTTTAATTATTCTTGCATCTGTATTTTTTTTATTATATGAAAACAGAAATAAAATAGGAAATGTATGAAAACAATGTTCAGAAATATGAACAAAATTTAATTGAAAATTAGGGTTCGTGTTCATGTTAAATTAAAGTAGGCCTACGATTTGCATAACACAGCCTCATACTCACAGTTAGCTTTGTAGCTTTGCTAATATTAAACCGCCTAGTACGATGCGTGTTTTTAAAGTAAGTCCTGTACTGTTTAAATATTTTGCCGCTGCAGCGTCGCAGTCGCGATTTTGAGCATGCGCGATCACTTCCTCCTTTCATTAGAAAGCCAGACGCAGTGTGAGCGATAGTCACTTTGTGCTTTCCTATTGTTAGAGTGTTTCAAAATGTTCAATAAATCGAACGACCAGCCAACAGTGAAGTCATGTCAGTGATTAATTTTATGAGCGCGAGAAATGTTACACCAGCAAACGTATTTTGTGAAATTTATGGGGAAACATTATTCAGAAATTGAATGGTGAGAAGTGGGTTAGACAGCCAAACATACTCAAAATCTGGCAGGCCGAACTCGAATATCGAGCTCTTGTAGGACAGCACTTGTGGCCACTACATTTTATGTCCTAGTGTTATCGTGTTGTAGTCACTTTGATTTTGTTCCATTCCTGCTTTTTCGTTTTCCCAAATCCATGGTGGTATGGAAAAATTGCTTTAATTGATGATTTATGTAAAGAAATCGTGAATAGTACATGGGTAATATAGGTTCTCTCTGTAACCGGCGAATATTTTGTGATTTTTGTATTGAAAATGTTGTTTTGATCAATATATTATTGCACAAGTTTCCAGGCAAGTTTTTCAAAGAGTGAAATTAAGAAGTTCAATTTCAAAAAGTTGTAACTTAGTTCTTTATATTTTTTATTATATTTTTTTAATGTTATAATCAGTATGGGAAATAAAGTTCTATTCCATTCTAGTCTAGCCTATGACGATAAAGCTGATCTCTCCAAAATCCGATGCAGGTGGCATTATGATGTGAACATTGTTACAACATTTGAAGTTCCGTAACTGGAAATTGTCCGCCGCCGTGGGTGAGTTGGTAGCGTGACTGCCAGCCACCTGGGCGGCCTGGGTTCGATTCCGGGGATTTTTCAGTAGTGAAAAATGTCTTTCCCGGGTTCAGGACTGGGTGTGTGTGTGTCCTTAAGTTTAAGTAGGTAGGGGACTGGCGCACCCCCGGTAACAAATCCGCTGAGAATATCCCCTTACGGGATTGCCAGGGGTCGCTCGCGAACCTGAGGAATATTTAACTGGAAATTGCTTGCATTCTAAAGAATATGATTTTAAATGACAATTCTTAAACTTTATTAATGTTTATGTTTGACAATAGCCGGTGTCTATGAGAGCCAACCGTAATTACTTAGCAGCAAATGAATTTCACGTTTAGGCTAAGTTTCCTATAATAATTATTTCAGAGTGCCCATATTCTGGAACGTCAGTGAAAGTCAGTGATCGGTTAGGGAAAGTCGGGGAATTTTGTAAAAGAAATATAAAAGTCAGGGAAATTTGTACAAAAATATGGAACAGTCAGTGAAAATAACTATCCCCAGTGAGCGAAATATAAGGGCATGTGTTTTGCTGAAGTCTGCGGTAACCCAGACTGTAATCAATTTTCTTTTCAGTACCGGTACTTGAGCTAATAATTTCTTATTTTTGTTATGGGGATGAAGGAGGCTCGATGTTTTCCTTGTTTTGTTTACAAAGAACCTTGAAAGCATTGATTCTTGTGGTCAGGAAAATTTAAGTTTCTCGTAGTGGAAAGTTAGGGAAATTTATTTCGAAATTTCTCTGGACACATAGGCCTATCCTTTCTTAAACCATTGTTTTTTTTATTATTGTTTATTATTAATCTGGGGTTTATGAAAGGAGCATACTTCAACAGTTTCTATTTTCACCATATGTAGGCCTATAGTTAATTTCAAAGTTAAATACTGAAATGATGGCATCTCCTCGTGATGTATTAGCAATGCAGACAGGTTCAAGAGGGTTTCTGTGAATTATTTATAAGAGGTCCTGTTATGAATACTTAACTGTATGAATAATCTTTTAAAAGTCTAGGCTACTTCACAGCTTGTACGCTTCCGCAGACTTTCACACATGGTGCTGATAAAATGAACAATTGTACCTTACATTGATCGAATAAATTATAGAAGAAAAAGTATTCTATAATTTGTGTAGGACTGCATAGTGAAACATCGTATACCTAACAATTTTCTTATTTCGATAATTTATTTATGTATAATTCTGTCACAATAAATAAGCTTTCCGGTCATATCTGTTGTATAATGAACTGGTGGAAGTAAACGAGAGAGAGTTTAATTTTGCACGTAACAGTATTTCAGACTGCCATATCCTGCCTTTATATTAAGTTAAAAGCAAGACCGCGGTACTAACGAGATTACACACGGACGTTTCCGACATACCAGACTCGTTTTAAACTCTTCTGAACTCTTTTCAGTGTGTAACATTTTCTCTATTTATTATATAAGCTATCCGCTGTATATTTCCCACGTCCTTCTGTTATGTTGTATTTTGCCACAATATATTTTAAATAGCAGGTACCCGCAGCTTTGCTCGCGATTATTTACTGAACTGATAGATGTTTTATTTAAATAATTTAGTTAACAGAAAAATAATTTTAAAACATTTATTAACACTTTCATCGTTTTTACATAAATTCCATGAGTCACATAATTTTATTCATAATTATATTGTTTTATGTAATAAATATAAATAATTAAACGAATAGAACAAATCTTGTGCTTCTGTATGTGCATACAGATTCGAAATGAAACGATTAAAACGTACCGCACT
This sequence comes from Ectobius pallidus, assembly GCA_964059195.1. Lineage (NCBI taxonomy): Eukaryota > Metazoa > Arthropoda > Insecta > Blattodea > Ectobiidae > Ectobius > Ectobius pallidus. The sequence continues at coordinate 21,294,749 of CAXKWD010000010.1, forward strand.
GACTCATGAACCTTACGAAAATGCATCAATAATTAAAGCCAAAATCTCTGTTTCGATGTGCATTTGACGAATAAAATACTATGCCCGGGGGAAAACAATCTCAGATTCGAGCTCCCTAGCACAAAAAACCACCGCATTGTGAGTTTCGTCCAAATCATTCAATGCTCTTTATTTCCGGTTGCTATGGCAAACCGAGCACCTTAAAGTAATTTCACATCGAATATCGTATTGTTAATAGATGGTGTTGCATGTAGGCCTATACGGAAACACGAGTTCAAATATATTAGGTTCTCTAGAGTAGTCCATATTTTTCATCGTCAACGCCTTATTATAGTAGTTTTCCCCTGCCCTTTCCTTTTTCGCAATATTTTAATTCAATAAACATTGGCATAATTATCCTTTTATTTTCTACTAGCATGTGCCCGCGGCTTCGCCCGCGATAAAGAAAGAGCATAAAGTTAGAGCATAATAGTTAAATCATTATATTTATTAACACTTAAATCACGTGGACTACATGTCACGGTTAGATATCGTCGCCTGGTAAAAGCGATCTCAGATTCGAGTTCCTTGGCCCAGAAAATCCCTGTATAGTGAGTTTCGTCCAAATCGAACGATGTTTAACCATATTTAGGTCTATGTTGATTATCCCTCTTCCGTATAGGTTGAAAATTTCATATGTCTACGGGCCTTGACATTCTAAACAAATGAATCGACCAGCGTGGGCTTACAACATTCTAGCGATCGCGATGTTTTTATTACCACGGTATGACAAAAATAGCCAAAGCCAACTGCAATTGATTTGACATTGAAATGTATTACTGAAATCTGATGCTTCGACAGCACTAAAATCACGTTTTCTGCCAGTTTTTCACTCACAACTCGCGAACCAAAGCTAAAATTAAAAATCCGGCTTCGATGCGCATTCGCCCACCTTTCAGCCCACCTATGTTTAAAATTTCAGATCTCTGCGTTCAGGAGATTTCGCTGGGCATCGTGGACAGACAGAAAAACACGTCCTTTTATTATTTTAAGATAGCATGTGCCCGCGGCTTCGCCCGCGATAATTATTTCAAAAATAAAAAACTAAGAGCATAATAGTTAAAACATTATATTTATTAACACCTAAACCACGTGAACTACATACCACGATTAGATAGCGTCGCCTGGCAAAAGCGATCTCAGATTCGAGTTCCTTGGTCCAGAAAACCCCTGTATAGTGAGTTTCGTCCAAATAAAACAATGTTTGACCATATTTAGGTCTATGTTGATTGTCCCTCTTCCGTGTAGGTTGAAAATTTCATATGTCTACGGGCCTTGACATTCTAAACAAATGAATCGTCCAGCGTGGGCTTACAACATTCAAGCGATCGCGATGCTTTTATTTCCACGGTATGACAAAAATAGCCTAAGCCAAATGCAATTGATTTGACATTGAAATGTATTACTGAAATCTGATGCTTCGACAGCGCTAAAATCACGTTTTCTGCCAGTTTTTCACTCATAACTCGCGAACGAAAGCTAAAATTAAAAATCCGGCTTCGAGGTGCATTCGCCCACCTTTCAGTCCATCTATGTTAAAAAATTTCAGATCTCTGCGTTCAGTAGATTTCGCTGGGCATCGCGGACAGACAGACAGACAAACACGTCCTTTTATTATTATAAGACTAGCATGTGCCCGCGGCTTCGCCCGCGATAATTATTTCAAAAATTAAAGATTAAGAGCATAATAGTTAAATCATTATATTTATTAACACCTAAATCACGTGGACTACATACCACGATTAGATAGCGTCGCCTGGTAAAAGCGACCTCAGATTCGAGTTCCTTGGCCCAGAAAACCCCTGTACAGTGAGTTTCGTCCAAATCGAACAATGTTTGACCATATTTAGGCCTATATTGATTATCCCTCTTCCGTGTAGGTTGAAAATTTCATATGTCTTCGGGCCTTGATATTCTAAACAAATGAATCGTCCAGGATGGACTTACAAAATCAAGCGATCGCCCGCGATAATTATTTCAAGAATTAAAAATTAAGAGCATAATAGTTAAATCATTATTTTATTAACACCTAAATCACGTGAATTACATACCACGATTAGATATCGTTGCCTGGTAAAAGCTATCTCAGATTCGAGTTCCTTGGCCCAGAAAATCCCTGTATAGTGAGTTTCGTCCAAATCGAACGATGTTTAACCATATTTAGGTCTATGTTGATTATCCCTCTTCCGTGTAGGTTGAAAATTTCTTATGTCTACGGGCCTTGACATTCTAAACAAATGAATCGACCAGCGTGGGCTTACAACATTCAAGCGATCGCGATGCTTTTATTTCCACGGTATGACAAAAATAGCCAAAGCCAACTGCAATTGATTTGACATTGAAATGTATTACTGAAATCTGATGCTTCGACAGCGCTAAAATCACTTTTTCTGCCAGTTTTTCACTCATAACTCGCGAACGAAAGCTAAAATTAAAAATTCGGCTTCGAGGTGCATTCGCCCACCTTTCAGTCCATCTATCTTTAAATTTTCAGATCTTTGCGTTCAGTAGATTTCGATGGGCATCGTGGACAGACAGACAAACAGCATGTGCCCGCATGTGCCCGCGGCTTCCCCCGCGATAATTATTACTTCCTCTGCCCGTACCATAGATACTATAGGTAGAGGAAGTATTGTTTTCGACCCTAAAATTCGAAGTTGAGTTTTTAGCATATATACACGTTTCAAGGCCCCCTGAATCCAAAAATACTATTTTTGGAAACATGTCTGTGTGTGTGTCTGTGTGTGTGTGTGCTGTGTGTGTGGAAGTTTGTGAACAGGCTAGCTCCGAAACGGAGAATCGTATGAAAACAAAATTTCGTATTTGGGTCAGGTACCTTCTGAAGATGTGATTCGAAGATTGGCGACAAATTTCCCTTATTTTTAAGGGGACTTTACAAGAAGAAATTTTCGTTTTTCGCGATTTTCTCGAAAACGGCTCTAACGATTTTCTTTAAATTTTGCGCATGGATTGCTTGTACCAAGAGCTAAAACGTTTATTTGAAACATTTTTTCGAACAAATTCTCTGAAGGGTAGTTATAAGCAACCCACTATGAATACGTGCTTTTTGCAATACGGCTTCTTGTAAATCGTACGAAAACAAAATTTTGTATTTGGGTTAGGTACCTTCTGAGGCTGTGAAGATTGACTACAACCTTTTCTTATATTTAAGGGGACTTTACATGAAGAATATTTTGTTTTTTGCTATTTTCTCATAAACGGCTCTAAAAATTTCCTTTAAATTTTGTACATGGATTGCTTATACCATTTCAAAAACATTCTCTGAAGGGTGGTTGTAACCTACCAACTTGCCTGGTGAACAACTCAATACGCGGATATTTAAGGCATTTTATTCTATATAAGCACGTGAAGAGAGAAAAATGTACCGGTGGCCCTGCTTACAGTAAAGAAATGTCTGAGGGGAATGTTTGATAAATTTAGGAAATTATTCTTAACAGCAGAAAGTTCAATAAACGTTTGCAGTCACCTGTTTTTTTTCCCCATAGCCTGCGTTTTTAGTCGCAACATTCAAAGAAGGGGCTATAAGATATTTATAGTATAATTAGCGTAAATGCTGCAAACTTTTATTTGGGCAGAGGAAGTTATGTGACTTTCACATCAGATTTTTTCAAATTATAATTATTAACACCTAAATCACGTGGAGTGCATTCCACGATTAGGTAGCGTCCCCTGGTAAAAGCGACCTCAGATTCGAGTTCCTTGGCCCAGAAAACCCCTGTATAGTGAGTTTCGTTCAAATCGAACAATGTTTGACCATATTTAGGGTTGATTATCCTTCTTCCGTGTAGGTTGAAAATGTCATATGTCTGTGGGTCTTGACACTCTAAACAAATGGACTAACAAAATCAAGCGATCGCGTTGCTTTTATTTTCAAGGTAGGCTATGAGGTATGTTGACAAAAATAGCCAAAGCCATCTGTAAGTGATTTGATATTGAAATTTATTACTGAAACTGATGCTTCTAAAACGCAAAAAAATGCACGTTTTCTGCCAGTTTTTCACTCATAACTCACGAACGGAGGCGAAAATTAAAATTCCGGCTTCGAGGTGCACATTCCGACCCTTTAGTCCGCCTACTTATAAAATTTCAGATCTCTGTGTTGAGTAGATTTCGCTGGGCATCGCGGACAGACAGAGGGAGGACAGACAGACGGAGGACAGACAGACGGAGGACAGACACTTCCTTTTATTAATATAGATAGATAACATGTGCCCGCGGCTTCCCCCGCGATAATTATTTCAAAACTTAAGTGCATAATAGTTAAATCATTATATTTATTAACACCTAAATCACGTGGAGTGTATTCCACGATAAGGTAGCGTCCCCTGGTAGGAAAAGCGACCTCAGGTTCCAGTTCCTTGGCTCAGAAAACCCCTGTATAGTGAGTTTCGTTCAAATCGAACAATGTTTGACCATAATTAAGCCTATGTTGATATCCTTCTTACGTGTAGGTTGAAAATTTCATATATCTGCGGGCCTTGACACTCTAAACAAATGACTCGTCCACGATGGACTTACAAATTCAAGCGATCGCGATGCTTTTATTTCCAAGGTAGGCTATGAGGTATGATGACAAAAATAGCCAAAGCCAGCTGTAATTGATTTAACATTGAAATATATTACTGAAACTGATCCTTCGAAATCGCAAAAAATACACGTTTTCTGCCCGTTTTTCACTCATAACTCTCGAAGGAAAGCTAAAATAAAAATTCCGGCTTCGAGGTGCACTTTCCGACCCTTTAGTCCATCTATGTTTAAAATTTCAGATCTCTGCGTTCAGTAGATTTCGCTGGGCATCGCGGACAGACAGAAGGACAGACGGAGGACAGACACTTCCTTTTATTAATATAGATTACTTTCTTCACTTCTTGCTGTTTTCTATTCATCCCGTGGATTCAAACCAGGTATATTCAGTTATTGAACTTTATTTTTTAAATTTATTTTTCCCTTCTTACCTTTCTACGTTTCTCTTTTCTTTTTTCGTTGTAAGTTAATGTGTTTCCCCATATCTTTCTAACGTATCTTCTATACTTTCCTTCTTTCTTTTTCTTTCTTGTTTATTTTTTGACTCCTCATTCTTTTCTCTTCATTTATTTTACCATTTTGCTCTCTCACCTATTTATAAAGCTTTGATACATTACATCAGAAATTATATGATCTGTGGCGCCAACAAATATTTGTATGCCATTAATTGTATATGAAAATACCTAAAGCTAGAATTGCGGATCCTTCTATATAAAAAAGAAGGCTGTCCGTCCCCATTTATATTAATAACAGAAAGTACTGTACTTATTTATGAAGTGTGCTTTACATTTTCCATAACAAGAAAGAACAAGAGTTTGAAGGAATAAGACATGAGAATAAATGACATTTCTGTTTCACATATTTTTTCACCACTTAGGCCTATTTGAATCCAATGGAAGCATGACGATTTTCTGGTTTTGTAAGCATAGTTTTTTACATTATAATTCGCCACGCCTCAGAACAGACCTTTCTAAGTTCAGACAACCTGTCACTTTGTACACGGTCTTTACTTCTCAATGTGAGACAATTTAATGTAAGCGTAACCTGACATTCATTAAGCGAGAACGTCATACACCTAACTGTATGCGGGTAGGTGGAATAATTGAATAGTAAATAAGGTGTACAGTAATGTCCGCCTGGCGGTCAGCCAATGTCGTGTTGAAGCCAACTATAGTAATGTATGGGAAATGGACTGGGTTAATCCTTTTAATTTTTAGCTGAAAATATCTGATTGATCGAATGGGCTGGGCAGAACATAGCTTAGAAAACTGTGGATATATAAGCATTCATGAACCCAAGATTATTGTCTCTGTTGGACACAAATATTTTTCTCCTGTAATATTCTTAGACTACTGTGTTCAGGAGGAAATGGGTTCAAATTTCGGGGCCAGTCAATCTGGATTTCAGTTTTATTGGGGTTTTCTCCGTTCATGTAGACGATTGTCAAATTCTTTCAACATAGTAGATTAGCGACGGGGCAAGTGGTCTCTGTGGGTGAATGGTACCCTATCATACAGCTGACATGACATTTTTGTTATTTGTTAGGCTCAGGTATTTATAATTATTGAGAAAAGTTACTGGCTTCAGAGTGGCAGAAATACATTTTATATTTCACAATGGATTAAAGTAAAATCCCAAGCATACAAGCATTATTAAATACGGATAAAAGGAATAAATAGCAAACACTAGTTCCTTTATACATTAGGTGTTTAGCTATAGCCCATTCACTGGTATTTGGACCTTTATCTAAAAATCAGGCTTCTAATGTTTTTGCAAGGAGCAATTAGGTTCACTAAACATGTTCTGTAGGAAGAGGTGGAGGAGTGAATCATGCGATGACAACAAACGATGACAACAAGACTGCGCTCAGATATAATCAGGTAAAGGTAAAAGTGATATTGCTTTTATATTGCTTTTATAACGAAGGCATGACCAAATAAATTATCTCTTATCTATATTATATACATAAAATATGAACAGTGGTGCTTTTGAATGTAAATAAATTGTCCTTTTTATCATCTTCGTATTGACTGTAGAAGATACACTCAGAGGCGCGCACTGCTTATGCTGTGGAGAGACTGTCCGTACACAGTTACGTCATGCAGGGTACATGTCACTTTAAACTTTGGCTTTCAGTCCCTGTATAAACATTCAAAGCCTAATAATAATAATAATGAGATTGTATAGTTTTTCTCTCGTTTGTGGGGGAGTGGTATTTTTAATAAAATTGACTTTTGCAAAAGGAATAAAAAAGTTTGTCTAAAACAACATAATGACTAAACATTTAATCTAATATTTTCGGGATTTGACGTTTTCAAAATTGACCAACTTCACTGATTTTCCTTATTAAAGTATTTTCACAAACATCGCAAATAATACACACCCAGTACTTATGTAAGTTATACAGCACTAGACGGAATATAATCTACCCCGAATAAAACTGAAATGACTCACATCGGCAGAATTAAAACACAGCATTAATTTTGTTTCCCGAATTTATAATTCTGAAGTCAGTATTGCACCTGAATCCTCAGCATACTCCATTGCTAAATTTACGAGGCATATACATTTTTTTAGTAATTTATATGCTAGCTGTTTGTTCTTTTAAGTCTAGATTTTTAAACTATCTTTTTCATATATTAGGCTATGTCATACTTTTTTTTCACTCTGCTCATGCTCTCTTTGTGGAAGTTGTGTATAATTTATAATGTTAAATGTTTCTAAGGTATACCTAGGTATAATAGGGTTAGTTTTAAAGTATTTATTTTTAAACCTTTTTTCTTCTGCATAAATCACGTCTCATTCCTTTTTTCTTTGTTCTACTCGTAGTCTCTTCGTAGAACTGATGTGAGTATTGTTGCTCATTCGGGTGTATTTCACATTATTTAGCTATTATCTTTCAATAAGATAATATGAATATTAATTCTTTTGGCTTAATGGGAAACGTTTGCATCCATTTTGTAATAGTATGTAATACCGGCATAAGTTTTTACATAAGTTACTCCCGCTTTAATTTATCATTCTAAAGTAAATATTGATGGAAAGTTATTTTTAACCGTAGCAAAGTTGTTGCATATGAATTATTCTATTGTACATATTGATTCTATTCAATCTATACATTTGAATATTTTGGAAACTTTAAAAACTTTTTCAAACATTTTAATTGTGTGGGTAAATTTAACCTTTAACTATGTGTGCTTAGCGTTGGTGGAACTGGCAGGTGGGAACGCTGGATGTCAAAGGTTAGACCAGAGTCGCTCACAGCGGGCATTTCACCCAGTGGGCGCTCGGTGCACGTACCGGGCGGGCGGAGTAGTTGCGTGTTGTCACTGTTCGCAGCGTAAACAAAACTGCAGTGACGGCTGGTGCCGTGAACATGGATTCGGCGGAGAAAAGACCAAGTTGTAGTTTAAATAATGTGGGACAAGAATCCCAATGGGAATGGCAGTGCCTTTTTGTGCAAATTGGAGAACGTGCTAAATGTTTTGTATGTGGAGATTCCATTATAGCAAGAAAATATAATGTTGAGCGACACTACAATTCAAAACATGGTGGCATGTATAACAGGGTTCAGGGAGACGAGTGGTTGCAACTAATTGCAAATTCAAAAGAAGTCAACGTCAATGAGGTAAGCTCTTTTATTTTAATTATACTTGATATGACCCATTAATATTATTCGAGTTTATTATATCACTTTATTTATTCGCCAATTTTAATTATAGGAAGTTGAAGCTACAAACGACGGTGTGGTGAGGGCGAGTTTTAGAATTGCTCACTTAATTAGAACGGGAACTTCGATCATTCACCACTGGGCAATTTGTAAAGGAGTGCCTCGAGATTGCCAGTGAATCTGTATGTCCACTAAGTACACCGCAATTTAATGCAATTTGTCGGTCTCGTCATACAATTGCACGCCGTATAGAAGACCTCAGTACAGATGTTGAACGACAATTGATCCCTTGCATATTCTCTGTGCCTTGATGAAAGTATCGACGTTGTTGATACAGCACAATTGGCTATTTTCGTGCGAGGAGTAGATATAGATCTGAATATCACAGAAGAGCATGAGAGATACATGTACTGGCGAAGACATATTTCGTGCTGTTGAGCATGTTAGGGACAATATGAAACTGCCCTGGAATACGCTGTTTCCGTCGCCACTGTAATCGGTACCATCTGCAGTTGTGACACACCACTCGTAGTCCCTGCCCAGTTCAACTGGGCACGCCCGATTTCCTGCCCGCCTGAGCACCCCTGGGTTAGACCAATATTCGCCAGCCAGTACTTCAGTTCTTTTATAAAACCTAATTGTCTACATAGTCTCATGAATTCACACGAACACTGCTTTGCTTTTAGCGTAGGATTTGTGACCTTACTACCCAGGCTCCTCATACGGATAGGTTACGCATTTTATTCTCATAATCACTTAGGAATTTTACCCATTAATGCTGTCACCTAAGGAGGCAATTAGGTTCCCTGAACTGTTTGTTGTCTACCGTTCATAGGAACGGTACAATTCAGTGGAAAAGTTTCACTAGACCTCGGAACTCATTACAGTTTGAAATGTGCTTTGAATTTTTCCTGGCGCTGGTAATATAGGATATTTTCCCGGGTTACTAACCAGGTGGTGAATTGAATTAATTCCGACGTTTCGAAGCCAATCTCAGGCTCCATTGTCAAGGAGCCTCAGATTGGCTTCGAAACGTCGGAATTAATCTGAGGCTCCTTGACAATGGAGCCTGAGATTGGCTTCGAAACGTCGGAATTAATCCAATTCACCACCTGGTTAGTAGCCCAGGAAAATATCCTGTATCATTACAGTTCCATTGCCAAAAATAGAAGAGACAGTTAAGTGCAACAAGTGTATATAAAGAATCCACGCTGTGGCACAGGGGATGAGTTCACTCCCCTCACGCATTGGGCTCGGGTTCGATTCCTAGTCTGGACAAGTTACCTAGGTGGGATTCCCCAGAGTTTTCCCTCACATGTGAGACAAACGTCGGGTAACTTTTGGCCCTCGTGGTCCCCGGATACCATCTTGCCGTCGTTATCATCTTCAACCCTTCCGCGCCTTGTTCGGCATGAGTATATGATACTACTGTAGTGTGTCCTATGTGTTCGTGTTGTCTCACAGGTGGCCCCGATATCGGGCTGATCACCCATGAGGTGGTTAATTTATACGTCAGTGGCAGTAAAAAGGTTATGTCCCAGGAGGTCATCTAAATATTATTAGGGACTTAAAAATCGATATATTGTAATAAAATCGTCTCCTGTTTGAACCACAACTCAAAGAGTATCCCCCAAAAAGGTAATTATTGCGTATGCAACTATGCGCCAGTCACAAAGACTTAAGCGCGTAGAGCAACTTTACTATCGGTTTATGTGTTGATGACTAAGAACGCTTTGTGTTTCATTATTGTAAATATAATATGAAAAATTAAAACCGCTTCAAAAACCACTTTCATACAATGCACAAGGAATTACTGGCTGAAAACGAGAGCAAAGGGCGATCAGATTGATTTATTACGTAATGGCTGAATTGAACAAATATTGCCGTGTATTATAAAAATAACACAATATAACTTATTGGTAGTTTTTCCCTAAAACATTTAGGCCTATATAAAACGAATGGGTATCAGTACTAGATGACTTATCTAGTTGTAAAGTGAAAATTTAGGTTCTTAAATGCAATAAATATATTTATTTAACCCATGGAACTCCACCACTCCCGGTACTTTCTTGGAACCTCTGGTTTTAATAATACCCAAACGACAACAGTGTTAAATGTACACGGAGAAAGGTTCTAAACTATAAAGTTACAATAAAATTATTTTCGTGTACTAAATGAACTATCAACACCGAAAACTACTTTATTCTAGGTTTATTCGTTTAGAATATGCATGTTATCATACTTCAGATTATTCTTATGGGGCCGTTTAAAGGGGAACTGAAATAAAAAATTATATATATATATTATTTAGAAATGAGTAAGAGCTCTGATTGTGTATGACTATGGCGAAAATAAAAACTCGATCCAACTTGTCGTTTCCGAGTTGTAGCGCTCTGTAGCAGCATGTCGTGACGTCACCTGGCTAGCTCGGGTCGGACAGGGAGCATTACACACGGAACAGCCCCAACACGACATAATATTAGTTTTATTGTTGCACTCTATTGTTGAGTATCCATTGTTGTAATTACACTTCTCTCCTACCGTAACTCGCCTCAACTCATATTAATTTCTTTGTTTGCATTCTTCATTCACAAAGTTAATCCAATCCGAGAAAAGTATCTCTCTCTCATTTCCGCTTTTGTAGGTTTGGTTTTGTGGAGTGAACCCATATTGCATGGTATGTCATTCCGATCAGTAACATCTGGTATTACATACGGACACTTCAGAGATGTGTTATCATTAACATCATTGACAGTTTTCTTTACAAGATTTTGCCTTTACTCAAATGTTTTCTTATACTTCCTCTTATGAACCCAATATCCGCAAGATTTAGAAAATTCCACTGAACCACCCACGACTTCTTTTTCCTTGATGGAAGTTATGGTCAAGAGCTGCTATCATTGACCGTAAATAGGCCTACATGCCTTCAAATGAAAAATGGGTTCTTTTTGGTACATATTTAAGACGTTCGCTATGATAGAATTCAAGACTTCCTGTGCGACAAAATGATTGAGATGCATAATATCATTTAAAAATCTGGTATTCATAATGATGTTAGATAGGTCACGGTAGTCTTTCTAATGCTTACTGAGCCATTTAGTATTTTTAATTTTATCAGCACCTAGCACGTCGTGAGCACATGAATGGTATTTATCATTAGTCATTACCTTCCCAACTACAAATGTTAACAATGTGATTGAGAATTGAGGTAAATTTCTCCTTTAGCAGTATACTGTCATTCTCACACGTAGACGATGCCCAGCATAAATGATTATAAATTGATTGTTTCCATTCATGAATGACGGAGGATTTCGGCAAATTGTTCTTTTTCATTAGAGATTTAGCAAGGTGCCAAACATCAAATTCATGGTGCATGTGTGAAAATTTGTTTTTTCATTAAAGCTCTAATGCCTGTGTGTCTGTCCGTTAGGAACAATTTAATAGGGAGTTTCTCATTCATTGTGCTTATTATTTTTTCACAAACAGCTCTTTCAATGTCACCAGCTACAGTTCCTCTTTGTACAATTACAAAGTCTAGTATTTTATTCGTTGTTAAATTCATAATGGAATACATCACATACTTGGCAAAGAAACCAGGCGAGTCATATCGTCCATCTCCACAAAAACGTAAATTTAGGCCTAAATCACTCATAGCATAGGCCTATACACGGTTAGCATCTTTTTCTTTTAACCACGTTTTGTGTACGAAAGGAAATACAAATTTCTTTATAAGCCTATAGAAGTATGATTCAGAAAAAAAGAATAGCTTAATAGCATTTGAGAAAGCTGATAAATAATTAAATGTTAATCCGCATAGGTACATTCTTGAGCTATGAACAAATTACTTTTTAAACTTCCACCTATGCTCCCAGAGACCATTCGTATGTATGCCCATTCACACAATGAGTTTTTATTCGTAACATTACTCCTCTCGTTTCAACTTTACGTTCATTAACTGGAGCGCCACATGTATGGCATATACTGAACAGGGTAAGAAGGATACTTACACAGACAAACACAGAAGAATATTTTCCCGACAAGTTGATATTTTCTATGACATCTTCTTCTCCTTCACTAGTGATTTCATCGGGGACGTAATCTTCATCCTTATCCGAGGTGTCATGTTCATCAATGTAGTTCATACAGAAAGAATTTGCAGCTCTATAAATTTCTGTTGTCATGTTCATCAATGTAGTTCATACAGACAGAATTTGCAGCTCTATAAATTTCTGTGCCTATCTCACACTGTATTTCTGCGTCAGTATTCAACTCTATATGCATACATTCATAAACTTGTGTAACTTCTCTTTCTTGGTTAGAATCAGTTATTGAATTATCAATTAATTCCAACACTTCCCTCTTTTTAAAGTAATTAGACTTCTTTTCTTGGGAGAAGGAATTTCTTTACTACCTACTAAAAACTTTGAAGGTGCCGCATTGCCTTTTAGTCTAGGGCACCTGAATTTTTCATCCTTCAATATTCCGATTTTTAAAATATCCGATTCATTAAAATCAACTTCTGTAAAATGCTTTCCACATACTCTAGAATTTTTTGTTGGAACAAAATTTTTACGCTTCATTCAAGAAACCCATTTGTTGTACAAACGTCTGTTCTTGTTTTTATCAGGGAATGCATAGTAACCAACATTTCTATGGACACCAGAATTATTTGAACAACCGTACGCTCTGCACGCAGGCATCTTCACTTACACTACACAATAAACAATACTAGGGAATACAACCGGCACCTTTCACACAATACCGGAGCAAGCCAAACTGAAACTGCTGACGACGCGGCGCATTAGCCACGTGACGTCACAGCCTTGCAATAGTATAATTTAAAATGCTCACAAAATGAGAGTGAGCGAACATAAAAAGAAACGGTTTTCGACTCTGCACTTAGCGAGAATCATATTTTATTTCAAGATAAAGTAAAAAAATTCGTTCAGTACCCCTTTACGTCCGGTGCATAAGGCTGACAACCTTACCACCTTCATGTGCCGAATGTCCAAAATCTGGGAGTCTCAACCTCCTGGAACCCTCTGGGCCTCCATGGAATGTATAGGGATTACTTTACTTTACCCCTTTACGTAGGCAATAAGAGGGGAGGGGGTTCAGGGTCTGGGTCTGCTTATTTTTTTCTAGAAGGGGGAGGAAGGGGTCACAACAATTCTTAGGTAAGCATTATACGACGAAGCAATTACAGTGCAACAACAAGCAAGCAAAGCATGATGGGGAAAGAGCGTGTATTTAAACCATTTTGTATTCTTTTGATACCACAAATCCCATATATGCCCATTTATATAAATTTGTAGGATTAATAATGTAATTTATTGTTACATTTTTTCTGCCAAACAGTATTGATGTACAAAGTGTCATAAAACCTTAAGTAAGGGAAAGGGAAGGGTCTAGCATTTGCTCATTTTTTTTAAAAGGGGGAGGGGTACAAAATTACTACAAGTATGCTTACCGTAATACTTGAACTGCCCCTATGTGGTAGGCTACACTAAGTTTAATTTTCTTTATTTTTCCGGATTTTTCAGTTCTTAGTTTTAAACAGTTGATATACTGAAAGATTGTCACACAGAATGCCAAAAAGCTACATAAATACACATCTCATTGACTAAGAAAATATTATGTTGGCATGCAAGCTGTATGCTAGCTAAAGGATTGTTTTTTCTGTTAGATACCGTCATTTTATACCGAATAGAAATACAGTACCGTGGTATTAATGAGACGTGGCAGTCCAAGCATGGATGCTCAGTAGATGCAGACGAGTCCAATAAACATTCGTACTGCATGGAGGGGTGTATGGGTTAGTTGTGTCGTTGCTTTCAGTGCGGTAACATCGTATAATGCAGTGAAGAAACAAGAGACCTACAATCGCTTTTCTCTCTCGCAAGTGCAGTACAACATTCTTACCCCTCCCCATGATTCCCCCTACATGCGTCTCCTCTCTCACGCGCATCTGACTGCCGCCTCTCTATAATACCACTGTACCGTAATTTACTTGGTTTAAATAATTAACAGTGAGTCATTCTGACATGACGGTTCCGGTTAAGATGGCGGACATATAACACAAGGGAATAAAGCGTAAGAAGAAATAGACAATGAACGACCGGAAGTAAAGTGATAGCGGGATAAAAATAGAGCAAGAGAGATCACGCAAGGACCAGCGGAAGACACAATATAAAAGACAGGCAAGTGGAAAGTGTTCGTAAAGAGATAATAGCGAACGAGATGTCAATTGGGATCACATTGCAATAGCCAAAACAGTCAAGGAGCCAACACCAGAGAGAGAGACCGGAAGTGACGCAAAGCAGAGAGAACAACAGACAACCAGAGAGTCCCGGCAAAACATCAAGGGCGAGCCTAGTGGTCGAAGCGACAACTCACACGCAGAGGGCACCACAAGTCAAGCGCCAAAGACGTGCAGCACACATTCAGCGCGTAGAGACTGACATCTAGCGGCAAATAAAAGGAACCCATCACCAGAGAGATCAAACGGAAAGAAGCTTCACTCAAACATGTCTACACGCAAGCAAAACGCGAAACCTCAAGACCAAAAGAACGACAAAGGTGACACAAACGAGCTCTTAACTAAGATACTCGAGGAAATCAAAGGAATAAAAAAACAGAACGAGGACTTCAGAGAAGACACAAAAAAAGAAATAGAATCACTCAGAAATGAACTAAAAGCAAGGGAAGAAAATAGGCAACAAGATAAGGAACAATTAGATACAAAAATAGACAACATGGAAAACAACATAAACCAGAAACTAAAAGACATGGAAGAGCGCATGAAGGACGTAGAGGACAAGGAAGCCCGACGATTCAGAAGCGAACGGAGAAACAATATCATAATCAAAAGCAAAGACGTCGAAGACGAAATAGAAAAAACAAGAGAGACAATCCAACACATATTCAAAAAACTGGAAGTAACAGCTCCATACACAGGGACAAGATACATAGGAAAAGACTGGAGAGGAAGAGGTATGGTACGACTCACTATAAGGAACCCTGAGGACAAAATAGCGATAATGAGGAATAAACGCAAGTTAGCTGAAGAGGAACACTACATAGAAGACGACATGACCAAAAGAGAAAGAGAAATACAAACTTCAATAAGGAAAAGAGCAAAAGAAGAGAGAGAAAAAGGTAATCAGGTTAAGATAGGATTTCAAAAAATCTGCATCAACGGAAAATGGGAAAAGAATGATGAAAATCTCTCAAAAAACGAATAAGCACACAACAGACAGAAGAAACAAGAAGAAACAACGAAAGACCTCAAGAAAACACAAACAATTACATACACATTGCCACATTCAATGTTCAGACACTACTAGGAAACGAAAGACTGATAGAATTAGAAGAGGCATTAGAGGATACACGATTCGACATCATAGGCCTCAGCGAAACCAGACGAGAAGGAGACACACTAATAGAACTAAAAAGTGGTAAATTACTAAGCTACACAGGGCAAGCAGGTGGCCAAAAGGGAGTAGGCTTCATATTCTCAAAACAAATCAAACATCAAGTCAAAGAAGTAATAGGAATATCAGATAGAATAGCAACGGTAAGACTAAACCTCAATGGAACACAAGTAACAATTATCCAAGCATATGCCCCAACAACGAGTCATTCTGACGAAGAAATAGAGTTATTTTACGATCAGCTAGATGACACATTGAACACATACAGATCCACAGTAAACTTTGTCATAGGGGATTTTAATAGTAAAATAGGCCGCAAACAAGACGAAAGAGAAAACCAAACAGGACCTTATGGAATAGGAGAAAGGAATGCTAGAGGAACACGCCTCATACAATTTGCAGCAGGACAGAATCTTAAAATTGCCAACAGCTTCTTTAAGAAGAACGCGAAAGACAGATGGACATGGAGAGCACCCAATGGAGAGGTGAAGAATGAAATAGACTACATATTATGCGACAGTATGCACGCAATCAGAGATGTAGGAACAGTTAAAGATCTAAATTTTGATTCAGACCACAGGATGGTCAGAGCCACGATAAACATTAAGAGAAGCATGGTAAGAAGGAAGAGACTGAAAAAAGCGCCTCCAAAGGTCGAGGTAATCAACATCAACCAATTTCAAGAGGAAATTGCTCAAAATCTCCAAAAGGTAGCACCAAATGCGGCTAAGAGCGCACAACAAAGATACTCAATGGTGGAAAAAAGCATCATAGAAGCAGCAATCAAGGCAGAAGTGAAGGACAGTACAAGGAGGAAATCCTCCAAACTTAGCGACAACACCCTACTACTAGTCAAAAGAAGAAAAGAAGCATACAAAATAAGAGACGTAAACGAAGAAAACAAGAAAGCATACAACGAAATAAATAGGAGCACGAAATCAGCAATAAGGAAGGATCTACAGGAATACAAAATGAGAATAATAGAGAGCGAGATGAACGAAAGGAAGTCAACAAAAAAACTAAAGAAAGAACTAAGTCAAGGAAAAGTACTGATAAAACAGATGCAGAATAACAAAGGAATGCAAGTAACAGCGAGGGAAGAAATAGTCGAAACAGCAACAAAATTCTACGAAAACCTATACCGTAGTACACTCCCCAACGGCAACAAGGACTTAGCACTATTCACCCACAAGGCCAGAGAAGAAGTAACAGAAGTACCGACAATACTAAAGGACGAAATCAGAGCAGCAATAAAAGAAGCAAAAACGGGTAAAGCCCCTGGAGAGGACAACATAAGTAACGAGCATCTGAAAGCAGGAGGGGATATAATGGTGAATATCCTAACTGAACTGTTCAACGAAGTAATAACGACAGAAGTGATACCCAAACAATGGACCACGAACAACATTATATTACTACACAAAAAAGGCAACAAAGCAGACATAAACAACTACCGCCCAATTGCACTAATGTCAAACATATACAAAATATTCTCGAAAGTAATCACCAGAAGGATGAACAGAACGATCGACGAAAACCAGCCAGTAGAACAAGCAGGGTTCAGACCAGGATATGCAACAACTGATCACTTACAGACAATAGCTCAACTCATAGAAAAAACCGAGGAATATGGTCAAAAAATATACTTAGCCTTTATAGACTTCCAAAAGGCATTTGACACAGTAGAACACGTACCATTACTAACAGCCATGAGGAAGCAGGGAATAGAGGAAAAATACATCAGGATCCTTGCCAAACTGTATCAACAAACCACCGCTAGAATTCAGATGGACAGAACAGGAAGAGAGTTTCAACTACAGAGAGGAGTAAGACAAGGGGATACAATTTCTCCCAAGCTTTTCATCTGTATGCTAGAAGAGATCTTTAGAAACGTCAAAGGGAACTATGGAATCAGTATTGATGGCGAGAAGATATCTAACTTACGTTTCGCTGACGATATTGTCCTCATGGCAAATACAGCAAAAGAACTGCAAGACTACATGACAGAAGTGAATGAACTAAGTAACAAAGTGGGACTACAAATGAACACAAAAAAGACAAAATTAATGACGAACAATGTAGAGCAAGACATCACCATAAATCAACAGAAACCATTAGAATACGTTCAAGAGATAATCTATCTGGGTCAAACAATCTCCTTTCAGAAAAGCATGCCCAAAGAAATTACAAGGAGAATATCGATAGCATGGTCAAAATTCTGGGCGCTCAAATTCATATTACTAGATAAATCCTTCAATCTAAGCATCAAACGGCACATTATGAACACATGCATATTACCCGCACTGACATATGGCTCACAAACTTGGAGTGCAACTAAAAAAGACAGGAAATCAATTCAAACATGCCAAAGAAAGATGGAAAGAAAAATCCTTGGAATAACGTGGAAAGACGGAGTCAGGAATGACGCAATAAGAAGAAGGACACAAATAACAGACGCAGGTAACGCCAGTAGATACCTAAAATGGAGATGGGCCGGACACATCATGAGACAAAATCCCAATCGATGGACGCACAGAATAACGACATGGGACCCAAGGACGGGAAGGCGAAAAGTGGGACGACAGAGGATGCGATGGGCGGACGAACTCAAGACAACTTTCGGCAACAACTGGACCACTACAGCTAAGGACAGAAGAAAATGGCAACTACTAATCGAGACGGCAATCCAGAGCAACAACACAGGACGACGACAGCACAACTAGCAGGACATAAGGAACCAGTGCGCCACGGAAATATGTGGGACTAAAATCGCAAAAATAATTGGACCTTAAGTGATAGACTATATACGGAAACATGCGATAGTATACAGGCATAAGTACCAGCAGGAGGATCCCTCCCGGATTGGCTAACCGGGATTGCTAAAACCAAGCCACCTCTCTCAGGAGAGAGGCCCGTGCCCCACGGGGACCCTATGGGCTAACACTAACACTAACACTAACATTCTGACATAGGTAGACTTGTATAGTCAGCCTAGTAATAAAAGAATAGTTATCTACAGTTCAATAATTAATACGCTGTTCATCTTGTATTCTCAGTAATTTTTACCATGTTTTACAAAGAACACAAGATTGCACAGAACGCACATTCCCAGCGTGAAACTTTCACCATTTAAAAATTCAGTAAAACAATTTCTTGTATAATTATTGTTTAATTTCTATATTGAAATAAAATTTTAGTTACTGAATGTAAAGGAAGCCGACCAGAAAATTAAAAATCTAACTCTCAAAAATCGTTCTTGAAGAACGTGAGATCAGATTTTATGTAATGATTCAGTAAATAGCAATATATCAGGGCACTGTTTTTCTATTTTGTTGTTGCATAATATTATTTTAGCTGAAAATAAATATTGCACTGGCATTCCTCCTGTAGGGACATGCTTTGCCTACTAAGCACTCATAGAAGAATGCACCTGATATCTGCTGAATTGTGTTAGGCAGCGTTCACACTGAGGCGATAAGCGATAAGCGATTTATAGGAAGGGATTTGTTGCGGCGATATATTGCTAGGAAGGTTCACACAGCGAGCGATAAATCGGCGCGACCTGGGCGATAAAAATTACCTTTAGGCAGGCCTACAGGCTGAGGTAGATTTCGATGTGCTAAATATCGCCTTATATGAGAGCTATCGAGAAACCAGTTACTGATTTGTAGAGTACTCATCAAGCGCTTTTCAACGATACCCCATAAGACGTGGTTTCAAAAATTTCGAACTTCCATCCCCCAACCAACCACCCCAACTCGTACCCCCAAAACTCCCGAATCGTTGGTGTCACTTGAACTCCATAGGGAGTTCTCTAATTTATTCAAACAAAGTTTCCCTCTATACTTCATAGGAGCCGAGATATACATCGTATTTCAAATTTTCTACCCCTCCCCGACCCTCCCCTGGGGCCAAATTTGGTCATTAACGAACTTGTCCGAACTATTGGGCCTAGAAATAACATAATAAAATTTGGTTCAAATATCTTCAAAATTATGGCTGCTAGCGTGTAAAGATATATATATCACATTTTTTTTTTTTTTGTTCAGGCGGTGGTTTCGTACTTGGGAGGCATGAAACGTAAAGATATGAAATAATTTTTCGAAAGTCATGACATGGTATCGATTGCAATAGGTAGATTTTTCTTCGAAATCTACCTAAAATGTGGTGGGAACACAATCTTCACTACAAAAGTTACAATATCGTAAGCAACAAATCGCTCAGGCGACCAGCATGCTGCACTTCGAGCGATATGTTGCTATCGCGTGAGTGTGAACCTTTTTTATCGCCGCCCTTTAGATTTCAAGTATCTGTCCGTGCGTGTCGCGTATCGTATATCGCTCGCGATATATCGCTTATCGCCTGAGTGTGAACCCTACCTCAGTTTGTCCGGTCAACTGCTTTACAAAATACAACAGTAGGTGTGGTGACGTCATGAAAGAGGAGCTTAACTAGCTAAATGTATTGGGTGGAGGAGAATTATATTACTGGAGTGTGACCTGCATACACCCTTCCTAAATGTTTCCAGTTGCACATATTTTTGCTGTTTAGTTATCCTGAAATATACTGCAAATAAATAAGTAAAATAGATTTGCGTTAAACAATTATACAGTTATAAATTCTACATAGCCTGGGTGATTTAATAATATTAAATAGCAGAGAATACACATCCTTCCACTAATACCCACAACAAAACTTAAATACGCACACACAAATGCATACCTACAGTACATGATTATATGTAAGTTATATTCATACTGAATTGTACTTTAAAAAATATAATAAAAAAAAAACACAAAAAAGACAGAAAGAAAGAGAGTTGGTGAATATAATACCTAAGTGGTCCTTCTTTAAGCTTAAGGGCAGGTCCTACTGTAGGAAAACTCCGTCTTTTACTCCTTTTTTTTCACTTGAATAGTAGAGGGCAGCATTAGGCACAATTGAACGTTCTATGGAAATAATTGCATTGGCCCATCTTCCATGCCTTCCCTGGTGAAGTGGAAGAAACTTTCTCCAAGTTAAATAAAACTATTATTATTATTATTATTAGTATTAATGTTATTATTATTATTATTATTTAATTTAAGAAACATTCTATAAGGTGAGAGGAGTTAAACCCCGAAAACTCATACTCAGAATGACTGGATCTGAACTCGTACTTACTAAATAAATTCTTGTTCAAGATCAAGACACTTGGTCCTTCTCTTTGTGTAACCATTGGGGCCTATATTACATTTTGAAACAGCTCGACTAAACAATAACAGACAGTCTATTACAGCAAAAATAACTCAAAAGTAAAATTCGATGATCTCAAATAAACAATTATTTTCATATTTTCTTATTTGATATTGTTTTCACATATGACACCAGTCGGCTGGGTGACGCAAGAAGTAATTGTACTGGCTTCCTGTGCCCATAGTTGCGGGTTAGATCCCGACCTATGGCAATTTTGTGTGTTGTGATATTTCTAAAAATAGCTTGGCGATTTTTTTTATATTTTCTACTTAAAGATACTTGTATCGAGACTTACAGTACAGTATAACTTTTACTCGAAACTTTTTTCACATAGGCTTAAGTTAATTTGTATAAGCTCAATAAATCCTCACTTCATTGCCATTTCCTTAGGAGGTTGAATGAATGAACTTCTGATAGACTGCTGCTTTACTTCGGGCCGAATATGTTGGGAAGAATTCGCAGCATCATGGTTATATTATACAAAGCCGTGTTAGGCCGCCCCCATGGCTGAGTGGTTAGACCGCTGGTCTTCCACCACTGGGACCCGTGATTGAATCTCGGTAGGTACATGCGGAATTTGTGGCGGACAAAATGAGGTCGGGGCAGGTTTTCTCGGGGTGCTCCTGTTTCCCCTGCCATATATAATTCCACCAGAGCTCCATTCATCATACTATGACCATTGGTTGCAATAAAGGAATTTATTTATAAAGCCATGTTTGTGTCCCATCTTAGGATTATGAACACAGTGTATAGAGATTTGCAAATACCTATCTGCATATACAGTAATTTTAAAATATGATGGGGAAATTCGAGTGTTGACTTCCTCTATCCCAAGCGTGTACAGTAAAAAGTGATTCTCTCGCTTCACAGAATAATGGTCACAAAAACAATTAATGTAGAAAATTTAAACAAAATCATTAATGTAGTTTTGGACCAAAAAAATGTGAATATTATGTGTAAAAGAATATTATCGATATGCTTCTTGTCACATCCCCAGAAGATACTTAATTTAAATATAAAGTTTAGTTTTATATCATTTGTTGTTCTTGAGCTAGGCTATTAAAAAACATGTTTCTGAAAAATAGGATTTTATAACTCGGAGGTCTTGGAATCACGAATTAAGGCTGAATAATCAAAATCGAATCAACACGATTCTCCCTTCACACAGAGAAAGTATGAAAATGGAATGTTGAATTCCGGTGGATGCAGTATGAATACTGCTTCATACTGCATTTCTTCATATCTAGTCCATTGAATTTAATGAATGCAGTGAAATTCTGCTTAGAGTCCGTAAAAGTGTTTTAATGGCTTTTGTCAGGGTATTATGCAGTTATATGCGAAAGTATTGTGCTCCTTTGTCACTAAAACGAATTTACTCGGAAGTAGTAAAGATTTAAGAGCAGTAAAATGCATTTCAAGGCAACATAAAGACGTATTAGCTCATGTGCATTAGTGATGTAATTCCGTATTGTGTTCAGCCTCAGTCTTTACATGTCCTACCGTCGTATTTCGTCATACAATACTTTAACAATAGAATGCTCTTTATTAACCGGTATATTATCTATCTCTTTTATAAATTACATTTTACGATGAAAATAAATTTCCCATGAGAATAATCAGTTTTTGTTTTATTAACTAGAGGTGACCGCGGCTTCACCCACGATAATTGGTTCAAAAAATAAAAAGTTAAGAGCATTATAATTAAAGCATCATATTAATTAACACCTACACGCGAATTATTCATAAACTAAACGTTTAATAATTATAACGAAACAGCTAAAAATCCGTCAGTGCATTCTACGATTAGAAAGCGCTGCCTGGGAAAAAAACTACCACAGATTCGAATTGTCTGGCCCATAAAACCCTGCGTAGTGAATTCCGTCCAAATCGATCAATGTTTGTCCATTTAAGCCTACATTCATTATCCCTCTTCCGTCTATGTTGAAAATTTCAGATTTCTGCGGGCCTTGACATTATAAACAAATTAATCGACCAGGTTGGACTTACAAAATTGAAGCGGTCGATAATTCAATACGATATATTGAAAAAATCGTGATGCTTTTATTTTCAAGTTGTGACGAAGAAAGCAAAGCCACCTGCAATTGATTTGACGATTGAAATGTATAACCGAAAACTGATGCTTCGATAGCGCAAAAAATGTACTTTTTCTGCCAGTTTTTTACCCAAGTTTTTTTACGAAAGCGAAAATTAAAAATCCGGCTTTGAGGCTCATTCGGCCATCCTTCAGTCCATTTATGTTTAAAATTTCAGATATCTGCGTGCGGTAGATTTTGCTGGGCATCCCGCACAGACAGACAAACAGACAAACACACAACCACTTCCTCTTATTATTATAGACTTGCGGTTGCCCGCGGCTTCGCCCACGATAATTAGGCCTAATTCAAACAAATAAAATTAAGAGTATAATAATTAAAGCATTATAATAATTAACACTTACACGCGAATTATTAATAAATTAAACGATTAATATATAATTATATAGAAACAGCTAAAAATCGTCTTTAGAGTGCATTCCACGATTAATGAGCGCCGCATGGAAAAACGACCTCAGATTCGAGTTCTCTGGCCCAGAAAACCTCTGCATAGTGAGTTCCGTCCAAATCTATCAATGTTTGTCCATTTAGGCCTACATTATGTACATATACATTGTATATTCATTATCCCTCTTCCGACTATGTTGAAAATTTAAAGATGTCTGTGAGCCTTGGCGTTATAAACAAATAATCTACCAGGGTGGGCTTACAAAATGAAGCGATTCTTTTATTTCAAAATTATGGAAAAGAAAACGGTAAAGCCACCAGCAATTTATTTGGCAAATGAAATATCTTACTGAAAACAGACAGACAGAGAGAAAGACAAATACTTCTTCTTATTGTTATAGATAATGAATTATAGATACATTATAGATAATGAATAGAATCATAAATAGTCACTTAGATTTGTAGAGTATTTATGACGATTTTAAAAGAAGTATTGTAAAAATTTGTAGTAATAATGTAATTATTCTTTCGTATTAGTTTTAAAATATGTTTTTAATTCTTTCCATTCTGTTTATGAATTTATGGTACCGGTACCTATATTTTATTCTTTGCACCTGAAAACTTTTAACGTACCCTCATTAACTTTATGTATATTTATATATATATAATGTGGAAAATGAAAATTAAATTTATTAATACATTATGGGCTAGCCAAGCCAAAATATTGAACAAATTTACAAACCTCAATAGGAAATTTTATGTGACAAATGCCAATCTATTCTTCAATAAAACTTGTAAAGAAAACAATCTAATACCGAACTATATAAATGTAAAGTCAAATACAAAAACTTCCAATGCCAGACAAACAGTAGGCTAAGAATTGCCCTAAGAACATGATTAAACAAAGAAATTAAATTTCTTTATGCAAAGAAATTCTGTATTAATGAACAACTACATCGCTTACACATAGAAGCTTCTTCATACTTCAAAGATGAATGGTCTACTTTATACAATGATATACAACTTAAACTAAAAAAAAAAAACATGATAAATATCTAACTCTAAATAAGAAAATAGAAAAACTAAAATTAGCTCACTACCAAAAACCTATATCTAAATACAGTAGTAAGACAAACCCAAAACCCACATTAAAATTTAACCCCACACGTTCTTAAATAACTGTAAGTACTTTTTCCATACGTTATACATCTTATTACACAAATTATTAGTCTAATTTAATTTCCAAATATGCCATGCAATTATTAAGGATGTCACATATATAATATTAATTTCCATTTTCAATCTCTTTAAATGTATCCCTGGACTGATGATGAGACTTTAGCTTGGAAATGAATACCCAATATATACGGAGATCGAATTGATACGTGCTGATAAGGAATCATGCATAATTAACATCACATCAAATTGTACTACAACAACATTCTCTGCTTATCACTACTCACAATAATTAATACATCTTTTAACCTAACGCCGAAATTTACAACCAACTATCAATACTTCTATAATACAGAAGATCATTTTATATGTTCTGTTTATATGTCTTTAAAGATGACTTGTCTTCTATAGTTCTAGCTGGTTTTTAACTAAATGTATATATGATTTTAATGTATTATTATCAACTCCAAAGGTGTCCATATTCATAAATTACAATAAAAACTTCAATGTTATTATTAAATGACAATATTACAAATTTAGGAGCTGTATGCTATTAATATGCAAGTCTCTTAATTTATTTTAAATCTGTATGTAGTAAATACTTTAGACTATGACCATCACAACTTAGTTTGATATCAATATTGAAGATAACTGTATTATTACAATATATTCACATGTATTGTAATTATATATTACCAATTAAATACTGAATATCAAGATTACATAATTGGTTTCTTTTCAACATTTATCTAATTCTCTCACTCCTATTAGTAGTGCACAAGGTGGAAAAATTGCTCCTTCATATACGTAAAATAATTAAATTCGTAATTGTAATGAAACCTCCACCCGTAGGCCACTAACTTCGTGCGCGGAGTGGATAGAATCACATTCGTAATACCATAACTGTTCATGGACGCGGACATAATGTTAGGATATTATAACTGAGCAGCTTTCGACTTCGGAATTGTGATTGTTTACTGGAGAGTTGACAATGTGTGACAATTTTGTATATCTAATCAAACATGGATCTTTTTTGTAAAGAATGATTTGGAATCCCACCCTTAACTACTCGAAGAAGACAATGGAGTAATTTGGGCGTGTCTGCATGTAACAGACATGAGCATATGACTTATTGTTTTACTTGCTCACCGGCCTTTCAAATTATAGACATAAAACACTAAAGGCTTCTGCCCTACCTAATGCCATTGCTGATTTCCTTTCCCATGTAGTGTAATACCACTCTGCAATTTAAAGAGCATGGGGAAAGTTGTGCCAAACATTATACGATTTTATCGTAAGCTTGTTCAAGTAAATATTGTCAAGATTTACTGTCTATGGCATTATAAACTATTTATTTTTTACAAGCACAAATTATACGCTCTAGGCATTAAATTTTTTAAATTTATTTTGTTACACTGTAAGTGGGCCAATCAGAATCGTGGCATACAATTACACACATAAAGTAACACAATAAACTGTTTATACTAAAATATACATCAATATAAACAATGCAGGAGAAGGGATTTCCAATTAAAAATACGTTATTGTCAGAATTTTATTATATGTTTCAGTAAGGATTTCGATTTTAATACATTTTTCCGCGATTCAAAGGATTTTTTGGCCCATTTCTTATGAAGGCTACAATGTTTCTAGCATGTTTCTAGCCTTTTCTTATAGACAAAATAAGTACAAAAATCGAGATAGGCTATATTAAGCCTGAAATGTTTCATTCTTAACTGAGATTGTTGCTATGTTTTAACAATTTATTAAATCAGAAATATTTGATATTTTATTATTATTATTATTACTATTATTATTATTATTATTATTATTATTATTATTATTATTATTAGGCTATTATTATCATTTTTAAGTTATTAGTATTAAATTACAATTAGCAAAATTCACAAAATATCAATCAAACAAAGAAATAAGTAAACAAGCGCGGCCCTCGACCTCATTCTGTGTGGTCCTCAACAAGCCAATTAGGCCTAATTAAAATATTTATAATTCTATTTATAGTATCATATTATTGATAGTTTTGACCGCGGATATTCTGATGCTTCTAAATTCCAAGCTATATTCTTTGGGTAAAAGATTACACTTAACTTAAATATAAAATCTAAACTATCTTACACAGATCATCCCATTAATGCAATTTGTAAATTAGCGGGATAATGGCATACCAACAGCGATTTCCCATACGTGGCATTCAGAATCACATTCTGAATTGAGTGTATTTAGCAGAAGAACTATTTCTATATTTTGAAGCACGTACTTGTGTGAATCTACAGTTTCCATTATGAAGGCTGTTAAATCTTCACAAAGCAACAGACTTACCGATGCCCATCTTCAGGACTTATTAAAAATATCAACAACATCTTTGTAAATTGTTTTTGGTGAACTTGTTACTTCTCACGAGCGCCCATAATGCTCTGATTAATGTATACTGCATTTTAACAACTAGTAACGTTACTGCATACAAAAGTGCTCTCAAAAACGCCATCTGAATTTTAATATTTAATAATTTTACTGCGTCCAAAAAAGTGATTTTATTAATGTGCACTTCGTTTTAATAAATGTAATTTTAATTTTTAATAATAATTTTACTGCATAAAAAATAATATATTTGCCCTCGTTGACCCCCCCCCCTGCTATACGTCTATATGTTTTATTGATATACAGATCTAGCCAAAGATAGAATATAGGAAAGGAAAGGAAATAATGGAATAGGAAAAGAACAAGGGCAAAATCTGTATGCATATTATGACTTCAAGACAGTAAGTAAATTGTATTAGAGACAATGCCTCTGTAAATGTAGTTATTCTTTTTAAAATCTTTAAACGAAGATTTCCGAGTAATGCTACCTAAGTGAGGCTCGAACAAAAGTGTTCTGTACTCTGTAACGTGATGTATAAAGCTTTGAGTTTATTTATATTGCAGGCTGCATGTCATGCATGAAGATTTGCTTTTTCTTTCGGTTTTAAAGAATGGCAAGTTTGATAGATGACGTTTGAACTCTTTTTAAAGCTCGTGCAATATGTTTCTTTTATATCTTCCACACTGTTTAGTAAACTATTTCATTCCCTCTTTGCAGACTTGCCAACTGCGCATAAAAATCTTAAAAAAGAATTTCTAAGAAATGCACCTGCAAAAGATCTGCTGCGGGAACGTGAACGGCGTTTGATATTTAATGGCTATTCATGCATAAATTTTCTTTTATAAAGGATTAAATGTTTAGACTGCATTATTGATCTTATGATTCTTTAAAACCATGTCAAGAATAGAATTTATGTGGTAAATGAACTTAGCTGTGTTAAAATGATGACAGCTTTTTACAACGTTGTAGCTTAAATCATTTAAAATACAAAATAACTTATTAAGTGTAATTATGAAAAGGCTGCTCTGGGAATGATATAAAGATTAGAAAAACTGATTATTTTCTAACACAGCAGTACTCTTTACCGAAATTTCAACTTCCTTTCAGTACATTTTTCGAAAGGTATCCTAAAGAAATTGTTTTCTCAGAAAACAATAAAAACCTTGTTTTACATAAGTACCTGAGGATATTAGAGTTTAAAACTTGACAATTCAGATTGGCAGACAAAGCAACAATATTATCAATTCCTTACAAGACATAATTTATTAGATTAAATACAAAAATTGTTATAGGCTTATTATTATTATTTCAGTAGATGCGTTTAACGGATTGTCCCTCCGATGCTCCAATTGGAAGTCTTCATAGTTTCAGGAATACGATGCAAAAATACTCACTAGGGATCTTTTTTATAACGTAATTGAACTCTTTAACGCTGATATTGCCATGATGTTTTGGTGTGATTTTTGGCAGTTTTAAATTAATTAACTTTTTAACGATTTTAACTTGTAATTGAGTGTAGTAATTTATCTGGATGGATGGATGAATGGACAACATCCTGTCTACTCCGCGCACAAAGTTTACTGGCCTTCGAGTGAACGTTTCATTGCCGAAGATTAATTTAGTTACGCTTTTATTTTCCTATTCATGATAGAGGGATCAACGCATCGACGACCAGATGAGGAAAACTAAGGTGCTTTTAAGACTAAAAGATCATGGAAATTTGTCCAGAGGCTTGGATCTCGAAGAGGGCATGCTACCTCTGCACTACAATGGCCGAACTTCGTCTTAATGTATTCAGTTATTGGTTAATTGACCGAGTGGAGCGAGGTCCTGTTTTAACTCGTTTTAACTGCTGTTCGGCATTTCGTCTGTTTATTTATAATGGAGTTTGTTCGATTTGTTTTGCAATTTGGCATGAATGTTTCTTGAAGTCATTAAAAACTACATATGTGCAAGGATATTTATTTTTTATTTCATTCCAAGCCAGTGGCCGTTTTTATGTGTCGGTTTCTTCATGCAGTCACGACCAAACTAGTTGTTCGATATTCTTCCAATTTGGCATAAATGTTCCTTGAAGTAATTAAAAGTCGTATATGTAAAGATTTTTATTTTTTATTCGATTTTAATTTGTTTTTAATGCAATATAACCTATTATTTGGCATTCCATGTTCTATGTTTCGTATTAGCCTATATGAAATTAAATGTGATATATTTATTCTAAAATACCGTATTAGCCTATACCATGATGTTGGCCCTAATTCCCTTCCGCGACTCTACATTGCTAACATTCACATTTTATACTTGGCGATTTTATTATAGGCATGAGGACTATAACTCATCCAGATGTAATTTCAGTTGTAGAGTGAGTTAAAGTGCAATTTTTTATATGTGTAGATTTTAAAGATTCAATCAGAATGGCTAGTGTCTCCTCTTTTCCCTGGGTTTTGCGCGCCTGGAAGAGTTCCAGGGTGGGGCGGGCCGGGAATGCAGCCAAGTATTTGGTCCAAGGGACGGAAATGTGATCAATATGAAACTCTATTATTCTAACTCGAGAGACTATCATAATTCCTTCCTTTATGCCTCGGAGGGGAGTGTTAGGGGGACTTCCAAAGAAATTGATTCAGAAAGACCAACGAGAAAAGTTGAACCGAAGACAGCAATAATGTTTTGATATAATACTGTAATAAAGAGTCCAATAAAAGTAATTTCGATGGTTATTCTACGGTATAGAATCTATTACATCCATACAGTTATAAGTTATTGTATATTTTGTACACAAGAGAATTTAAGGGAGAGAAAAATGAGTTACTGAATTGTTAGAGAGAGTTCCCGTACGTAAAATGCTATAACTATATCTTCCTCCTGAACAACCTCTGACCATAGCAAAGCAAAGCAAAGCAGGTTTGAGGTTACATCCAGAAGAACGGACGATCCAGACGTCGCCCCTAGGATGTCAGATGAAACACCTGCACAACGTTAGCAGTTGTAAAGACTTGCAGATTTTTATAGGTGTCAGAGGTTACTGTTGTTTCAAATGCATATTAATATATTTGGATACACTAATAGCCTACTAGTCTACTAATAAATAATGATATTGTTCAACTGATATTTTCAGAAAGTATTTCTGTGACATTAAGGATTGCACTCATAGCAGCATCATTTATTATTTTCAAATAAATGTTTGTTTTTAAAAATTTATAAAAAATTTAGTGGGCCTACTGAATATTTAATCGAACCAAGAAGAATTTCGGATGTAATTATTTTTGTGAAATGTGCTACAATCGTCCCTGGACTTCTATCTCTATATCCCCAACGTCTTAATTACTTGACCTTACGAAATTTCCTTTCCAATCTGAACGACGAATTGCATTGAAGAAGGTGTGAGCTGCATTTCCATCAATTAAACATCTTTGAATATTGTATTTTCATAATTATTTGTATATACAGGCCTTGTTTCTGTTGGAATTATTCTCGAAAAATATGGTTGGATCTAGTGTATAGGTTTCAGTTGATCCTATTTTAAAGGCAGCAGTGTCTGCAAAACGATCAACCCTTCTTGTAGGCTATATTAACCATTTCAATGTTTCTGACGGATAAATGGGTCACATAAAAAATGTATAAAAATAGAGATTTAAGGTTAGTGCAGTAATGCTTTATGTAGAATATGAGGATTTTTGTTGTTGATGTCATGGTTTTCATTTATGGAGACCAGTTGTTCGCTGATCACCTGCCTGGTCTTGTGGTTAGCGTCGCTGACTACAGATCCGTAGACCCGGGTTCGATCCCAGGTATCTCCTCGGAGGTCTGGAAGGGGTCCACTCAGCCTCGTGATTCAAATTGAGGAGCTACTTGATAGAGAAGTATCGTTTCCGGTCTTGGAAGCCACCATTAACGGCCGTGGGTGTCGGCATGCCCTCCAATCCTGCCATCTGCTTAGGGTAGATGATGCAGCGGCCGGGTGGTAGGCCTTGTCCCTTCAGAGACGTAGCGCCACGGAGTTTAGAGTTTATAATTGTTTCGCTAAAGTTTTCCTGTTTGATTAGAAACTTAGAACCCACTGATGGTTGCTTATGTAAACAAACATATAAATTGAAATCTGAAAGGGTTGAAATTAATGCATTGTACCAATATTTGTTGAGGATCTAAGGTATTTGAAACTTATCCAACAAATTAATTTAATACGATTTTCATTGGTTTGAAAGTCATTAACAAAAACATACTTGTACATTAATGTTTCATTTGAGATATGTTTCACGCAGATTTTAAAAGTATTCAGTACAATTTAGCCCGGCGGCGTGGTCTTGTGGTTAGCGTCGCTGACTACAGATCCGTCGGCTCGGGTTCGATTCCCGGTCCCTCCTCGGATTTTTCTGAGGTAGGGAGGTCTGGTAGGGGTGCACTCAGCCTCGTGATTCCAAATTGAGGAGCTACTTGATAGAGAAGTAGCGGCTCCGGTCCAGAAAACCACCATTAACGGCCGTGGGTGTCGGCATGCTGACCACATGCCCCCCAATCCTGCCATCTGCCTACGGGAGATGATGCAGCGGTCGGGTGGTAGGCCAAGTCCCTCCAGGGATGTAGCGCCATGGAGTTTAGTTTAGTACAATTTAGCAGATATTTGTTCTTTAGTATGAGTTTTAAAAATCATATATTTTTTCAACAATGCAAATTTTTACAGAGAAGAGAGGCAATGCTTTCATGCGGCCTAGATTGTTTTTGTACAGGGTCTAAAAACGTTCAGTATAATACTAAATTCAAAGGAACGATTTCAGAGTCAAAACATTTAATGAATCCATGGACAGTTTTTCTGTGGGATCCTGCAATATAACCATGCCTAAATTGATCTAGA
Source organism: Ectobius pallidus (assembly GCA_964059195.1). Taxonomy (NCBI): domain Eukaryota; kingdom Metazoa; phylum Arthropoda; class Insecta; order Blattodea; family Ectobiidae; genus Ectobius; species Ectobius pallidus. Next base: position 21,326,577 of record CAXKWD010000010.1, read on the forward strand.
ATAATTCTATTGAGGCGTCATATTGTAATTAAAATGTAGTTAATTGCTACGGCGGGAATTGAAGTACTAGTAACTGGATATCCTCCTGTCCACCAAGAAAATTACTATTTTCAGTTGTAAAATCATTTTCTATTTCCATTCAGTAATTTTCATGACTAGCTCTTTCAAATTCATGATGCCATCCATAGTTTCTTTTATTTCCAATATGGATTCAGAGGAAAATTCATAGCTACATTTTACTCCTAATCTGCAAAAGATTTATCAAATCAGTCTTACATTTTTTGTAGTAGTTTCTGTATGCTTAACAGAAGCACTGGCCTCGGTATTTCTTGAGCGTGAGAAGGTGCAATTTCAAGGCATAACCTAGTTTAGAAATAATTACGGTTTCCTTCTATTTAAAGACCAATGCAAGGTACGAAACTGTCGTGTGGGAGTAGGAGGTAATTTAATTTTGGAGGTTAAAACATAGAATCCCCCGCGGGTTACGCATAAAAATCAATTATGATGGTGCAGGACGAGGGGTTTTAGGTTCTCACTATTCGTTTCTATGGCAACAACTGTGAGGCGGAATATGCCTTTAGACATATTCCATAACATTTTACAGTAATTAATTAAAACATTTCATTTCATTAATATTATACAGAAATTAATTAAACATTGGGAAAGATAAGTATAAACTATAATTATTAAGAGTTTGAGAACTAGAATCAATTTTGTTATAAGAAATGGGAAAATTAATACTTTAGAATAAAAGCAAGTGCAAGTAACTGTAATAATAACACAGTCTGAGGAGACAAAGGCAGGCTGTCAATCACTTGAGCAAATTCTGTGTATTGGTATTGTGCTAGAATTTTAACGTAGACAAAAGAACATCAGATAAGAGGCGATTTTATTGTGTGATGGGGATAAACCAGCTCTGCTCCGACACTAGAGGAACAATAAGGTGTTTAAGGTTCCGGGAATTGGAAACCTTCAGAGATCTGTGTTGGCTTGGTTCTGATTTCCGATATTCTTCCGCACTAGCGGAATAATACCAACAGATAATGACCAATAAGAATGAGGGACTAATTTGTGTGTCTGACGTCAGTACGAAGCTTCTTGGGAGGTGATGATTTTTGAGACAGACAGAAGAGCCGAGGGCTCCAGAGGTTTCGGTCGCGTGGTTTTTGTAGGCCAGTAGGCCACATCCCGGTAGTAGTCTCGGAATTTATAAGTCCAGTCGAGGGTCGCTGGGTACTTAGTCGAAGTTAAAGTCCGGGAAGAGCAATCATTGTAATATACCAGTAGAATCTGAGTAAACTATCAATTAACAAGAAGCCGCGTATTGACGTAACATATTGCTGAAGAGATTAAATTAATATCCCGAATGTTGTAATCATATTGTAATTGTGCATAGAGTTTTGCATTGGAATAAATTTCGCTCTTACCCAATTATAACGACTTTACATTGAACGCTTTCCTTATAACGTGCTGTCCCTGAGATAAGAGAAAATTAAGTCGGGCAATAGAACAAACAGGTACGAGCCGGGATTGGAACGTCACGGCATCACATCACGACAACAGAGCTACAGCATCCTGAGGGTCCAGAGAGACAGACTGCAAGTAAGTTACACGCAGGCATCTATCATTCAACCGGCACCTTCTATTCCAAATGGCGCTTCCAACGTTTGAGGGTGTCGAGCATTAATGGCATAGGACATTAATGAAAATACAGCACGGGAGGCAACGAGGCTTCACTACCGAGGATCGACGGCAGCAGATAGCGGCGAGTGGGACTTCAGTCACCGCCACACGGACCAGCAACTCATCGATCATCACACCAAATTGTAAAGTACAAACATTTCATATTTGTGTATATATATTTTGTTTTGAGGGTATTGTTTTACATGTATACTATAGCTAAGATGTGTTAGCATAGCAGGGTATATTTTTGTGCAGAGGGAAACTAAGTGTAAATTAGCTCAATGAAGTTAAGATATAAAATTATTGGAGACAGTATGGAGAATCAGGAGATGGAGGTTCAGGGCGAGGTAGAGCCACCAATTGTAAATGTTAATGAGAATGTATTATTGGAGGGTCCTTCCGACCAAATAAATGTCCAGGGTATTGAAATTCAGGACGAAAATCAGCCAGATACAGCTATGGAGGTGGAAGAAATTAGGCCTAGTCCGTCAACAAGCCAGGCAGTTCTAAATGATCCAGGGAATATGCAATCTCTTTTTAGCTTCATGTCAGAGATTAAAGAGCAGCTAAAATCAGTAGGGGAAATGAAGGAAAATTTTCAGGCAGAATTCAAAGCTGTAAATAACAAATTAAATTCTGTAGGGGACTTAGAACAGAGGATGAAAGAAAACTTGCAGGGAGAATTAAAATCTGTAAATGATAAACTAAATTCTATAGGGACCCTAGAACAGAAAGTGCAAAATGTACATAACAAATTAAATTCTATAGGGACCTTAGAACAGAAAATGGAAGAAGGGTTTAAGCATATGCAGGAAAAAGTTAATCATTTTGAAGATAGTGTAAGGGGACTGCAGACAGAAGTTAATGCTAAATTCACTGAAATCTCAACAAATGTTCAAGCGGAGCTTAGGCGGGAACAAGAGAAAATACAGAATACCTTAACTGAACAAAATACTGCAGTAAAGAGTAGCTTAGAAGCAACTTTGAATCAGGTCAAGTTAGTGGTAGAATCTTCCAGTAAATCAGTGAATGAAAAAGTTGATAATTTAACTTCACAAATGGATTTAGTTCAAAATAAAATTAGGGAACTGGAACAGAATGATAGACAGATAGACACGATTTGCCAGAACAGCATGAGTGGCACGTCGAGCAGTGATAATGTTATCCCGGAGGAGAATAGAGTTAATAATGTAAATTTAGCTTCTACAAGTACCATGGTTGTAACTGAAAATGCTATTGAACTTGAAAGAATGTCAACTCCAGTCCGGCATAGCAGTATCGCTACGCATGATAGTAATAATGTTAGCAGTAATGGTATTACTCAAAATGTGAATGCAACTGTACAGGGCATTCCTGTTCACTTGTTAAACGAGATCCCATTTCCAATTTTCAATGAGGACGAAAATATGAATCCTCAGTACTATCTTACTGAACTGGATAATTATTTCAAATTAAAGTCAATTCCTCCAGAACTCAAAATGTTAATGGTGAAGAAAAGCTTGAAGGGTAGGTCATCTCAGTGGCTAAAATTAACACTAGGGGAACAGGTAGATTATGACACATTTAAGAAATTTTTCATGCATCGCTACTGGAATGACAACGAGAAAAACAAAATTCGAAGCGAACTTACCACGGGGAAATATAATCCACAAGGGGGCGTGACGATGATTGATCATTTTTTACGCATAGCTCAGAAAGGGAGAATGTTAGACCCTCCTCTTAAAGATTCCGAGGTCTTGAGTATCGCTGCAAGCCATTATGAGGACCATATCAGAAACAATTTGATAGTGGCTAGGCCTAAGGATTTTGGGGAAATGGTAGACTTGCTTACGAAATTTGAGGCTACGGCAACTTCACCTTACACTCAGGATGGGGGCAAAAATAATAGCTTTCATGTAGGGAATAGCAGTAACAAACAGAACAATAATTCACAAGGTTTTAGGCCTAATTATGTATCTCGTGGGCAGGAGGCACCGGCTGCGCCTCACTCCAGCCAAAATAATCAGGCCTATCAGGGCAATAATGGGGGCAGATCAGGCCAAAATAACTTCCAGAATAGTTTCCAGCATAACAGGGGACAGAACGGACAAAATAACAGGGGATTTCAGAATAGGCCTAATTTCCAAAGGGGAAATAATAATAACAATAGGCAAATTAACATGTTCACGGTCGATAATATGCCTAGTAACAGTAACAATGGGAACAATCAGGGCTATAGAAATAACTATAACAGAAATGCTCCGCATTGGTTGCGAAATAGGGGATATAGAAACGGGTATTGGAGAGCCAATTTCTATAGGAGGCCATACAATAGACAATGTAACTGGCGAAATAACAATAATAATTGCAACAATCAGGCGACAGGTAGGTCTGATAATGATACTAGAGGCGGAAATATGAATCCGGAAGCCCGGAGTTTTCAGCCGAATAATGATAGGAGTAGGTCGGCTTCGCCACAAGGCAACGGCGGAAACCAGCCGTCGGAAAACTAAGTCACGAGATTCTTGTGGACCCCTGAGATTCTCGATTGCCTCAGTCGTATGAATACTACTGACAGAAATGGGTCTACCAACTATATGACAGCTCAGAAAGACGTTAGGGACATTACTGACACTACGAAAATTCCTTTGACACAGACTGGACGTGATGTAATAGCTGAACCACCTAGAATTAAGGCAGATATATACGGCTTGCAATGTGATATATTAATAGACAGCGGGTCAAGCTCAAGTGTGTGCAGTTTAGATTTTTATTATAGGTTGGAACAAATGGGAATTAGAATTTTGTCACTACCAGTATGTGCAGTATTTTTTTCAGTCGCTGTAGGCAAGCGACGCGAGAGAGTGAAAAAACAATGTTTACTGTTAGTTAAAATGGGGAGATTTGAGGTAGAAATAATGTTCCTTGTAATTAATGGATTAACTACAGATGTTATCCTCGGATCAGATGCTTTTTTAGAATGGAACGCAGTAATAGATTTCAAGCGACAGGCTCTATTTGCAGTGGTTAATAATGTTGAAATACAAGTCCCATTTATAGATTACAATGACACAGGGGTTGCAGATAAAAGATTGGAGATAGAAAAAGATATGGATGGCGAGTTATTTTTTGTGGAACACATTTGTATAGGGGATCAAGAATTGGTTGAGGTCAGTGCATATGACAGTGCTGAGCCTGAATTAGGTCATATTTGTACACAAGGGTCACTGGACTGTGACGCGTGTAATCTCCACATAGTGTCATTGAGACATATTCACGGCGATTCTAGGAAAGAATCTAGGCCAAGATCCCGTTCGAGCCGGTGTCGCGTGCCAGGGAGTTAAGTACAGAGATGTTAGAGATATTACGCGATAAGGTGGAATTATGTCACGATTTAAAGGGAAGTTATTATTAAGGGGAGATTTATGAGAGAGTATTAGCACACCCCATGAGCTGCATAAATAAATTGAAAAAAAAATAAATATAAAAAGAGAATAAATAAATAAAATAATAAAAAAATATATATATACATATAATCTCAGGACATTTATGACGATTTTTTTTTTTGACAGACTGAAATACACTAAATTGTAGATTACGACTCAGACATAATAGGTAGACTGACTGACGAGGCAAGAGAGATCTTAGGGTACCCAGAGTTCGATGTTGAGATGTGCAAACGCGCATTCGAGCGTATCAAAACACGTGCAGCCAAACGCAAGGAGAAGGCCAAGCGCTACAAGCATAAATGGTCGCCTCAAATCAATGATAAGGTATTGATTAGGGACACTAAGCTGTCTTCACTATTAAGGGGACGTTATTCTCGTCTCGAGCTTCTATTCAAGGGACCAGGGTTTATAACTCAGAAATTTGGGGACCACACTTATGAAATTCAAGACGTAAAATCAGGTAAAATTTTTGGCAGATACCATAAACAGCTACTCAAACCATATAAAGAATCACCCACCCAGTAAATTCACACCATGAACAGGAATAACCTACGTTAGGACTGTACAATAGTTAAGCAATAGTTTAAGTAACCACCAGTATACAGAATTTCAGAGTCATATGTTAATGTGTAAAAGCAACAGTGAGATGAAGTCCGATCTGTGACAGAGTTAAAGCTTAGACTCAACGAACCTTTCTCTTGTCATAGATAAAGAAATAGTGTTGGTGGCGTGCTTGTAACATAAGTCGAGTGGTGCGCTAATTCAAGCTTGACTGATTGAACCTTGTTAGCGACATCATTAAAAATGTTGCAGTGTTATGCGTGTGTCGTGTTTTTGCGAAGTTCATTTTTTCTATGTTGTGTTTTGTTTTTTTTATTCCACGACCATCAGTTTAAAGCAGACTCATCGAACCTTTGCTGTTATGTGTACGTGCAGTTGTATATATCAGTGTAAATAAATTCCCGGATGTGACAAGAATGGCATTTGAGGTGGTAGGCCTAGAAAGGCAAAATAGGCCTACATATGAAACGAAAAGAAAGGTGAACAGGGCATTGGGTGAACAATGTTCCAACTTGTATATATTTTGTATAAATAGTAATAAGAGTGTATAACTAGTAATAAGATGTTAGCGTAAGGGCAGAGCCAGATGAAAATGCAAAGGCTTACAATCAGTTGCAAGGAAAATCAGTGTTAAATCTTCAACACAACAAATAGGGGAAGTTTAAATTAATGATTTAAGAAGTTAACTAGTATGCTATACTTTACGATTTTAATTTGAGTGATGTATAAGAAGGTGATGTCACTTTAAAGTTTTGTGGAGGCATTGTTAATTCGTGGGCATACCTACGATAGAGATATTCTTGTCAACAAGCAATCTCTCTCCCGCAGGTAGGCATTTGAGGCGGAATATGCCTTTAGACATATTCCATAACATTTTACAGTAATTAATTAAAACATTTCATTTCATTAATATTATACAGAAATTAATTAAACATTGGGAAAGATAAGTATAAACTATAATTATTAAGAGTTTGAGAACTAGAATCAATTTTGTTATAAGAAATGGGAAAATTAATACTTTAGAATAAAAGCAAGTGCAAGTAACTGTAATAATAACACAGTCTGAGGAGACAAAGGCAGGCTGTCAATCACTTGAGCAAATTCTGTGTATTGGTATTGTGCTAGAATTTTAACGTAGACAAAAGAACATCAGATAAGAGGCGATTTTATTGTGTGATGGGGATAAACCAGCTCTGCTCCGACACTAGAGGAACAATAAGGTGTTTAAGGTTCCGGGAATTGGAAACCTTCAGAGATCTGTGTTGGCTTGGTTCTGATTTCCGATATTCTTCCGCACTAGCGGAATAATACCAACAGATAATGACCAATAAGAATGAGGGACTAATTTGTGTGTCTGACGTCAGTACGAAGCTTCTTGGGAGGTGATGATTTTTGAGACAGACAGAAGAGCCGAGGGCTCCAGAGGTTTCGGTCGCGTGGTTTTTGTAGGCCAGTAGGCCACATCCCGGTAGTAGTCTCGGAATTTATAAGTCCAGTCGAGGGTCGCTGGGTACTTAGTCGAAGTTAAAGTCCGGGAAGAGCAATCATTGTAATATACCAGTAGAATCTGAGTAAACTATCAATTAACAAGAAGCCGCGTATTGACGTAACATATTGCTGAAGAGATTAAATTAATATCCCGAATGTTGTAATCATATTGTAATTGTGCATAGAGTTTTGCATTGGAATAAATTTCGCTCTTACCCAATTATAACGACTTTACATTGAACGCTTTCCTTATAACGTGCTGTCCCTGAGATAAGAGAAAATTAAGTCGGGCAATAGAACAAACAGGTACGAGCCGGGATTGGAACGTCACGGCATCACATCACGACAACAGAGCTACAGCATCCTGAGGGTCCAGAGAGACAGACTGCAAGTAAGTTACACGCAGGCATCTATCATTCAGCTGGACATCTATTCCAACTGTAAAGCTCGTGCTGAATATATTTGCTTTAAATTTGAAATGGACACTAAAGGGAGAATAACTTTCATGTCTACATAACAGGCTAAATGTGAATTTACAAAAGAAGGCTTTATCCTATCATAAGCTCTGTCGTTTCATTTAGGTAAAATGTAAATACTTCACACCGAATTTCTTATTTGGAAAATGCTTGCTATATTACCTTAAGTATTGTTTTATTATTTACGGTATAATGATCCGATAGTTACCCGTAGCAGAAATTACCATGTCCATAGCTGACAGTGTGATGAGCTAATATTTTAAAATGTGTATGCTAATTGCGGTAGATAAAGTTAATATGTGTGTTGGGTTTTCTTCGGTCCTTCCATTTTTCTTGTCAATATTTCTTTGGTTATATAACATTTTATAACTATTGGGTAATTGAAAATAGAATTACGATGAAGGCAAAAGTAAAATAGAATAATATGTGCCGAATATTATTAAGTGCTCGAATGGACTTTCTTATTCGACAACGGAAACTTCAAATATCCTATGTATTAGGAAAAAGATTACTTTAATTCAAGCAGTAGGGGAGTAGAATTACAACCGAATCCTTTTTCACTCCACGCTTGGCTCTGTGTGGCCGGGCATTGTCGTGAACCAAAAGGATTCCACGCGAAAGCATTCCACGCCTAAACGAACTCAAGATCTGATCGCATCATTTGGTTAGGAATAATTCGACCACCCTCCGTACAGGCCGGATTTGGCACCAAGCTATTTTCATCTGTTTCTTCATTTGAAGAAATTCCTTGGTGGAAAACATTTCAACGACGATGATGATGATGATGTGAAACAAGAAGTGCAATTTGGATTTCATCATAGGCGGCATCATTCTTTAACGAAGGCATACAAAAATTGGTTTCCCGTTACGACCAGTGCAAGAATTACGGCGGTGACTATGTGGAAAAGTAGTGTAGCCTACGGTGTAAGGCAATGAATAATAATAATAAAGTATTTGGAAAATAATGTTCTGTTATTTAAAAAAAAATGTACTTACTTTTAAAACATGCCTTGCATTCAGCGAATACTCACAGAATTAAGTATGTAATGAATATTATTAAAACCATAAAATTAGTAAAACACATTGCTATTTGTGTCATTGTAAGCGAGATAGCCTGTGGGGGGATAATCTAGATATTACATCGGTCGTCCCTCCATCGGCGATAGTCTTTTCATTCAATCCACTGTTATATTTTGTTAGTTTAACTTGGTTGCTATAATAATATCGTGTCGTTAATGTTGTATTTACCTATTATTATGCGAGATTTAAAATCCTTTATTACACTTATAAATAATTGTATAATGTTTTCATATTTTCTTTTGTTCATTTGCAGCTTATTATATAAACCCAATCGCTATGTTCAAAGATTTTTTGTTGTCAAATAAGTTATAGATATGAAGATGTTTCAGTGCTCTGTCCTTGTGAATTTAGATTAAAAACAATTACACATAAGTGCGATAAGATGAAAATGATAAAAATAAAACGATAAAATTAGGACGATAGACACATGTGATTGTTTGAAAATCCACATATTTTATACTGGACTAATCAATGACTCATGAGCTAAATAGTCATCATAAGATGTTCTGAAGTGACTGCAGCATTATAGTTCAACAAAAATTTAATTGTTGTCCATATTTAAATTCAAAATATAATATTAAATTTGTTATGTAAGGTGTTATTTTAACCACAGCGTGTTCTCTGAAGCATCTTCATGTGTCTTTTATTGTACATTTTATGAGACTTCTACATAATTTGGCGTGGGCTTGATCGTAATGAATCACAATAACACCTGGAGTCCATAATGTACTGTATGTTTCCCTTGGAGCCATCTCTTTCATTAGCATGCCGAATGATCTCATTGCAGCTCCGTATAAGTAAATGGCAAGTGGTTTGCATGGGTGTTAGGTGTGGAATACAACATCATCATTCGGTTTAAAGATTTATTGCTATGCCAGTACTACAGGATATCCGTTCCAGAGTCGGAATAATTAAACTTGCTGCTCTGAATGCTGTGGACAGTGTCCATTGTCTGAAGTCACTTTCCCACTGTGATTTATGCAACTTCAATAGGCTATGAGGTCACTAGGTTTTACATCATTGCTCTAATTTTGGAGAAAGAGTTGCAGCAGAGTTCCATTTTTAATGGGTAATTGCTGATTTTACGAGTACAGACCTGAACGGTGAAATGATAAATATAGGCTAACTGGAAATCGAACCGCAATTTTATACTGAGTGTAAATAATGAGTAGGCTATCTTTGTTTTAGTAGGTTAAACTGAAGCAAACTCTCATGAGGCTGTTGTGCACCTTATTCCAGACCTTCTAAAAATCCGAGAAGATCGAGCTTGGGCTTTCGGAAACGTAATTAGCAAAGCCTGACCTTCTTTATTGAACCAAAGAACATATAAATGAAAGAAGACTTCATTGTAACCAGAAGTGTCCACTGCTGTGGCGTAGGGGATGCGTTAGCGGGCCCGGGTTCGATTCCTGGTCGGGACAATTTTTTTAATTGAGGTTTTCCCGGGGTCTTTTTTCCCTGTGAGATGAATGTCGGGGAACTTTCGTAGTCACCAGATATCCTCTGGTCGTCATCGTCACCTTTATCTTATCCGGGCCTTGTTAGGAATGACTGTGTGTGCGACAGGTGTGTCTATGTGTTCGTGTTGTCTCGGAAATGGCCCTGGCATTGGGATGGTCACCCATCCGAGGAGGCCTCCGTGTCCTTCTGGGCAAATGTATGGATCCACAGGTAATCCCTTTTTCGATTGGTCGCGGTCCTATAAGGTCCCGGAGGCATGGGTCGCGTCAACTTCCCAACGGGAGATGTTAACTTAGAAAAATAGATAATTATTGAACAAATCTAATAGTATTGCTCAGTTGAGTATATTCATATCGGCATAAAACTATTGTAAGAGCAAATAAATAAAATACTTCATTGTAAACAAAATTGTTAAACGCTCTACCAATAAGCAAAGAATATTACTGTGTTACACCATTAATTTAAATTTTGGCTGAAATGAACAAGTTGGCTGCGGTGGTATGTAACTGTATGTACCGAACATACCGACAGAAGAATCCATTGATCACCCAGGAATATGGTAGACTTTCGTAAAGGTTCTCTATTAATCTTGATCGTAATCTTTTTTCTCTCTTATTCTTATTATACGGTAAGGCTTTCAAGTTGAGGATTACTTATTTCTCTTCTGGATTTGTCACCCAAGAAATACAAATCTTGTATCCTTCTTGGACTTATTCCAAACATTTGTTTTTATCCCGGTCGGATATTATTTTCCGAATGAGATTTTTTTTGCTGGCGAATAATTGCGTAAAGTTAATATTAACCGTGGAACATAGTCCAAAACTGTTGATGTTATTTTCAATCGTAAAATTTGTTTAGAACAACTCTCTCCTTCTATGTTATTTTATTTTGAATAGTAAAAATTGTTTAAGATAACTCTCTCCCTCTGTAAAGTTTCATTTAAGGAAAAAATAAAGTACTAACACGTTATAGAGACTAAAAGGATAGCCTATCCCCAGATGCCACTGTCGTTCCCTTCCATTTCGTACAAGTTAATAAACTGAGGAGTGGAAATGGCAAAGGTTCCTTTTCTTTTATTTTAACCACTGAAAATAAAATTATTCCTACTACTACTATTATCGTGTTATTCAAAATAACACAAATATTTCGTTTAGTTTCGTTGAAAACATTACTTACAAACTTCATTTCTTTCCATTCATTCCAAGTCTGCAACTCCTTATCTTAGCGATTTTAAATATTATTTTACTATTTTTCTTTCGTATTTTTAATTTCAAGAGAGATATAAAAATGTGTTGACGAATACATCACATTCCAATACACGTAGACGTTTCTCTTTCTGGTATGTTCAACTGTTTCAAATAGTTATTTCTTTAAAACAAATTGTTACTAACCAATGGAGACTATACGTTACATGCGAAATTACCAAAACTTTTTTCGATTAAGTTACTATTTTAGGCACAAGCAAACTGAAATTATTTTTCTTTTAAAATTTACGATTCAAAATAACATAAAACATTGTGCGATGTTCCTATAAAAACTCCTTTAAGGACTCGCTAGGGCTCGTTTTGTTAATTTCGTGCTTGCCTGTTAAGTTCTATAGGCTACAACGATCTTACATTGTAAATAACTGTTACATATACCTTAAAGTGTGGAATTGTTAACTTCCTTTTTACATGAAAAAAGTTCCCTATTACAGGCCATGGAGGCTCAGTGTGTTTCAGGCGGTTAGGCTCCTAGGCTTTTAAACATTCGGGACGTGAAGATGGTAAGGTTGTCAGCCTTATGCACCGGCCGCTTTTACCCCCAGGATTGCTCCTGATAATCATTTCAGTTAGAGGCTGAGTCGACCCCAGGGCCATAGTGCCACCAGAAGGATTAGGCTAATTGAAAAACTCCAACGACCTCATCTGGGATCGAACCCGCGACTTTCCGGTTTGAAGCGCAACGCCTCAGTCACTACGCTATGGCGTAGGCCTACCTTTTTTTTTTACATAACCCTGAGTTAAATGTAGACTTTATAAACATCCCTTAGACGAGCACCTATACCCAGAAGCTCGGTAACAGATTTACATAACCAGTTAGTGCTAAAAGTCCCACAGCTAGAGCTGCCAATGTTGACTTAGTCATCGCTACTGTGAGCCAAAGCTGGCCAATGTAGTACTTTTTCTCGTGCTTATAGAGAGAACAGGGCGACAGCTTTAGTATTATATATTTTTGAATTCTTCACAATATGTGAAAATAGTAGGGTTCACGTTCTTCACACAACATAACTTATAAAATAGTTTTAAAGTAAAGTTATTCCTCAGGTTCGCGAGCGACCCCTGGTGATCCCGTAAGGGGATATTTAAAGCGGATTTGTTACAGAGTCAGTCCCCTACCTACTTAAACCTAAGGACAATACACACACATACACCCAGTCCTGAACCCGGGAAAGACATTTTTCACTACTGAAAAATCCCCAACCCGGCCGGGAATCGAACCCGGGCCGCCTAAATGGCTGGCAGTCACGCTACCAACTCACCCACGTTATTCGCACGTTGGTCATGCTATTATGCCCCAGAAGGTGTAGATGTAGATGTAGATGTAGGCTATTATAATGTAGATCCGTGTTGAGCGAAATTCTACGGTATGGAACACGTCATATCGTAATTTACGCGCATGTTATAATGTACTATACTGTAAACTTAATCAGGTTGGAAATATCCATATTGTAGAAGGTGTGAGTCTTTAAAAATTCCTTGATCAAAACACTACGTCGGAAAGCAAAACTGATCGTTCTGTACAAGTAAATTTTACTTGCTGCCATGAACAAGAAATTGTATTAAAACGGGTAAACTTTGGATAGTTTGTTGCATCAAGAATTGAATTGATTTGAATGCAATAAGCGCAAATTTTTGTTGTCTTAAAATCTTTATTGGCCTGAGTCATCTCACGTAGGCCAAAAGCCTATAAGGTATCACGTTAGTGATGAGCAAATGCAAGACCAAGACCAAGACCAAGGCGGTCTTGGTCTTGGTCTTGGTATTGCACTCTCAGTCTTGGTCTTGGTCTTGCATAGGTAACCCTGGTCTTGGTCTTGGTCTCGATCTTGCATTAGTGGTCTTGGTCTTGGTCTCGGTCTTGCATACTTGGTTTTGGTCTTGTTGCAAGAGTCTTGCAGTTTTCTTTTATGCATCGTACTGTGATCGATGGCGTTTACATGATTTAAAGTTACACTGTTTACATGTGTGTTATTGCTTGCGAAAGTAACGAAAGCTAATTGCTTTTAGTTGCTTTGACCATGTAAACAGTAATGTGATGTCACGCTGTTTGCCGAAACGTCCATGGTGATATAAGCTAGAACAGTAAACTTTGAGTGTAAATTTGAATATGCTCTGTTATCCTATTGCAGAACTTTAAACCCCAAATCCACGAGATGCTATACACTATTTGAGTGTAAAATTATGAATATTACATTGTAAAGTTTCAAATTGAACGGCTGTGGAGACAAGAAGTAATATTAACAGGATGTGTATGAAATGTTTAAAAGATTTCCCCATAGGAGAGAGGTTCTATCTGACCTGTTTAAAACTGTATAACATAGTAACAAAACATAACGGCATTGAAGCAGATGCTTTAGAAATTGTGCAATCTATAGAAAATCACACAATGTCCCTTCGAAACCCAAACTCATAGGCTGCAATAAATAATATTTCTCTTTCCATATAGGCCTACCCTAGTTCTAATTTATAACACATTGTGAACAGATCATTTCTGCACTTAAAAGATTTCCGCTACCCCCATAAATTACTTTCTACTTGCTTTCAAGTTTCGGGCTTTCAACTAAATGGGTCATAAATAATTATAACTATTCTTCATGCAATAAAATATTTCTAGACCAGGCATTTTCTACTTTTTATCTTTTCCCATTCGATATGCATCCTTAATATGAATCAGCAGCAAGAACTTAAACACCGCCACCGTTATGTGTCAATAACAAAATTGTAGTATTAGAAAAGGGTTTTCAGTGGATGTCCTACCTATCATCAACAAAATGTAGGCCTGTATAGCTACAGTATAATCAGATACATAACTGTAAAGTAATAACTAGCAAATACCTGTCAAATAAGTTCCTGTTTTAATTAATGTACGGTTTAATTGCGTTTTATTGAATAATTATGAAGAATACCGGGCGTATAACCTGATTTTTTCAGACTTCACTTTATTTTGAAATTTTCTGCAAGGAGAATGGAATGAGCTGAATAGCTATGTTATATTTTGTTTAAGTAGACAGGAAAGATTCTATATGTGAGAGTAGGCTATTAATATTAGAGATAGGTGTAAAAAAGTATATAATCGTTAATGAAATAGGCTACTGAGCATGTTAATAGGCGTTTTAAGTTACGGGGGCTACTGTTTAAAGTTTCAAATCCTTAGTCATAGGCCGCCCCATGGCTGAGTGCCTAGACCGCTCGCTTTCCACTGCTGGGACACGGGATCGGATCTCGATGGATCCATGTGGAATTTGTGGTGGACAAAGTGTGGTCAGGGCAGGCTTTCTCGGGGTACTCCGGTTTCCCCTGCCATATGTCATTCCATCGTTGCTCCATTCATCGTAGTATGACCATTTGGTTGTTACAAAGAATTATTTAAATCCTCAGTCATAGGTTTCTTTTAACCCAGTGAGAGGTTAGAGAAACTACTGTAGTTATTAAATAACTGTATGGCAGAAAGTTTTATTGATAAATTATGTGGTCAGTATTTATATTGTACGCAAAATGAAATTTCGTTTATGACTTAGGACCTTTGTTACATCTGTTTGTCTTTCGTACCATAATACTAGAAAACTATTGCAATTAAACATTTTAAAAATGAATATGGAGTGTTTATCATGAATTTAACTCCCACCAATTGAAGGAACTAGCTGTATGGAATGCTATTCAGGGAAATCCGTCCGATTAGTTGTAAGTTATCATTGCAGTAATTAGTCTTAACGTAGTGGTGACAGAGGTTGTATACGGAGTTCACATGTATTATTTGAAAGGTGCGCTCGTTTTTGGATACGGACAGCGTCACGCACCGGGTCTGATCTCATTGGTTATCGCACGATGAGGCAACCTCTACATTATAGGCCTACCAGCCTTGGGACTACCCCGGCTAGCGACTCTGCGGCGCCTTTGAGTAGTGGTCGCTGGCTCGCTGCATACACAACGGGATTTATAAAACTTTTTCAAATAGCAAGACTGCAAGAGTCTTGCAGTTAGGTCTTGTTCTTGCCAGAGTCTTGCAGGGTTGGTCTTGGTCTTGGTCTCGGTCTTGCATGGTCGGTCTTGGTCTTGGTCTTGGTCTTGCTAACGCTGATGCGGTCTTGGTCTTGGTCTCGGTCTTGCATTTTCTGCAAGACCAAGACCAAGACTGCAAGACCAAGACTGGTCTCGCTCATCACTATATCACGTGCGAACACATTTTACTGCTGACCTTCTGACTCCCCCAAAAGTAGGCCTACTGCGTTTTCAGTTTTGCAGCTGGGCACTTGCGATTTCTGGCTACACTTCAAAGCCACATGCTCTCTGCTGAAAACTAATATTGCTTTCTTCTCTAATATGAGTGCTTCTGGTTGCGAACATTTGTTTTAATTAATTTTTACATTGCACGAACGGGAAACATATTTCGGAAACTACCGTACTCGTCCGATTTATCAATTAGGTTATTTCAATTTTATATATAGGAGTAATACTTCCACCTTGTGCACTAGTAATAGGAATGAGAGAATTAGATAAATATCGAAAAGGAACCAATTATATGATCTCGATATTCAATATTTTTATTGGTAAAATATAATTGCAATACATGTATACGATATATTGTGATATTACAGTTATGTTCAATATTGGTATAAAACTAAGTTGTGATAGTCATAGTCTAAAATGTGCTAACTTATATACAGATATAAATTAATTAAGAGAATTACATATTAATAGCATACAACTCTTGACTTTGTAATCTCGTCATTTAATTATAACATAACATTGAAGTTTCTCATGTAATTCGGTGAGTATGGTCACCTTAGGAGTTAATAATAGAACATTAAAATCATATATACAATTTAATGTTAAAGATCGTATTTATTCTTTAAAGACATAGGATATAATATAGGAGTGGCCAAATGCGAGTCGCACTTAATTTTGGATAAAGTAAAACTAGAATTGACTCCAATACTATTTTAGTTTTGGTTATTTTATTTTGGTTATACTATTTTCACCATTATACATTGATTTGGTGCATCACTTAACATGTTTAGGCTATAATTATTACAGAACACCAACAAATTGTTTATACTTTTTGGGTGTCATTTGACTAATTAAGGCAGTTTGCATAAATTCACTTAAATCTTTATCACTCAGACTATAACTGCACGATGAATTTAGGTGTTGAATACAATGACCCACAAGAATAGGCTGTCCCAAAGATGGTGATGAGTCTTTTGGCACATTCTTTTAATCTTAGACACTTTTTCGAGAGTAAGAATTGTCAGGACTTCTTCAGGAGGCACAAGCTGCTCGAGTGCAGCGCTGTGGCCACCTCTGATATATTATTACGGAAAATAAATTAATATGTCGCTCCCCTCATGCTGTGGACCTTGGTTTGATTCCTGGTCGGGACAGATTTCCTTGATGGTGTTATAGCCTAGCCGGGGTTATTCCTAACGTGTGAGACGAATGTCGGGAAACTTTAAGCCCTTGTGGTACCCTGAAATTATCTGGTTACCATTGTCACCTTCATCCCATCAACGCCGTGTTCAGAATGAGCGTATGTGTGACTGTTGTGTCTCGCTCCACGTGTTCATGTTGCCTTGGAGATGGCCCCAGCATTGGGCTGATCACTCACTTCGGCAGGCCTCCATGCCCTTAATAGGCCAACAAATTATGTAGGGCTACGTAATCAACAACAAAAAAATTCCCGACAGATCTGGTCGTGTAAGGCCTGGGAGGCGTGAACCCCTACAACGGGGGAGGTAAAACTGAAAGGGAGAAAGAAAGTAATATTTTAAAGCAATTCATGAGTATTAGGCCTAAGTTAAACTAAACTCTGACTCGCGTCGTTTCCTGTCGTATTCAAGAAATTCACAGGGAAATTTAGGTAAGGACAAGAAATAGCGTAACGATATATATACTGTAATTCAAACAACGGCAATATTCATAGATAGGCCAAGGGTATCCAGTTGGTTGCCCGCGGACCGCATGCGCCCTTCCAACCCATATGGAACGGTCCGCGAAGCTCTATACATATATATTTAAGTTCCTAATATTTGGCATTCTTTCTACTAGCATTGTGCTTTATTTTCAGATTTTTGTCTGAACAAAGCCTACTTTTAGCACTTCTGCACTATAAATAGTGAACACGCGCGGAAATACCCTACCATTATTGTACTGGCTTCAAGGTTTAGATTTCTATGCAAGTACTTTAGACCTGTCCCTACTTTACCTTTATTTAGTTTAAAATTAAAAGTTGGATGTTTCGAGCACAAATTGTAATATTCAGAGCCCGGATTCTTATGACATGTCATCTTTTTACTGATGCTCCATAGACATTGCAAACTTGTGGATAAATCCTAATCATGACCTCTAGATTATAGAAATGCATTTTTATTAGGCCATTTTTGTCATTTTATGCAATTTTATATTTTTAGGGCATTTATTTCATTTTTAGGTCATTATTTTGTCATTTTCGTGTCATTTGCTTCCTTATTTAGTCATTTTCATGTATTTACATTGAGTGTATTAACTTTTTTTCGTCGCTAGCGGTGCTGTCTTTGAAGTGTTGTTTGTTTAATGCAAGATGGAAAAATTCGGCGTTAAAGTGTTGACATGTCTCAGTCGGAAGTGAGAATCAAAGAAACGCCAAAATTTTGTATTACATTACTATTGTTATTAGATTGTCTTGGCACCAGAGTCTGCCACCTGCTTGGATTTGAGAGTGCTAACTACTGTTTACCCTTAATAAACAACAATATAATCCGGCAGACCACAATAGGATGTGCCGAATTTTGACTCATCAGTGCCTCAGTGCCAGTATAAATTTCCGTGAGACAAGAACATTCACAATATTACAGTTATTTACAGTTTTTACAATTATGTACAAACTAGTCTATAACTTTTTGTGTACAATAATAATTTTTTATAAATAAAATATCAGTTTTTAGGTCATTTTTATAATTATTAAGTCATTTTCTTTAAAATTTAGGGTCATTTTATAGGTCATTTTTCAAACAATTTTAGGTCAACAGAATCCGGGCCCTGGATGTTATTGCGGCTAGTATATTTAGTAGGGTTATGTATTATTATTGTAATTATTATTATTATTATTATTATTATTATTATTATTATTACTAATGTTACTATTACTACTATTACTATTATTATTATTGGCATTAGCATTACCATATCTCTCGCCAGTCACCATTTCAGGGTGGATGTAGTAATTTTTTTTCATTATTAGTAAGCCTAACATGTCTATGAGCATTAAATTTTTTTCGGTGCACGTTCTGCAAGTAAATTATTTCAGTGCGAGTTGAGTGTCTACTTAATTTAATTTAGGTCCAATTTCTGTGTTTGTAAGGTAGATAAAAGGAGAGAAGGAACGTAAGAAAATAATAGAATGTTTCAGAGGCAATAGGAAAAAGAACTTTTCACAACAAATCACTCGGAATAGTCTTTGCCGAAAGTATATTATGATTATAGTGTATTTTATGGACCGATACTTAGTAAAAAAATATTACTTACACGTACAATAGGAGAATATTTTCCTACTGCAGCCCTCCACATGACTAGTGAATACAGTTATGGCCCTCAGGTTCAGTATAATTGGACATCCGTGAGATAGGCTCCACTACAGTAATATATTTCCATTCAACTAATCCGTAAGATTTGCATTCATTAGTACCTAATATCTTGCCTAGATTCTGCATTCCGAATTAATATAGAAAATAAAATATATGGTAATGAAACGTCAAAATAATACGCTACAAAACATTAGAATACCAGATAAAAAAATATCAATTCAAGATATCTGGGAGCAATTCAAATTCAATTGAAATATCTAGGAGCAATAATTACAGATGCGAATAATATTAAGGGAGGAGTTAAGTGTCGATTGAAATAAAGAAATGCTTGCTTTTATTCAATTCAGAAACCTTTATATCTTCTCATCTTCTGTCCAGAAATCTAAAAATAAAAAATTATAAGACAATATATCCTGCCGGTTGTATTATATGGATGTGAGTCATGGTCCCTTACTCTTCGGGAAGAACATAATGTGACAGTGTTCGAAAACAGGGTGCTTAGGAAAATATTCAGATCTAAGAAAGACCTAAGATGAAAACGGGGACTGGAGAAAACTGCATAATGACAAGCTTCATAACCTGTACTCTTCGCCGAATATAATAAGAGTAATTAAATCACGAAGATGACATGGGCTGGACATGTTGCACGCACAGAGAGGAAAGACAGATCTAAAAAATATTGACTGAGAGACCCGAAGGAAACATACCATTTGGAAAACCTAGACGAAGATGGAAGGAGAATATTAGAATACTTTTAAGGGAAGTAGGCTTTGCGAGGGATGGTTGGAGTTATCACAGAATAGGGTTGAATGGCCGGCTCATATGAGAGCGGCAATGAACTTACGGGTACCATAAAATAGCTTGCTTAGGAATTGTCTATTGCCATTGAGTAAGGAAGTAATTCTTAAGGTCTGTAGCAGAATTAGTGGATTCTTCACAGGTTCTCTGGAATCCAAATAATGCGACGACCTGAAGTTCTTCTTTTTGAAGAACAAACCACTTCCCGTTTATGCTTGGAACGTATGCATATAGAAAGAGAGGGAAACCGTCGCTTTATATATCTCGGAAAACAAAGCAGTGAAGTAGCAGGTGTTGGTACAACAGTATCCAGCATCCACAGCATCTGGAGAGAAGCGCCATGAACTTGAAAGTGGCAAAGTATTGATCCAGACGGAGGCGACTTGCGGGGGCACGTGCACTCAGTGTATTGAGAAACAGGTGATTCGGTTCGCTGCTTCTCTTACTACTGATTTATTCCACAAAGATTTATGCACCGCTGAAGAAATAAAAGCTGTCGTTTCTTGGAGGGGGAGAATTCATCTCCTTGTCAACGGAATATCTTTTTTAGCATTGTGAGATTCCCCCCATTATAATATTCCTAAAGGCTTCCTGATTTCATGCCGTGGTGAACTTGATCGGTATCAGCGAACTTCGAAATGGCGAACAGATATTCTTTCGTTCCCATTAATTCGCTGGGCGCGGATCCCGTAACAATTTTCATGGATTGTTTCATTACATCAGAAAAAATCTAAAAATATTCGTCTAACTCGTTTCATTTTCAGTTGGTTTAATGAAGATTGGGTCTTGTACTTCTCGTGTTACTGGTATATGCTATTAATAATACTAGGCCTACTAATTCTGTTTTTTTGTACTTTTTCGCATATACGTAGTACAGAGAAAGTGAAAAAAATCTAAATCGAGATAACACCGGGAAAACACGTTTCACGATGCATACATAGAAAACGAAAAAAAAGTGTTTTTGGAATGCCGTCTGTCCGTCTCTATATGGACAAGCACAGCTGATTGCATTTTCTTTTTTTAATATAGACTTTTTTAGAGTTACATTGAACGTTTTCATAATTGAAATTTTAAGATGACTTGTCATGAAAAATTTTCATAATTTTGATTTTTGAAAAAATATAACGATTTTAATAAAAATGTAAAATCCGAAACGTCTCTTTACGACTAATGAAATGGCTGCATCTGTTTTTACGAATAAATTACGTAGGGGATGTTTTACTAGTATCCATTTTCAATGTTTCATAGGCTATCTCCATTACAATGGGTGATACATGAAACTTAGCACAGTCAAGTTGTAGCGAAAATTAAAATGGACGCTTTTTTACTTCCTCTGCCCGTACCATACGTACTATAGGTAGAGGAAGTATTGTTTTCGACCCCAAAATTCGAAGTTGAGTTTTTAGCATATATGCACATTTCAAGGCCCCCTGAATCCAACATATTATATTATATAAGGACCTAGACTTTCAAAATCGAAAGTCCTCCATAAGTTAATTTCAAATTTAAAAATACAAAGCCCGAGCGACGCCGGGCCTTTTCAGCTAGTAAAAGAATACAATCAGCTTAGGTCTATTTATTATAAGGATCGAGGAACTAGGCTTACCGTACATTGTGAGTAAAAACAATGAAAGGTAATGTTGAACATATATTTAGATCGTGCCAATCCAGCCCTTGCTAGATGGAGCAGCGGTTAGGTGGTACCTTGGTAGACCAAGTTTAGTTTAGTTTATTTTCTCCATGATCTGTGTTTTGGAGAAATCGCACTATCTTAGTAGTATTGATGTATGCCGTTTAATTGTCTCTAATCTTTGATTTTTTATCAGTTAATGGTTTATTAAATATTTTACAGAATTTTTCACCTAGAATAGAAAAAATATGTTTAAACTGTGCTTAAAATTCAAGTTGATATAAAAAAATCCTTTTTTAATATTCTTAGTAAAAAATCTTCAAGAATATAGTTACAATTGTGGCATTTTTAATTAGGTAATAATGGAGGGAAAGTTGGTTGGTTGGTTGGTTGGTTGGTTGGTTGGTTGGTTGGTTGGTTGGTTGGTTGGTTGGATGGTTGGTTGTGGTTATATAACGATTGTTGGAACTAATACTTGGGCCTGTAACCGTCTTCATTATGCATGAGGTTCATCCCATACGAGTTCTTTTACATGCCTGTTAACTAGAGAACAGCAGATGAGTGGCCTATTAATTGGACGGAAGAAGGGTATTACTGTAAACATTACAATTTTCTTATTTCTGAAACTTCAACTTAATATTCCATACCATATGCACTACGACATTAAGCAAACATTTTTTCAAATTTACAGTATCTACACTATTTCTATAGTATATTGCGATACAAGTGCCGTAAGGCATGATTACGGATCGAGGAAATAGTTTGAAAACACGAGGCGCTCGCGCGGAGTGTTTTCAATTTTCCGATATCCGAAATGCGCTTACGGCACGTGTATTGCATGCTATTTTTTGCACGATGATTATTTATATCAATTTAATTATATTAATTGTGATATTACCTGAAAATATTATGTATATACATTCTTGAAGATAGATGTTTATTTCAGAAAGTGATTCGCAAAAAATATTTAATGAAATGAAAAAGTCCAGAATAATTTTCTTCTTTGAAGGACTGTTTCCAGCAGCATGATAAATTAGGTCTCCACAGATTGACACTTAACAACATATCAACTCTAGCATATTTTCATGTTCTAGTTGACTTGACATGCAAACCGACTGTGTTGAATTTAACATTTTAACAGATTGAATTGTTTTCACATGAATTGGAACACATAGGCCTAATTATCAAGTCAATTGACTGGTCGTAAGACATCGCCTTTGATTCGGGAATTTTCTTCTTTAACATACATGAAAGCAAATGTACATTTCTTCATGAATTTTAATTATTATTAGGTCTCCACAGATTGACACTTAACAACATATCAACTCTAGCATATTTTCATCTTCATGTTCTAGTTGACTTGACATGCAAACCGACTGTGTTGAATTTAACATTTTAACAGATTGAATTGTTTTCACATGAATTGGAACACATAGGCCTAATTATCAAGTCAATTGACTGGTCGTAAGACATCGCCTTTGATTCGGGAATTTTCTTCTTTAACATACATGAAAGCAAATGTACATTTCTTCATGAATTTTAATTATTATAACACTATCAGCAATGATTTCAATTGCGTTGTGTTGTGTATTAATTGATATTGTCATATTATTTAAAATTGCGTCGTTAGTCATGGGATGAATAAAAGAAATGTCCCTAATTAATTAATTAAAAACAATTTTATCAACTTAATTCAGTTGTGAGTCTTTGATATAGCCTAGTAGTTGCTTGTATTATTGCAGTTTTTCATTAAAATCATATTCAGCAAAGTAATGCTGCATCCAATTTATTATAAAAATAATTTCCTTGTCAAAGCAATCACAGAAAAATAACCAGAACTACATCTGCTTCTTCATCAGGATCCATATTGAATTGCTGATACATTGTGAAAATGGGCAACAACATAATGTGTATCTTGTAAAATACTATGAATAGATGGATTGGCTAAAATAACTCCATGTTAAACCACTAATTTGTTATGCCATAACAAATTAATAGTAAGTTACAATTAACATTCGAATGGACTCAGCTGTTAAATGACAAATCATTTTACATGCATTTTATAATACTCGTAATAATATTCATGAACATTTAACGTATGTAAATACTATGGAATGTGTATGTTTAATGTTAGTTAATGGAGACCCTTTCGCAGGGATTGCAACAATAAAATGCCTGGCGGTCTGCAGTCAATCGAATGGATAATAATTATTATTGTTCCCTCTTGTCGTTCCAGTGGCTTCTCAATCCCTGCTACTGTTACACCCATACATCTTAGACCTCCGACGGGATGATTGGATTCTGTGGTGTAAATCAAGGAGCCCTAGACATGAAATAAAACAAAATCGAATCTAATGAAATTAAATATTTCACATGGGTATGATATTAAAGAGGAAAGGTAAGGCGATGATTCCGAAAGTATAGTGTTTCCTCATTGTGTAATCTTCTTATCTTGACATCCCATGCAGGTTTTAAAGAGCTACTTACTAATCATTTTTATGACAACTGCTATGTGCCAATACATAGCGCGTTGAATGCTCAATGAGCCACTTCCCATATTCTCTCCCCCCCCCCCCCCCCAATCTCTCGTTTGGTTTCTTGAAGAATAACATAGGCCAAGCTACAGCTAATAGAAGGATGGAGTAGTAAAGCTACACTATTGTGTACGTTACACCAGAACTAGTAGCTGATCCTTCGATCGCAAACAAACAAAGCTACAAGGGCACATAACCTAATAGATTACTGCATTTTGAACTTTGTCAATTACCAATATTCTGACGAGTAATGGAGATTGAATTTCGGCATGGCTATAGTTCATCCGGTCTCTATAGCCGCGGTAGCTAAGGCGTGCTGCCTTTGAGCCGTGGCTATGAGCCTTGGGTAACGAGGTTGTGGGTTCGAGTCCCGTCTCGGGCATGGGTGTTTGTGTGTAATAAAAAAACAAAGGGAAAAGGGGGGAAAAGAAGAAAGAAAGAAAAATGCTACAAAAATCCAGCTAGTTATACTATTTATTTTATCAAACAGGAGTAAACCTATTAACTAAACCTTGTTTGATATAATGTTCTGTGAAGAGACCGAACAACCTAAATTCGTTCATTGTTGAAGCAAATATTTTTGTGTTATTATGAAAAAGTGAACGTAATCTGAAATATTAGACGAATTCACAATATTTTACCCTCTTTTGAAGAAAGTGCTGACTTTTTTCAAATACACAGAACATTTAGCCTACTTTAAAAATATTACCTTATAACAATAATACTATTACAACTGAGAAATGTTACATTGAAATAAAAAAAAGCTGTTTTGCATTTCGCAAGCTATGAACTTCAATAATATTTGATAATTTATCACTACATCATGAGACCAAATGACATAGATGGCATCAAAAAATGTTACAATAGATCTAATAGCATGAGTTACAGACACGGCTGGTGCATATCATAATGCAGGTAACACCAAAGATTAACGTATGTCTTGTAGAAGGTGTCTCCAATGATTAATCTGCAATATCGCAAATAATACTTCTTTCAAAATTCGTAAAAGTATATTTTGATGAATGCTTGAATGTGACAGATGAACCTTAGCCAGATGGAAGTAAAGAAAAGTGGCAGGTTTATTAATTTTTTTATGTATGTAAATGAAAATTCCTCAAAAGCCTCTGTAAGTAAAGAATCTCTAAATCAAATAACTATCAGTACCTTCATTACAACTTCTAAAAAAAATCTAGGTCAGCTTATGGGGACAATTTAATTTTCTTCTATAATGACAGAGGGCTTTAATTCGTTTTAAGGTAAGCTAGATATCCAATCAATATCTGACAAAAGTGGTTTGAACTTCTTGTGATTAGGTGTGATTTTATGGAAATGTTGCCGCTATTAAATTTGAAACCCTTGTATTTATGCATGTACTCCTAAGCCTAGCGCATTTTATTAATTAATTTTGATGACAATTACCTTTAATGTAATATAGCAGTCAAATAATAATAATAATAGTAATAATAGTAAAAATAGTAATATTAATAGTAAAAATAGTAATAAGTAATAACAATAGTAAAATAGTAGTAATAATGGTAAAATAGTAATAAGTAATAACAATAGTAAAAATAGTAATAATAATAGCAATGGTAGTAATAATAACAAAACTCATTGTGGACCTACTTCCTGCAGGAACTAGGCCTACCATCGACCGCTGCGTCATCTACTACGATAGGCAGATGGCAGGCTTGTGATAAGAATTCCGAAACCCACGGCCATTAACGATGGTTTCCGTGACCGGAGCCACTTCTTCGTAATCAAGTAGCTCCTCAGTTTGACTCACAAGGCTGAGTGCATCCCCTTCCAGACCTCTCTACCTCAGAAAAATCCAAGGAGGACTAGGTAAGAAACCCGGGCTTGTGGATCCGTAGCCAGCGGAATATCATCTATTTTATGGATCCTGGAGATTCATTGCCGCGTTTACTTGAGCTCGCCATTCAACCCCATTCTGTGTTAACTTCATCCAACCATTCCTTGCAAATCCTACTTCCCTTAAATCTATCCTAATTTTGTTCTCCCACCTAGTCTAGGTCCTTCAAATGGTTTCTTTCCTTCGGGACTCACAGTCAGTATTTTTGAGATATGTTTTTCCTCCCCATGTGCGGCAACTTGTCAGCCCATTTCATCCTCCGTGATTTAATTACCCTTACTGTATTCAGCGAAGAGTACAGGTTATGAAGCACGTCATTATGGAGTTTTTCTCCAGTCCCCATTTTCATCTCTCTTAGGTCCAAATATATTCCTAAGCACCCTGTTTTCGAACACTCTCAGATTGTGTTCTTCCCAAAGAGTAAGCGATCATGTTTCACATCATCTAATAAAACAAGCAGGATTTTATTTTTAATTTTAATTTTTAGATTTCTGCACGGAAGCCGAGAAGATAAAAAGTTTCCGAACTGCATAAAAACAAGGATTTCCTTATTTCAGTCGACACTCAAAACCTTAATGTTATTTATACCTGTAATTATTACTCCCAAGTATTTAAATTTCTCTACTTGTTCGTATGATTTACCGGCTAGTCTAATAATTTGTGGCACATTATTTTGACTTTTCATGATCATATACTTATTTTTTTCTTTATTAATTTCCAATCCGACGTTAATCCTCATTATTATTATTATTATTATTATTATTATTATTACTGTATACATTGACAACTTAGTATCCCTATCATCTACTAGACTCTCAGGCCAGCGAGATGGAGAGGATAGATCCTACACCTACACTAGAGGAAGAGAAAGGAGGTTAAATGATTAAGCTTAATACTTTTTTCAGTTGTAATATGCGGATGTGCTCAACGAATGACAGTAAGTAAATATGCTATAAATTACTACTTTTTTTAAAATGCTTACTTACAGCTAGAAAAATGAACTTAGTGTTCTAATGTGGTGAAAATATCGAAACCTAAGTTATTTAACTGACAGTGATTCTCTGAATTACTAAATTATGGTATCAAAAGAGAGTATAACGTTCCTCTAGAAGTGATATTTTTTATTTTAGTACATTATTTACTTTGAATTCACTTTTGCTTCGAAAGTATTGTCTTCAAATGAACTGGTAAAATGTTTTAACAGGAATAGTTAATTTGATATGTTGGGAGTTAACGTACAATAAAGCTCTTAATAAGATACGTGAAATGGCTAAGAATATCAGTTACCACATTTATCTTTGAAACACGAATACATCTTGTAAGAGTTCAAGGTGAGATGCTCGATTCAAAGCTTTAGAATGTTATTGGTATTCAAGAAAATCAATTAAATAATCTTCCTATCAAAGGAATTGCAACTGAGCTTAGACACGTAGTGCTTAGAATATGTGGAACTTGAGAGTAGGAGAAAACAGTATAGCAGGGTCTTACATGTACCAGTTTCACGTCCGTCGTTCAAAACGTTTTACACTTGCATTATGCATGTTCTTCACACCTTACCGCTGAAGACCTTCATAGTAAACGAATTCCGTCTCACTTTGTTCAGAATCAGGCTGACATTGCTAGTGCTATAACAAAACCTATATCAAAGACTCGCTCACAACTAAACCTAATCTTCCTAGCTATTTAGATTTTTGACCAATGTAATCTTCACCTTAACCAAATTTCACACCTGCTATTACTGTTTGATCGGTTCGATATTTTCTCAGGTGTTCTCTTATTATGTGCGAGGTATGAGTAAAGCAAATGTGTTCTGTTACCCCTCATGAACTACTACGGACGAAAGTTCAGTGAACTCCCTACAAGCTTAACATTATTTTTGCAGTATTCAATATAGATTAATTTTTACAAATTCCGATTTGTAGCAGTTTAATTACAAAACTTCTACATGAAACGTTAGGAAACCTTAAAAGAGGTGAAATCGCACCATAATAAATTTACCTAAATGTAAAAATAAAAATGGGAAACTTTTTTTAAATTACCTGAAAAAAAAAGGTAAATAATACCAGATAAGTGCACAGATCTGTAACCTTTCACGGTCAAGTGCCTGGACAATTTATATATATATATTTTTTTTACACCAACGTTCAATATTGCTCAAAAATAAAAATAATGTTCAGTATTACGGTTTAATATGCAAACATAATTGTCTATGTGATCTAAATGGGTATTTATAAGCATAAATAGTGGAAAATAATGATTTGAGATGTATTATTTTTACAGCAACAATTCTCGTTTGAAATGCATGTCGTAAATATATATCAAGCACGAGCTTAACTGTGCTTATAATATTCTGATCTGGATCGCTGATAACCTGGGGAGGGTGGCAAATTTGGTGGAATTAAATTGTGAAAACTGAAGAACCCCTTAATGATTCATTTGAATTAAGAACACATTGTTTTCTTTATATTTTGTACAAGGAGGCAAATGTTTCGATCATTATCTAAAAGCTCTTTATTTAGGTGTGGTATCATATCCTCAGGGTCTATGAGGTGAATCATGCCATGGCGAAATGGCATTAATAGCTGTACCCTGCAGCATTCCTATTGATCAGCATCAGAAGCTTCTTGAATGATTGATACGTTCCTCTCCCGGAGTATGGAACCCTTTAGGACTTTTCACTAGCGGGTCACTTCCTACTTCACGAGAAGATACTCTTTATCCCACCATGCATATAAAGATAATTGTAGCTAACGCTTGCAGACCTCCTTTTGATACATTCGCAGGATAGAGTGATTCTGTCAAGCGTATTCATCTTACAGAGTTTAGTACTAAATTATTATTATTATTATTACTGCTATTATAATCAATTTATTATACTTTTATTACTGTTAAGTTATTATTATTATTATTATTATTATATTTTATTTTATCTATCTTGAATATCAGTTATAACCAGGGCCCAGATTCTGATGACGTGTCATCTTTTTACTGACGCTGTATAGACATTGCCAACTTATAGATAAATCCTATTCAATACCTCTAGACTATAGAAATGCATTTTTATTAGGTCATTTTTTGTCATTTTACGCTGTTTTATATTTTTAGGGCATTTATTTCAATTTTATGTCATTATTTTGTCATTTTCGTGTCATTTGCTTCCTTATTTAGTCATTTTCTTCCTTATTTAGTCATTTTCATGTATTTACATTGAGTGTATTAGCGGTGTTGTTTGTTTAATGCAAGAAGGAAAAATTCGGCGTTAAGTGTTGTCATGTCTCAGTCGGAAATGAGAATCAAAGAAACGCCAAAATTGTGTATTTTATTACTATTGTTATTAGATTGACTTGGCACCAGAGTCTGCCACATGCTTGGATTTGAGAGTGCAAACTACTGTTTACCCTCAATTAAACAACAATATAATCCAGCAGACCACAAAAGGAAATGCCGAAGTTTGACTCGCCAGTCCTCAGTGCTCGTATAAATTTCCGTGAGAAAAGAACATTCACAACATTACAGTTATTTACAGTTTTTACAATTGTGTACAAACTAGTCTATAACTTTGTGTGTACAATAATAATTTTTATATAAATAAAATATCAGTTTTTAGGTCATTTTTTATAATTATTAAATCATTTTCTTTAAAATTTAGGGTCATTTTATAGGTCATTTTTCAAACAATTTTAAGTCATCAGAATCCGGGCCCTGGTTATAACCCATTACCGGTAACCAGAAGTAAGAAAAAAAAAGCTCACATGCGAACTTATTAACGTTAATTTTTGTGCCGGAATTTAGTGGTTAATGGGCGAAAATTGAAATATAACAATGATCTTAACTCATGACTACCGCCTATAGATTCAACTGTAGCCCATGAAAAGTTTGCCACTTTTCATTGGTTGCCCTATTTTATTTTCTCGGAAATGCAATATAGACCCAATGATGTTTCGATATTTTCACCACACTAGAACACTATTTACATTTTACTATCAGTAAGTAAGAATTTAAAAAATGTAGTATAGCATATTTACTTCATGTCATTCGTTGAGCACAGCGGCATATTACGAGTGTGGATCGAAAAGTAACGCACAATATTTTTTTTACAAAAAATTTAATAGGTACAATTACAAACAAATGCACACATGAAGGGACATATTTTGTCTATTTTTCGAATATAGTCGCCAAGTTTCTCAACACATTTCTACCATCATGATACCATTTTCAAAATACCCTATTCATAGAAGTCCGTTCGGTTGGAGTATAGCCATCTGCGGACTGCTGTTTTCACTTCTGAATCTGACGCAACAAACGCTGTAACATTCATGCTGTTTGTGTTAAACTTCTTCACGACAATGATATCCCCCATGTTGCTGCAGCTGTTCGTGAGAAAATCAAATTTGGTTGGGAGATGCTCCAGCGTCCAGCATCCTCCTTACAGTCCAGACCTGGCACCGTCGGACTTTCATTTGTTTGGTCCCATGAAGAAATTCCTGGCCGGTAAACGCCAGTTGCAAGTGCCTATTGTCATACATAAATATTATTACAATGAATTGAATAAAAATTACCCAGTGATAACAAACATAATCTATAACATCGGCATATTCATAGGTTACTGTATAATAAGAACCTTAGCAGTACTACACAACGCTTAGTTCGGTAACTACATACAGTTTTCACACTGAGTGAATTCGATTCAGGAAATGTTTGCTTACCTTCTAGAAGTCATAGAATTCTGAGCAATTACATTTCAAATTAACTGTCACCATTAGTATTGCTTTAAAGCTGTTGACTTTCATTCGAGTTGACTCAGCTGTCCGTAACTTATTCGTAAAAAACTGCTCGTTTGCTGTATTTGTACCGGGAAGCATTACACAAATTCAGGAATACTAGAAATATTTTCATGAAATATCGTCTGGATATTTTGAAGGAAATCCAGCCCAGTAAATACCAACTTCAGTATAAGTATTAATGAAGCTCTCGGACTTGAACGCGTCACATCATCAGCATCAGCAGGGCCCGGATTCTAATGACGCTGCATTCTTGTTGATGCTGCATAGAAATTGCCAACTTGTAGATAAATCCTAATCATGGCCTGTAGATTATAGAAATGAATTTTTATTGGGTCATTTTTTGTCATTTTTTGCTATTTTATACTTTTAGGACATTTATTTCAATTTTACGTCATTATTTTGTCATTTTTGTGTAATTTGCTTCCTTATTTTGTCATTTTCATTCATTTACATTGAGTATATTCTTATATATTTAAATAAATTACTAGGTTAAAATAATGCAACATTTTTGTAGGATATACTTTAAAAACAATTTTCTTACTTTTCTTCTCAGATGCTCCCATGAAGAACAAAGAACAAAGATTTTAGACCTACAACATCCTTTCTGCATTTACAGTTATTACAATTATGTATGTGTCTGCAATAATAAGTTATATAAATAAAATATCAGTTTTTAGGTCATTCTTTATAATTATTGTCATTTTTTTTAAATTTAGGCTCATTTTATAGGTCCTTTTTCAAACAATTTTAGGTCATCAAAATCCGGGCCTTGATCATCAGGTAGGTGTGTGTACGCACTTCATAATGACGCGTTATAGTATGAGTTTTTGAAGCTATTGACTTTATGACTGATATTATTAGAAAAATAAAAATTATGTTATCAAATTACAGGAAATTCGATTTAATTTCAAAAAACTGGAAGATTTAGGCATCCCGGCCGAACCCGATGGGGACATGGGAACTTGACCCAAAAATCAGAACTGCCCCGGTCAAATCGGGACGTCTGGTTCCTTTAAATTTTCTCAAGATAAATTCCGAATCTCATGTTGTATTACTTAGGAAAATGTTTTAAGCATTTACCTTATCAACCAGATTGTCCAGAATTCGAGGTATTTATACATAAGCAAAAACTGAAAGTTCTGGGCCTTTGAGCTCCCTCTTTGACATTTGCCCTTGAATGTGACCACGGTACGGCAATACTTTAGAAAGTAATAGACAACATTATGCAATATTTATGTTTATTCCTGATGTGTTGCAGATAGTGAGGGCGGCGCAGGCGTATTCGTGCGCACTACTGGCGCGCCACACTGCGATCTCGGCAAGCAACATGGACCCGCGACTCTGTTTGCCGCTGCTGCCACGGTGGACGCCCTTCAGTACTACACATCACAATACCTGAACACCACCATCCCCAGTGTTACGTCACGTGTGTTTATGTGTGCGTGTGATATTGTTCTTCCATGTGTTGTTCAGAGCAAGTGTTATCAGTGAGTTCATTTATTAATGCGATATTTAAATTAATATATTAACAATGTTGTCATACATGCTTCCTGTAGAGGAAAAACCTCCAATTCCCAATAAAAATCACTTGCAATTGGAATTGGAACTGCAACAACAGCAACAACGTCAACAACAAAACAACCCCCACCATAATCATGTTGTGTCGACGACAACGACAGTTGTCCACCCTGTCATAAAGACTTCTTCGACAGGTGTGAAGACACTGTCTTCGGAGAGCAGTGTCAGTAGTATCAGTAGCAGTGATGTGGCCAGCAGCACAACCAGTCAAAACACGATGACACCGACCGACAAACCGAAACCAAAAATTATTGTCAACGGCACGAAACACGCCTCCCTAAAGAGGTAAGTACACATTCTCACAATTTTTTTTAATGCACTTATCCTTTAAAGAATACCAATGAATTACCCATTATTTCTTGTAATTAGTTTTTGCAGCTAACAATTTGGTTTTAAAGAGCAGTTTAATGGATGACAGTGCATTATATTTAATTTTACAATATAAAACGTTCATACTGTTACTAACGAAGTAAATTAAAGCCTCGGACACCCCTTCTAAATGAAAATATTATTTCAGGATTAGCATACCTTTCAAATTGGCCTTGCTAATATGTACCTTTATAATGAAATAAAAACATTTGATTCTTTATTGCTAGAACACAAACTTCAAAGGCTGTTTACAATAAATTGAAATTGAAATGGGTGAAATCTTAGCGGAGATTCCAAGTGAAAATGATAGCTATTGTCTGGAAAGTAATTATTTGCACCTCCAATGTAGTAGGCTTCAAAATGAATATTCCTTATAAATAGAGGTAGCATTATTGCTGCCGGTCTGCTATGTTTCCTGAGGACGTTATTTGCTTATAAAGTCATAAAAGACAAGCATTAAGAACAGAAACAATAATGAAAAATTCAAAATAAAGTATAATGAAAAGTAACAATTTAAAAAGAAATATAAAAAGTCAAAAATAAATATGAAAATAACTGAATTGCAAAATAATGAGAAAACAAATTGTCCTTATTAATTCGTATATATTCGAGTTATTTTTCAACCTTTTTAAAAAAGATAAATCATCAAATACCTTGCCCTTGTCATCAGAATACAACAGCAAATCGATATAATTTATTCCTTGATTGTTTTCGTCATTCCCTTGTTGGAACTTTCGATGATTTATAATAAACAACATTTAACTTTTAGCACAGCGTTTTAGCGTTAGCTGTTTTGTGTGAAGGAATTAAATTATTGCCGTGTATATAGGCCTACAGGGTTCCTAGGGATTTATTTTTCAAGGATATCAGACATTTTATGCGTAAAGGCGATAAGGTACCAGTAGTTAACCCAAATGTCACCGTATCCAATCTTCTTGTATTGTTTCTGGTACTGATTTTTGTTAAACTCCGCATGATCATGGTTTCACAGAACGAATAATCCAATGAAAAATCACTATACCATGGTGGGGTTCGAAACATCCACACTGCAATCACTTTCCAAGATCGTATTTCAAAATGCATGTTTTGTGTGGAAATTATTTTTTTTCGTGATTGAACTCTGGCTTGTTCGTATAGAAAATAATCTGAAGGTACCTAACAGTGTGTTGAAGAATGAACTGAAAGTTACAAGTAGGAATGACTGGAGTTAAACGTTAAAGTCACGATTTAGATGTCAGCCCATCTTGTATGTTATTTTTACAGGCGTAGGTACCTTTATGTTTCATATTGTCAATTCTGACAGTAATACAGATATGAATAATGGTTTGTAGGCGTGTCATATGATGTTCTGTCTTTGTAGAGGTACTGGTAAAAGAAATCAAAATTACTCTTATTCGGTATATTAGTAACTTGAGAGCTAAAAATGGGTTTAATTGCTGCAGTTTCGCTACATGTTAACTTACATTTTCGTATTTTAGAATTGAGTTCTGGAGCAGAATTTTATGTGTGTTTCTTAATTCAGAAGTAGACTTCATGCCGCATTCTAGGAGTTTTCTATATAACCTACCAGAACTGGTTCTTCTTCTTTACACGTTTATTGAGAAGCACAAAAATTACATTATGAAAATAATTAATATGGATTTTAAAAGAATGAATTTGTACTTGTAACTACTATAAGTTACTTCTTTGATTAAGTAAAGTAAATATTAGGGAATTTGTATAAGTTAAGAAAAATAAAATTTGATAAATGGAATGAAGAAAGGTTTATTCCGTTGAAATCTAAGACAGCCAACGAGTCTATGAAATGCTGCAGCACTGCCTACAGGTCATAGCTAAATTTAAATAAAATAGAATGGCATATGCAAACCTCTAAGGGTAAAGACCTATTATGATAAGCGATTAGGTACACTAAACTAAACTAAACTCCATAGCGCTACATCCCTGGCGGGACTAGGCCTACCATCCAACCGCTGCATCATCTACCAGAGACAAATTGATTGGTTGAGAACTTCTCAATCATGTAGCTCCTCAGTTTGTATCACGAGGCTGAGTGCACCCCGTTCCAGACCTTCCTACCTCTTTACATCAGAAAAATCCGCAGCAGTGACGCTAACCACGAGAGCGTACACGCGGTTAATTAGATATTCATTCGTGCATAGATTGTAATGAGTGTCATAAAATGAAATAGATTTTCTTATAATTTGAAGAAAAAAAAATCTGGTGTCCGAACAAATAATCCATTATAAAAGAAAAAGTCCACGAAAATATACCCACATCGGAATATATTTACGTAGATTTGTGTCGCTAAAATACCTCAACATTATAAAGAATACAATTTCAAAACATGAATTTTATAACCGATTACAGGTAAAAAAAGGCATTTGTTGTTAACTTAACTGTTCCTCGTATTTCTTCACTTTTAATATTTTAGAATTATATAATTAACTTTGCAGGAGTTGTTGCCTAACATAATCTCTCGAACATTACTGAACATAATTGTTTATAACCAAATTGATAAAATTTGTATTTCACACAATTGCTCAAAATAAAAACAAAAAGTTTATAATGTATTCTTTGTCCTCAGTTTTTAAAATCTATTTATTTTATTTATGTTTATGAAATATTTGTTACATTTATTTTTTGTATTAATATGTAGGATGTTTCAAATAAAAAGAAAGAATCTAAAGAAACATGAAAAATAAATATTTATACAATAAACCTCATAACGATTCTCATGATTATGATCATTTATTTTTACATAATGAGTATAAAATATTTAATTGCAATTAATATAGTAAATTTTACAACATCGGGGGAAAAACAATAGTAAATCTTGCACACTTATTCCCTCTTCCAGATTAAGAGGTGCTTACAAATCTTAAATCTATAATTCTAAAATTATGTATATATTTCAACCATGTGCACTAGTAATAATATAAGAAATAATGTAACGTTGAGAAGGAATCAATAGAAGTTAAGTATATTGTTTAAATTACATTATATTGAGATAAAATAATACACGTTAGAGATCCTACATAAACATAAAAAGAGCCATAAACTAAACACATTAGAACAATATGAAATTTATAAACATAAGCAACAGATTGTCAATGAAAACTATGTTGAACACAATAAACTTTTTGAAACGTGCCTAAAACTTACACAATACACACACAGATCCCAACAAGTCAGTAGTCTTTCTACTCATGACTCACACACACCAGTTTCCGCAAGTACATGAAGAAACGTAAGTACCATATACACAATTATAATTCTTGATACATTATTTCTACCACGATAAGATTTTACGCATATCACATAAAATATTTATTTTCTACTTTTATTTTTCTAGTGTTTCTTGGGACTGAGGATGAAGCAAAGGGCTTCGAAATGCATATCCTACAAAAAAAAAATTATAGAATGGAATAATAGATTGAAAAGGAATCAATACAACTAACACCATACTGCACCAGTTTTATAAAATCTACATGTGTTTTACAAACTACGATAACAAATTTGTGTGAGCAAAGTTTTAACCTAACTCTGATGTACTCAACTGTTCTTGAAAATGACTACAATATAGAAGATTAATCTACAAGTTTGCTCTACAATTTGTACATATGTTTTTAAACTCTTGACGTATCTTCTGTGATTGTTTTTTAGGTTTCTTATGCTTGTATAAGAACATTCTCTATTTAAGCTTATATATGAACATATTCTTCCTTCTTAAAAATATGGTAATACTTCAATAGATACCTAGTTTAAGATTACATACTGACTGTCTTTCAGTTTTTATTCTAGATTTTGTGTAAATACTTTTCATTAGTAGGCCTATATACTAGCTCTTTTATATTCTATCTCAATATAATGTAATTTAAACAATATACTTAACTTCTATTGATTCCTTCTCAACGTTAAATTATTTCTTATATTATTACTAGTGCACATGGTTGAAATATATACATAATTTTAGAATTACAATTAGCACTAGTGGCAAAATGAAATTTATTAATACTTAAATCTATAGTCGTGACAGATTATTTTACTTGTTCGTATCTTCGCATGCTGAAGCCAGAAAAACTAAACCCTTATCCAAGACCACTTCAAGCTGTCTGCTTCACAACAAAACGCTGGCTATATTATAATATATTAATGTATAGGTCTATGTATAATTATACATACACATACATATATAAAGTAATGATCTTACAGCATGATTAATACTATTCATGATCATTGAAGTAATCGATTACCTTATTGTCATTTTGGAAACTACAATACGAGTACTTAGATAATTGAATAATGTAAAGTAATCGATTACACCCAGGTAGTTAAAAACCTACCCTAAAGGTTTTGAGATTGGATCGTCCTTTTTGAAGATTTGAGCTGATTAAAATCGGAACGGTTCTGGTGGTAGGCCTAATGATTGGCATTGTAACCAAATAATTTTAGGTCGAGTGTATGAACACAACTGTTAATAATTTTTACGGCAAATAAATTGTTTTATAGTCTTCATCTTACAGATCACCTCGTCCTCTGTACGCATTACACATAGGGCAACCATAGATGCAATGAAACCAAGTAGGCCTACGTAATAATAAATATTGACAGTGGAATCGCGGTCTTTGACGTAAATATACCGTGAAGATTATATATTTAATGCATTGTTTCTATTTGTGATGGAAATGTTTAAATTTTGTAAGCAAAATTATGCTGTTGAGCTGAGAAAATGGCGCAGCAAAGATGAGCTGTTACGTAAGTGAATGACAACAGACATCACGACGTGCAAACAGTGGCCAAAATATACCCATGAATCATCCTAAACAAACAAAATCAGCAAACGTTGACAGGACTATGTCTTTATACTGTTAGTAACTCAGTTTTCTACAAATAGAAGCGTTCAAGGATCGTTTCTGGTGCTTGTACCCTATTGAATTTGACTGATATGGTTCGGAGAAAACACATATTACAAGTGTTTTAATGCACATAATATTGGTAATCTTACCATTGATTGCGACTGATAAAGTGGAAACTGTAAACATTGACTTCTTATAAAGGAAGTTACTCCTCTGGGTCGCGAGCGACCCCTGGGGATCCCGTAAGGGGATATTCACAGCGGATTTGTTACCGGGGTGCGCCAGTCCCCTACCTACTTAAACCTAAGGACACAT
Source organism: Ectobius pallidus (assembly GCA_964059195.1). Lineage (NCBI taxonomy): Eukaryota > Metazoa > Arthropoda > Insecta > Blattodea > Ectobiidae > Ectobius > Ectobius pallidus. Next base: position 21,364,309 of record CAXKWD010000010.1, read on the forward strand.
ACACACACCCAGTCCTGAACCCGGGAAAGAAATTTTTCACTACTGAAAAATCCCCAACCCGGCCGGGAATCGAACCCGGGCCGCCGGAGTGGAAGGCAGGAGCGCTACCGACTCACCCACGGCGGCGGACTGACTTCTTATACAAATGGAGAATCTCTATGACGTGTTTTGTAATAACTAAATAACAAAATTAAATTTAAAAAAAGGAATCCAGCAAAATGGAAATAATAAAACTGACATATTTCTGCATTGCTTTCTGCATTGCTTTCTGCATTTCTTCACTGGACTTAAGTTATAAAATTGTTTAGTCTGATTTGCTTTTATTAAGAACATTAACAGTTTGCAGCCTGCTAAACATTTCTCACCATCTCTTTAAAATGTTGCATCCTTGTCTGTAAAAATCATATTTAGATTGAATACCGGTGTGGAGAGTACACAAAATACTTTTCATTATCTATTTTCCAAAAGTGTTTTCCCTTACGCTCTTGTAAAATAATCCTTGCTAGCTAATAAGCAGAATATGAATGAAAAATTCTTATGTTCTGTTAAAATCCATGCTTGCTTTTTACCTTTTTTGCTTTTTTTAATGTAACACATATACAACATATATATATATATATATATATATATATATATATATATATATATATATATATATATATTCGAGGGCTAGTTTTTTTTCAAGGTCCGATGCGGCATAAAATGAAAACCACAGTGAAAATAAAAACTGTTTTATTTGGAACATTTAGGTACACCTTCTAGCTACTTCTCTACATAGTCGCGTTCCGATTGAGACATTTGTCGTAGCGTGGTACAACTTTCCAGTACCCTCTTCATAGAAGCTTGCCGCCAGCTTATTGAGAAGGGTCTTCACGGCATTTTGAAGTGTTTTTCAATTTTTCGTTGGTGTGGATCTTGGATCTTGGGTTTGTTCGGGAAATTTGTGTGCATTCACTGTTTGGATTGTTCTTTTGATTCTGGATTGTCGTAACGAATCCACGTTTCATCCCCTGTCACAATGGGTTTCAAAAACTCGTTCATCTTTTTCGGCAGCTGAAGAAAGATCTGGGAGGACAGTGCTTTCACACCAACGAAGAATTTCAAAACACTTCAAAATGCCGTGAAGACCCTTGTCAATGCGCTGGCGGTAAGCTTCTACGAAGAGGGTATTAGAAAGTTGGTACCATGCTATGACAAATGATCCAATCGGAGCGCGACTATGTAGAGAAGTAGCGAGAAGGTGTACCTAAATGTTCCAAATAAAAAAGTTTTGATTTTGACTGTGGTTTTCATTTTATGCCGCATCGGACCTTGGAAAAAAAATATATCCCTCGTTTATAGTTCTAGAATAATTTTGAAAATCGATGCATTACCAATATCAAATCCTCGCTTAGGTAGAACAATTCGTGTTCAAAATAATTGCAAGAGGCTATAACTAAGATTTTTCACCATCGGCATGTAAAGGTTAGCAAAGTTGTTCTTTAGAGGCGTGTCGGCAGTAATACGTCATTCGGGCCTAGTTTCATTCATTATCTATTCTAAAGTTAAGCATGAGTAAATTCCAATGCAGAATGTAGAAAACCCTCTGCTAATGTAGAAAACCCCAGAAATCCCACTCAGATTGGTCAGTTACGGAATTTTAACGAAGACCTCTCTAAAAGTAAGTCTACAATCATTAGACTATAATTAGTAATAGGCCTATTGCCAGACCTCTATATAACTTTGGGCCAGCATTATAAACAACTTTAGGTTCAAACTTGAGTTTTTTCATGTTATTCCGTATTATAACCCTTATAAACTCCGGTTAATCTCCAATTTAACTTAACCGGAACACATCTTCCGTTTAACTAGAGGTTAATGCAATGATGCAAAGTAGCGGTCTCTTCTATATTGGGGAGGTATTCGAGGAAATACGAAAAAAGAAGTTATTCACAATATTGAAGGACCCTTAAAACCCAGAATTTTCCGAGACAGACCTAAACACATACCTTCAGATATGAGATGAGGTTTTAAGTAGATTCAGACTGATGAAGGATATAGACGTAACTTTATTTCGTCAAATTCGAAATATAATACATGCAACGAGAAGACAAGGACTAAAAACCTTGTTTCATGCTTTTGCATTGACTTACTATAGCCTACTGTACTTTATTATATCACCTAACGGTATCACCAGGGGTCGTTCGCGACTCGATGGCCCTTTCATTCCACTTCATTAAGTTTTTTGGGGAAGTTAGCACATTATTTAGCATAATTTCCGTTAATTCCGGCCATTTTTGCAACAAACAAATTGATAGTTTTTTTCTGAGTTAATAGCATTTTTCTACAATATAATGCTATTGTTCATCTTATTTTATCAGCCAACAGGTCTTTCAACACCATGCTGTACGGTTTAACTTAACCAGAACGTTAAAAAAATGGCACCTGCATAATTTAAACTTTGGATTTGGTTTAACTTGTGAATAAACTACGTAGGCTTACGAGTATAATACCGTCCCTTAAATGCATAACCGTGTGCTAAAAAAAACTGTTAAATAGCCTACTTTCGATTGATTGGTTATATGGTAATTTAACGAAGGGGTTTACTGAAACTTAGGCCTGTTACCGTCGCCGTGTGCAGGAATTTTGTCCCGCAGGATTTCCTTTAAATGCAGTTCTAAAGTTGATGCGGTACAGTATTTTTGTTAATTTAAATTAAGTTTGATTAATCTCGGTGTGTTTGAAGTTGACTCACCTTCTCTGGGAACGCGTATCATATACCGCGGTTTGATTTTGAGTGGTAGGTTTATATCATTTCTAGTCTATTAAGGGCCGTTCGGTTTTTAAAATATATATGTCATAAAGAAAGTAGTACCGGTAGTGAACACAATAGGCTAGTTATAATAAATTACAACAAAACAAAACAAAAAGGTATATGCCCTTTCATAGTAATAGTAAGACGAGTAGAATAAACACTTTAAAGGTAAGCCTAATACGTAATAGCTTGGTTACTGTCTTCAATATTATATTCATATGCACCGGTACAAAGGTAATATTAGGCCTATGTTTTAAATGAGAAAATCAATCTAATTTCATGAAAGCAGTATGACGTAGTCTACCAAAATAGCGTTGACACCACCATGACACCTACTTATTTCGTAATGTGTTAACATGTGAAGATAACCAAATGTAAGTCAAGGACTACAGGTTCCAGTTAACAGACGAATGAATGAACTTGTTTAGAGTATGAAGTGTGCATATGAAAGAAATGCCATTTGTAATCCATGTCCCTTGCTATGTGAGAAGTTTAGGGTCAACTTGATATATCAAACTGTGCGTGACATCAATCAATATATGAATTTGTTCGCTATGGTTTTGTGGTGATTGTGTTGTGACAGTTCGCCATGGTTTTGTGGTGATTGTGTTGTGACAGTCCTTTCCGCTAACTCTAAATTTTAACAGGCCTATGATTTGGAGCTATGACTTAATAGTGGAATCATCCCATTCTGTAGTTTTAAATCTTAAATCGTTTATGTAAATAATTGAAACTAAACACGAGGTGTTTAAAAACATTCGTTTTCAGAATTTTTGTAAGAAATGAACTTGAGCACGTACATTTTGTAATATACTTAGATGTAAAAAAGTTTTTAATACTACGGTTGCAAATGTTATCTCGTTTCTCCTCTAGGAACGATGATGAAGCTTTGAAAGAACATTAATCTTTTTGGATAACAATTTAGTATGTTCTGTTTGGGTTAGATAACACCAAACTGCTCGTACTTTCGAGATCGCGATTGTGGTTGGTTGGTTGTATGGTTATTTAACAATGGTATTTACTGCAAGTTAGGCCTGTGATAGTCGGCGGTGTGCAGGAATTTTGTCCCGCAGGAGTTCCACTATAGACTATAAGCTATTAGAATGTGACACTATCCTGTCACATTTATGCACTCGTAAATGCCATCCACTTGGTCTGGAATCGAGCATTCAATCTTGAGCACTATCCAGGTCGCGTTTATGGTTTAATATTTTTCACTTAATTTTACTTTGGTACAAAAGTTCAAAAAGCGTAGGCTAAATGAAGAAAATGAGCTATTTTTTATTGTTCAAGCTCAACTGTACAATACAACGTGGTTTTATACACTTTATTTTCATAAATTACAAGTGTAATATAAACAAATATATTAATGTAAACACTGCAAATATTTGTTTACATTGCATTGGACTTACATCCGGTCATAGTGTTAAAATTCAATGCAATGCATGAAAATGCAGTCATAACAATAAAATATTTAAGATGTACACAAATGTATCTAATTGCTATATTACCTAATTTACCGCTCGCGCTGTGGCGTAAAGATGAATTAGCTCTCCACGCAGCGTGCCCGGTTCAGTTCCGGTGGGGACAAGTTTCTTAGATGGGGTTTTCCGTAGTTTTCCTCACCTATAAAGGGGAATTTCAGGTAACTTTAGCCGGTACCATAGGGGAACAATGACTGAATCGCCTATTTCCTTAAAGAAAATATATTAATATTTTCTATATACATGTGCTTTTGTTTTCTTTAAGGAATAATGTGACTCTACTATTCCAATTTGTCAACGGAGAACCGCCATTGCAGTACCATTGTAGCAGTAGCAGTAGGATAAAGTAATGACGCAAAAGTAAAGAGTTGTCGAACTATTCGAGAGTTAATAGTGAATTTGTATTCAAGAGGATATTTATTTAAAACGGAGAAAAACACCTAAGCCAATTTCTACGGTTAAATATATAGTTAATTGATTCCACAAAGAGCATCGAATTAAAAATAAATCACGCTGTCGGGAAGGAAGGTAAACAGTAAGTAGCAAAGAAGGATCCTCTATCAGCGTATCCAGAACAGCTGTCGAAATAGAAGAGGCACTGGAAAATCGCTTAGCCTATATGGAAGTGGCTTTGTTGCCAAAAGAAAGCCATGTATCAGCTAGAGCAACAGGATCAAATGCTTCATAATCGAAAAAAACTGGAATGATGGTGCTTTTGTACAGTGCATAATATACCGCGTGATTCGCTATTCATATTTTGTTTTATTCTATGTAAACTATGGAAGTTGGCATGATTAAATTGTGCAGATATGTAAGCTGTTATACCTGTATTATATCCCAAGTAAGAATGATCCTGTTCAAAACAAAGAGACGTGGCTGTCATTGTCCGCACGTGAAAACGCATATCATCACCGTGATAATGGTAGTTTGTTTATTCTCAGTACAACTCACCCGCAGGGTCGTCGTGAACAATGGATCCTTTATGTTTTGTTTGCTAATTGATATACTGTAATGATGACGATGCCAGTGAGGGTTTGTTATTTTACGTGTAAATGTTTATATTATTGTTGCATGAACTTACGAATATTACTTCTCCATTAGCAAGCCACACCCTGGTAATGGCGCATGCTAATGACTTTAACCAATCACGTTTTGTCACATGATGCGAATTTTCCGCGAACTCTCTGTGAGCTCTCCTCCCCTTTGTTTTGAACAGGATCAAACTTTCTTGGGATATACTCTAGTCATTATGTGAAGACTCTTGGCGCAATTTTTATATTTATTCTTTTTAGATGTACGACCTCCAATATTTTTACTTTGTCTGCTCGTATATAGTTCGTACTTTAATGTAAAGGAAGGAGTGTCCGACCCGAAATTAGAAGTCGAGTTTTTAACATAAATACACGTTTTGAGGTTCCCTGAATCGTAAAATATTTTCAGCATGTGTGCGTGTGTCTGTGTCTGTGAACTGTTTAGCTCCAGAACGAAAAATCTTATTAAAACAAAAGTTTAATTTTTAGATTAGGCATCTTCTGGGGAAAGGACACTAAGATTGGCAACGACTTTTTCTTACTTTTAATGCCAGTCTACGTGAAGAAAACATAATTTTTCGCAATTTTCTCCAAAACGGCTTAACGATTTTTTAAAGGTTTGTACTTGAAATGCTTATGTTAAGTCCTAGACTTTTATTTAAAACTTGTTTTCGAGGGAAAAAAAAAAAAAAAAAAAACTCTGAAGAGTAGTTATCAGCCAGTAACTGTTTGTAAAAACCCAATCTTGCCTGGTGAACAATAAAGCTTTGTATCAGGTTGAAACAATTGAATACGTACTCCTTGCAATAGGGCCTATTATTCTATAGTCTTTGAGAATGTGAAACGAGAAAGGGGTATTGCCCAATACCCAAGCTTATTTTAAAGAAAGATATGTGAGTACATTACGTCATTTTTTTTAAATTTAGGATATGCACCACTTTACTAGAAGAAAATGTAATTTAACTTATACCGATTTTCTGGAAAGTATAATATATTAATATAGATCCACATCTAAACCGATCATGTGACTGCATTCTCCTGAATATAAGTTTTTATTTGCCTTATCGTAAAACATTACTTTAATGGCATTGCGAATGTGACGTAATACAGAGCGAATGTCATGTGAAGTTTCTCTGGCTTTCAGTGAAGTTCAATGTCAAGGCACAACTGTTGCTCGTCATTCTAACATTACTGAAGTAAAGTGCCTATTTAAATTATACGACATGCTGATTGCCTCAAATGAATTCTCGTCGTATCGTGGTCTTTCATAACCACAAATTCATCCCCAACTTCTAGTTAGGGAATTAAGTTGTTTCCGTGTATAACTAACGGTAACTACGAAGCCGATTTAACTTGTTCACAGCAGTCTGTTAAAGAATTCAAGCCTTGGTTAAAAACCTGTTAGCAGCAAGAAATTAATTAAACATAGGCCTATACTGTCAATAGAGTTCTGCATTACTATCAGGCATTCATCCTTAACCAACAACTAATCTTGCTAAAGTTTTAGAGCAAACTTAACCGTCGAAAAGTAATCCTAAACGTCGTTCTTTAATGCACTATAGTACACCTAAGTAAGAGCTCACATTAATTCACCACTTACAAAGATATGTTATACCTAAAATGTCCAGAGCGACCAAATTATAAAACAAAAAACAGGGACACTTTCATCGAAAATACACTCGTCTAACTATTTCAGTGAGTTTATTATTTACAAATAAAGCATTAAAACTGTTACAGTTAGAATCATAATAAAACATTTGGAGATTAAATGTGGATATTAAATTACTCAAAGTAAGATCATTACTCTTTTTTATACTATCCACAGCTTTTAATTTGCTTCAGGAGCTCCTCATTTTACTCTCCTTTGTTTATCTTATAAAAGGAAAATCTGTCTTCAGTATATCACTGTATACAATTTTCTTATCGTCTTCATTGTAAAATGAAAACAAATTACCCTTGCAAAACTTAACAAACTAGCAGGCAGTAACGGGCAAAAAGTACAAATGGCCAGATCAAACGAGCTTAGGCAATAACTTCATAAGATGGGAAGATGAAGTCAGACACGGCCAGTGTGAAAGAATTATCATTCCAATAACATAAACTGACGGAAACGATAGTTCTATTACTTACGACCATATGCCAATTTAATCCACAGTAGTAACAAACTATCGTAAGAACCACTAAGCCTGCAGTTGTGTTTTCTCGGGGGGGGGGGGGGGGAGGGAATTGACCTATATATATATATATATATAACATATCTTTGTAAAATGGTGAATTAACGTGAGCTCTTACCTTAGGTGTACTATAGTGCATTAAAGAACGACGTATAGGATTGCTTTTCGAGTGGTAATATATATATATATATATATATATACATATATACACATATATAGTATGTAAGTGTAGCAATATAACAATTTATTAAAAAACCGCGGCATTTAGGTATCCCGAAAAAACTTTCTCAGGACACTGAGACAATATTTATAAAACCGTGACGTCTAGCACCGTCTAGCAGTGACTTCATAAATCTTAAAAGTGGGAAGCCTGCATTCATTAAATATAATAAAAATATATTGATTGCTAAATGAAAAGGAAAATTTATTTTTAAGTTTATTTCTTAAGCAATTTGATTATAGGCCTATCTGAAATTATTCGATTATAGCAGATAATGCTATTGTAAAAATGGATATGCGATGATCAGTTTTAACTGTTAATATAAAAAGCTATTTTCGTTAATGTATGCATTTTTTCTTTTGTTCGCTTTTAGAAATGCTATGAAAGGTGGATTGGTCGTGGAACAGTGTTAGATTGATTCAGCGGGAGTGACTATGGTTTTCTTGTTTTAATGTTGAAGTATGACTCTGAATAATTATTACGAAACCACCTTGCTGGGATAGGTGTCACTGCTGCATTTTGCAACAATGAATGAATCGTAGTTTTCCTGTTTCTGTGGCAAACAAAGACTAATTTTTTTATATTCATATTTTAACTAATATTTGTTCGGATAATGTGTTTTGAGGACACATTTCGTTTCTTTCTCGGTACCTATTCATTTTATAAAGAATATGTATGTTCATTTTAACTGTCTCAATAACTAGGTTTTCATGTATCTTCTACCTTAATGGAGACAGCCTTGAAAAATCGAAACAAGTAAACTACCCCTATGTAATTAATTAATAAATTTCATTTTCTCCAGTTAAGGGTTATAATATTAAATATATTATAATAAAGTTCCGCCTTAACCCAGAAGAAACCAGCTTTCATCTACATATTATGTGACCTTTATATGTGATAACAATATTTTATATGCGTCTGTCTTATAAAGGCTGTTTTTGAGTGGATCCAGATAAGTTGTATGTTAAGGGTTAAGGAGGAACTTTATTATAATGTATTTAATACCCCTATTTAATTTTTACAGAAGAAGGATTATAGCTATTTTACTAGTCACAGATAGAAGTTTAGAAATATCTATTTTTATTAAAATCGTTAGACCCTTTCTTAAAATAAAAAATTGAAAAACTTTCATGAAAGGTCTCTTAATATTTCAGCTATAGAAGCAAAATTCTAGGGTGCCAATAAAAATCCAACAAAGTCAATATTAAAAAAAGTATAATTATACTAATTTGTTCGCCTGCATGTTTACACACATAGACAGACGTAATTCCAAAAACACTTTTTTCACCTTTTAGTCATCGTGAAACATATTTTATCGATGTTTCGATTTGTTGTCACGATCACAATGCATTCTTTATACGCTGCTATAAAAGCAATATATGGGCAGATGCTGCTTTCTTACAATATTTTGTACGAATGCTTTCTTTCATTGTTGAGGTGAAAAATCCTCGTTACAATTTGAACAAAAACAAGTTTTTAAAAGATGCATTATGATGTTAAACATTGAGGTGAACCAGACGTTACGGAATAAATATATGTTTATCATTTCTAAAGTTAAAGCCTTTCCTTCTAGCATGACAGAATTTAATATTAATTAATTAAATGTTCACTTAGGCTATATTGTGATAGCCAGAAAGTGCCTTCTCTCTGTTATCTACATGTTTCGAAAGAAACCATATGATATGTTTATTGCAACCACTAATCGAGAAGTTTGTACACTGTTGGCCAGTTGAAGTGTACAAGAGTGAAGTATCTTAATGCGGTGCAGAAGACGGAACTCCTTGGCGGCCCTCCAGCTGACGAAGGCGGCCACAAATAGTACTGGACAGTGTTGTCCAAAATGAAGCCAGTTGGCAACACATTGACGTGTCTGACAGACAGCATGACATCTTCTCTACTTCTAGTGTGTTTCGTGATGCACTCACCGTTATTTCTATGCAGTACGTCACGATTACTTAGTAAAGCCAAATTTAGCGTTTTAAAGAAATGCATACGTAAAGTTTAATAGTAATAAAGGTGGTTTTTTAATCTATCTTTGAACTCATCGATGAAATCACTCTTAAATCTGAGCATTTTTAAATTATTAGGGCAAGGATTCTTTGATTTTAAACTATTTTGTTCCTTGCTTGCTATCTGTGATATTTTAACATAATTCCGTTTCATTATCATAGCAATAACAAAGCCCAATCTTAACTAAAATTGGCTAAAGAAGACGATAACAGCTGAAAATGACTAAAGATTGATTTAATTAAAATACAATAAAATACTTAACGAAATAGTAATATGCAATTAATATAATTATTATTGTAATGGGCCCGCTATGTGGCCTACGTGTTTAGGGTCGAACCCAACCCGCCTCTGCCCTACGCCTCTTCCCTCTGACAACAATAAAATGCAATTACCGTATTATTGTTCAACAAAAAGAAAGTTATAAATATCAGCCTCCCTTTTGTATCTTGCTCATTGTTGCGAGTACATTTCTGAGAGAAAATATTGCATTGCATTTTGTCATTTTGTGACTCCATTGCCCCGGTAAAGGAAGTTTTTAGTGAACCGAAATCCCTGGCTTCTTTAGAAGCAAATTAAAGGAATTCTTAAGAAGCTTACACTTGCGCTTTGTTATACTTACACAGTGTTTTGCTCCATCAAGATGCCGAGAGCAAGGTATTCTAAAACGTGGTTGATTAATTGAAAAAGAAAAAAAAAAACTTTGAGTTTAGTGGTGGAAATGACAGAGGTAATTCTAAAATTAATTGTATTCTGTAAACTATAAGTTTACACTGCTGAATATTAGGCAAATAGTGTCCCTATAGCTTTGTGGTTCAGAGCAATGGAAGTCGTAAGTAAAAATAAAATAAAACCAGGTAAACTGATGTAACAAAGTGACAGTATGCAGTCCTTAATCAGTTATAATTGTAATTATGATATGCAGAAAATAAGTATTTTTTTTTAAATTGATTTCCCAGTTAAGCTCCAAGGAAGAACAAAAGTCCAGTTTTTTTTAATCAGATTGGAATCGTCCAGCATCAACTGAACTATACAGATTTATAATATCTTAAAAATCGCACACTCACTAGAAATACAAAAAAGTCAAAATGGCCGGTTTCGGGATTAAAACCTCCAGAATGTAAAACCAAGACGTTGTCATCTGGGCCACCTCGCTCAGCTGAACGGTCTAGTTTGATAAGCATTTGTGAAGGAATAATGTTATTTGTCATAGCTAACTGTATTGCAATTTTCAAAGCCGTATATGATTACAGTAAAACAATATGTTGTCATGATAACTGATTTGCATTTCATAAATTCTTTCTAATATATTACCATAAAATAGGCACTAAATTGGGCATTACTCCGGTACCGGTCAACCGATTTGGTCCAGTATCAACTGGCTTCTTCTCATGGACGTTATAAATGCGTATACAAAGTTCCGTGAAAAACCGATAAAGCGTATTTGAGTTATAGCGCCATTCTAATACATTACCATAAAAAGGCACTAAATTGGGCATTATTCCGGTACCGGCCAACCGATTTGGTCCAATATCAATAGACTTCTTTCCACGGACATTATAAATGCGTGTACGAAGCTCCATGAAAATCCGATAAAGCGTATTTAAGTTACCGCACCTTTAAAATAGACACTAAATTAAGTTTTACTCCGGTACCGGTCAACCGATTTGGTCCAATATCAATAGGCTTCTTTCCATGGACATTAAAAATGCGTATACCAAGTTTCATTAAAATCCGATAAAGCGTTTTTGAGTTATCGCGCGTACAGACACACGGACAGACAGACGGTCGGACAGACGGACAGACATCTTGCCGTCCCCCACACAATCTCATAAAGTACCATACTGGCACTTAATAAATTGATTTTTTTTTTCAGAGTCCAATCTTTCAGCGGGATCACTATATCACTAGCCCTTGTGTTTATTTTTCATTAAATTTAAAGTACTAAATAATGAATCCTCTCAGCAGTGACTAGTTGATACCACTGTTACCAATTAATTATTGTTTATATCAGTGAGTAGTGAATGACAATATTGATAAATTTGTAACAGTAAGCCAAAAGGATTATAGTTTAACTTATTATGCACAAAATGGTAATTCTATCACTATACTTAATTCCTTGATCAATACCTCCCGTAAATAATTCTAAAAATTATATAAGCTTATTTATATTTTTTAATCCCAAAGTTAAAATTTTGATGTTACACCAATGTACGCTAATTTTGCAGTCACAAACTTCGTCCCGGCAGTTTTGCCAACGTCCAAGAACATATTATATATAGGCCTATATATATATACATACACACACATATAGATATATACACCCATTAGTTGACTGTTTTGGAATACAACCGTTAGATCAACTCTAGTTCTTGTATTCATCATTGATCTAGAATTCATCACTAGATATATAATAAAATCACATGCTGCAGATTGACAGTTGTGAGAGGGGATTGTGATTAAGGTCTTAAAATAGCTTGCTGTCTTAAAGGGCGACTATAAATTCGAAGGTCACTTAGTTATTCAATTATACTTTGGCATGTGATAATTCATGTTACAAATCAATCCTACAACCTCAGATTATGTAAATACACGTCCCTGCGCTTGATCATAAATAAACAAACACACAGTTAAAAGTTTCAGATTAAAAAGAGTACATTCATCCACACATCTTAAAAACTTTGAAAATCAGGTCTTGCTTTTGTTAGAGGTAGAATACTTGGCATTTATGATTACTGAATGCTGCAACTTGGTCCCTGCGTAATGTATTTTTCTGAATTTCCCACTGTTTCAGGAAGAAATTTTGTTGGTTGTCTAGACTTCCAGATGTCATTTTGTTATATGATGTGTTAAGAGTAGCATATTAGCTATTATTTTAATAACAATGAAAGCATGATTTTATTTCTTCATAAGTCAAGAAAGAATTGAACAAAAATTATAATTTCCTGGGAGTTTCCTTAGACTGCGTTTTTTAGAACACCACTTTCCACTGATGTGTTTAGCCCTGACGTGGTTTCAAATGGAATGGACGTATTCATATTTTTATCTCACAGTTTCTGAAGTAGAGTGTCATATTCTGCTGCAGCTTCAATAGCAGAAATGTCTTTCTCCTGATTTTTGTAAGACTGTCACTTAATAACTTCAATTGTGCATGAATAAATAGAAACCATAGTTGAAGTAGTCTTTTCAAGCTGTTGAATAAACATCACTCAAAAAGTAATTTTTAATGGAACCAAACAGTTTCAGGATACTTTTCCACTGTAAGGAGGGAGACTCAGCGAGTGCTAGGTGAAGATATCATTAGAAGCACAAAAAATAGTACAGCCTAAGCAGAAACTGGGAAAGTGAAAAGTATATAGGGGAGCACCTGAAGTATAGTACGTGTACTCTATAGAGTACATCTAGTCACCCTGTTTGCATTAGGCCTAGTAATAGAAGTCAGGTGTTTCAATTTGCCAAAGTTCCTGATTTCTATTTGTTCAATGGGACCAACCAGTGGAAAGTAGACAAATATTTTTAAAATCCATCTTAAATTAATTTACTAATAAAAAGAATGATTCTTTGGAATCTTTTGGTACAAGCATTATCATTCTATTTATAAAACGGAGTCCGTCGCGTGATATTTTACCTAGGTATAAACCACAGCTGAACAACTGAGGGGAAACGTTTTAGTACCCCACCCATGCTGTGACGTATGAAACCTGCTCTTCATGTTCAGTGTCACATCGAAACTGCTTTATTCTGACGTCTAGGGCGACTGTGGGAGGCATTACCCCGCCGCACAGTGACACAATGTGCACCAGTTGCGCACCCATGGATAAACTTTTGCACGCGTGGTCGTAGCACGCGTCGGCGCGACTTTCCTCGGATTTTCGTCATTTCTTTTATTACATTCTTTTAAAATGAACGATAAGTAAGCTTATTCATGAAATCGCAGAATAATGTTTCTGTTTAACAATATGTGAGAATATTTTAGGGAAAAAAATCCTCTGACACCAGGATTGAAATCCGTGAATTTCGGCTTCCAGTGCCGATGCTTTTCCGACTAAGCTAGTCAGAGAAATCACGGTTCGAATCTTGTGTCAGAAGAAAATTTCTCATAAAATATTTACATTCATTTTAAGAATAACAAAAAATAAATTCCTTGAAAACCAAGGGTCGGAGAAACTGATGAATTACCTATCAGGTTGAGTTCTCAGACTTTTAGACTTTCTCAACTGTTAAAATGTTCCTTACGATGCAATTTGTAAACTATCGTAATGCATTTTAATGTGGTTTTTCTATTGTATGATAATTCACACTTGCTATGCTACGCTTTGTTCTAGCGGGATGGTACAAGTGCAAGTATAAATAAAAAGTAATCTTTCCTTTTTTATTAATTGTTAGCAAACTGATTTTGTGCTATATGAAGACTCTAACTTCAAATTTAATTAAAAATCCTTAAAAATTGAATGACATCATTTTTCAGAAAAAGTTAAACATTGTTTGTTTATCTAAACGTTGTGCGATTATGAGTGAAGTGGTTTCTGAGTTATGATTTTTTAAAAGAAAACCATAACTCAGAAACTACTTCACTTATGGTAAACACTTCTTTAAACACCCAAAAATCTGATAAATAAATTATGCAAATATGTTACACAAACTCTCATACCAGAGACTATATAGGCTACGTGTTAGGATTTTTATTATTAACGAAAGAACAGCATGCACCTTTCAAAATGAACATCCAGCCTCCAAGTTTAAATGTATTTAGGGACTTTGACTGAATTATTGAAATAATGTTCTCACAGCATCATTCATATTAACTGAATAAACAATTGATCAGGTTGTTCTTTTAGATTTTCGAAGTTAAGAAAATAAACATTGGAGTGATTATAATTCAACTAATAGTAATAAAGCACATTAAAAGTGTTGTTTGTTTGAAATTCATCTTTACCAAGTAGAAGTTGGGGTAACCTAAGATCACTCATGTAAAGCTAGAAACGTATACCGGTATTTTATTTCATCTTTACCCAGTGGTTTTGGATAATGTATAGTTTGTCCGGGTAAAGCTAAAGGTTTACTCAATACCCAGCTCTACCCATAATGTGTGCATTACGACACGGTATATTACGTTTTAACTTTCTTCGTTACTGTGGGTTAACAAACAAAAGAAAAGCATTGTTTATATTTCCATATAGGATGTTTCCACCTGATATTGTACATTGGAGTCGGACTTAATTCGTATTGATCTCGATACCTGTTAATTTTATAAAGAAATGTTTTTGAAAAAAAATGTCCTTTTAATTGTCTTTACAACTTGACTGTGTTAGCTTTCATGCATCTTCTATCGAAGTAGAGATTGCCTAGAAAATTCGGAAATGTACAGAGTAAACTATCCTCTAGGCACATTTTTACAGAAAACGAATATAGCCATTTTATTGGTAATGGATTGAAATTTATATTTTTATTACATCGTTAGAGTAGTTTTTTAAATAAAAAAATTGAAAAAAGTCTTCATGAAAACTATCCTCAGTATTTTAGTTATAGAAATAAAATTTTAGGGAGGTAGAAGTAAGAGTCCAACAAGTTCATAATCCAAAATAGAAGTAAAATAAACGCAACTTTTACCCGCAATAGACCTGCACAGACAGTAGACAGACAGACATCATTCCAAAACTCTTCTTGGCTTCTAGGCATCATTAAATATGTTTTCTTCGGTGTTACCTCGATTTCGGTTTTTATGACGATGACTACAATTTCTATATACAGCATTTTTTCGAAAAAGTACAAACTGATTAAAAATTGCATTTAAAAGAATTCAGTAGTCTGTTCTCCGAAGTTAGCAACAGAAGATCATGGTCTTGCGTGTGAAAATGCTTTATACGCTAGTAATAAAGAGTCATTGTTTTGACTTTTCAAAGTACTTAATTTTAATTTGTTCATATTAGTAATAGGCGATTGTTGTTGTGACTGCGCTAATATTGAAAAAGAAGGTATGATCTTAAAATCCCGTCGTAGGATTATTAAAAGAAACTGGTCGAACTTCTCATTTTATAGTAAAGAGAGTTTAAGATACATTTCTGACAACAGGTTTTCCCCGTCACACAGACCTTGGTGCTACGAATTTGTGACTGTCTAAATTTCATGTCTGAATTCGATCACAATATATTAAAATTGTACCTCACTTATGCCATACAATACCGTAGATACAGGAAATAGTGGTCACCCCTATAATCCAATCTTGTGATTTGTTAGGTGACAACTTACGAAAATCTTAAATCAGAAGTGTCAGTTTGTTTGTAGTAGATGAAATTTGCATATATTTAACATCTGCAATATGAATTAACAGCTGGTCGCTATTGTCAGCGCTTTATGCTGATTGGCTTGAAATGCACTGAACGATGACGTCTTTACCAGCAATTATTATGTTTCTGCCAATCAAAAGTTGATGAGTTAATATGCACTAAATGGTTTTTTACTGCATTCATTTTCCACTAAAATTAAAGACAGTCGTTCTACTTTACGACGGGATGATTCTTCTTGCAGGTGTCATCATGACAATGAAGTTGGACATAAATTCAGGATATAGTTATCATATGTAGTTGCAGACGTTATATAAAACTTTGTTTGTGTACAGTTTATATTTATAAAAATCTGTTGTATGTTTTAATAAACCCGTGATTTATTATCTTACTTTATTTTAGAAAACTGTAGAATAGGCGTACTTCGACCTGTAAGGCGTAATGAATGTATTGTCAAGAATATCCATTTTTAATAGGTAAAATTTGATGACAATAACAAAATATAATGCCGAATATCTTACGCGCATTGAATGTACAATTATTATTTTTAACATGAACTTGAATTCTTGTCTTAGTTGTGGAAGTATACTACAAATATTATATTTTATTATAATATTACTATCGTAATTATTTGTTCCAGTAGCTCACATTCTTTTATTTAAAATTTATTATTAAACCAAAACATAATGATTCATCATAAGTAGGGGGCGGATTTCTATGACATGTCATACTTTTCCCCTTTGTATTATTTCAGGTTCCGACTAATTTAAACCCGATTCCAAGGATCCTGGTGAAAATGGAACGGCTATTATTGTGCATATAACTGCATATTTAGGAAATTTTCAACTATTGAAGCATATTTAGTATGAATATGCATATTTAGGTCACATTTTCGGCATATTTGTGCACACAAACTTTGAAACTTTGAAACTTTGAAGTTTCAAATAATATTTTGTAAATTCTGCTTTGTACTGATACTTTTTGAGAATTTACAGATATTTTAAATAATTAACATTATATTTTAATAAAATGAATTTTAATGAAACTTTAAAAAATATACATAATGTTTAAGTGGTAAAGTCATATTTTAAATTTTATTGGTCATATTTTTATGTTTTTAGGTCATAAATGCATGCATATATCCTATTTTTTAGGTCATATAAATCCGCCCTCTAATCATAAGTTAATAGTGAAATCTCGACAAGAGCTCCTATTGTGTTAAAATAGGCCTATTTAAAACAAAATGGTAATGAAATAATTGCTTGTGTTTTCTTTCCTCCTGATTGGTTCGATCACCAACCATACCGTCACAGTTATTAAGTGGCCAGAATACTTTACAACTTAAACACAAAACTTGTCAATGCCCACTATGAGTTGCATGAATATCCTTCACCTCGTCAATTGTCACTCCTTATTTATTTCAATATAGAATCCTCGGATAAAAATAAATGTTGTTAACATGCTAACATGTTATTATGCTTGAAATACAAACGGCCCTCTCACATATAAACCTACATTTAGAATATTCACGTAGCCCGCGAGTTTTCTTAACTGTAATATTGAGAAGTTAATTGTTAATTTATTGTAAAGGCCAAGTTCATGTACACAACTTCCGCATAAAATATATGCCTATCTAAAATAACATGGCCTGACTCGCTAGCTAGTTCGTCATCGCCGAAACTATAAATATGAAGTGTAGTTAATAGTTTTATTTTATAATGTAGAGAATTCGCTAAAAGGGATTTTTCAAAATTCAACCCCCTAAGGGCGTCATTTTATTTGGCGGAATATTATTTAATGGTTCTATTAACTTAAAACTCGGTAAAAATACCCAAAAATAATAAGCAAGCCTTTTTAAGGTAACCCTTAAGGGGATGAAAAAAGAGGCTATGAATGTATATGTTTAAAATAATTATTTTGTCACTTTTTCTTGAAACTTAATATAACATTCTACAACACAAATAATTAAAATAAGTATTTAAGCATCTACTCTTATACAATTCAACGCCCTAAATAGCGTGCTTGCTCCCTCACTTCGTGAGACACGAGGGTATACTCGGCGATGTTCGTCTCTCGCAGTCTAAACTTTCACGAAGAGTACAAAATTAGGAAACCCGTTTCTTTAAGGTCCAAGTGAAATGAACACAATGAACAAATATTCTAATAATGGCGGGTGAAGCCGCGGGCACCAACTATAATGTATTGATAGTTTAACCCTGGAAGTATCGCGGACAGTAATAATCCAAACAACCCACTCCTTCCCTTAATAAATTATATAATTTCTGAAAATTACACTGAATTTATCAAATAAAATTCACATCATATTCATCTGTCAGCAAACAGTTGAGAAACAATACGTATTATGTGTTCACGGGTAGCTTTGGAACTGCATAATCGAATCTGAGGTCGTTTTCCCAGGCGGTGCTTTCTAATCGTGGAACGTACTCTAAAGCCGGAATTTTAGCTGTTTCATTAATTATTAATGGTTTGGTTTATGAATGATTCGCGTGCAAGTGTTAATAAATAGAATGCTTTAATAATTGTTATACTCTTAATTTTTAATTTTTCAATTAATTATCGTGGGCGAGGCCGTGGGCACCTGCTAGTTTCCAACATTTCAACCCCTAAGAGGTTCATAAACGAAAAAGGGTAAACAATTATTTATGATTCTATACTTACAAGTTGGTAAAAGTAGGCTACTCTAAACTCTGCATGTATGTTTATATGCGTACTAGCATGTGCCCGCGGCTTCGCCCGCGATAATTATTTCAAAAATTAAAAATTAAGAGCATAATAGTTAAATCATTATATTTATTAACACCTAAATCACGTGGACTGCATACCACGATTAGATAGCATCGCCTGGTAAAAGCGACCTCAGATTCGAGTTCCTTGGTCCAGAAAACCCCTGAATTGTGAGTTTCGTCCAAATAAAACAATGTTTGACCATATTAGGGCTTACAACATTCAAGCGATCGCGCAAGTTTAATTTCCAAGGTTTGACAAAAATAGACAAAGCCAATTGTAATTGTCAAACTTCCATTTAATTTAATTCCAAACCCATCTGAAACCCACTGGCAACAATATGTTTTAATGCCAAATGTGATTCGGATTAGATAATTCTGTGTAAAAAGGGAGTAAGTATTCTCAAAAACATTTTATTTTTGGCATTTAAAATCAGAATTTTTCAAAATCCTTTCTTAGTGAGCACCTACATTATGAAACGAAGGTACTGTCACAATTCCAAGTCTCTACCTGTTATAGTTTAGGCTCTACGTTGATTCCTGTCAGTCAGTCAGGACAAAGCCTTTTATATATATATAGAGATTCCGTTAATTGGTAGTTATAAATATTCAGGAAGTTTAGGCTGCATTTATGTATGTAGGCCTACCTCATTTTATAAGGTACCGGTAGTGCAAATATACGTTATCTATATTATTAACTTATTTGAATGTTAAGAAGAAGTCTTGATTCACTTAATTTTAAAGTCATAGAACAGACATTCGTATGCCAGTCTGCAGAACTTAAACCAGATGACTCTTGTGAAATCATCGTAGCTTTTGGCAATTGAAATCTCTTTGGGAACGGAGTTTAATGGAGTAAACATGACTCTAAATCTGTACATACAGATAACAGAGAACTGGGTTTATTTCACTTCTAACTTTTACATTAAACATACAAGGTGACCCACATCCGTCTTCTTCATGGTGGTTCAAAAGTAAGAACTGAGATATTTATAAACAGTCTATTCGTCGTAATGGTATATTTATCTCCAGCAAGGACATGAGCTTCTTTTTAAAAATTTTCAATAAGCTTATGTGCCTATCTATATCTCCTTTATAATGATTTATTCATTATTATCTTATACATTTTACAGAAAGAATTAAGGAACTATTAGTCAACAATACTATGTTTCAAAACAGAATAGAAAAAATCTCGACTGTAAGTTTTTAAAAATCTCAAAGACCTCCTAGGACATCTTTTAATACTTTGCACTTTTTACAACATAATTCCGACATGTAATCATTAAACCCAATTAGGCTTTAGGGATGCGCTTGTTTTAACCGGTGTCAAAGTGACACTTAATCCATTAATATCTTAAAACAGAAGTTCAATCACACTTCGTCACTTGTGACGGTCACCGTCGAAGATTGGTTTAAATGGGAGCGTTCACACTGGGTCACAAGTGTCGGTCACCGCATTTTATGATTGCCAACAATGCAAGTTGTAAATACATAAATCAGTATTATAATCGAGCTCAGCGAGAAACTAGATATCCAGCCGTGAGATTAGATTTGATTAATACTGAAGATTGTATAAGTGAAGTGGAATATCGTCCTGCCATTTGGGATTTCAAAAGCGATTACAAATTGTTTCTTGCACGACTTAACTAATTAGTGGTACTTACGAATGTTGTTGCCGTGGATCGTAAGTTGACATTCCCACACGCAATCTTGTTGCTATGTGCGGTAAGTGTTTCCGTGCGGTTATGAATTTGCTTACGGCCCATCATAATACAAGCCTTTATGGACAAGGCCCCCCAGGACAAATATTCGGTTCGCATAACAACAAACACATGCGAATCACTTTCTGAAATAAACATCTATATTCAAGAATGTATATACATAATATGTTCAGGTAATATCACAATTAATATAATTAAACTGATATAAATAATCATCGTGCAAAATATAGCATGCTATACTCGTGCCATAAGCGCATAACGGATCTCGGAAATTGAAAAAAACTCGGCGCAAGCGCCTCGTTTTTTCAAACTATTTCCTCGATCCGTATGCATCGCTTACGGCACTTGTATCGCAATATACTATTATCATGTAGCTACTATTGGCAATATTAGCGGTGACCGTCACAAGTCACCCAGGTGTGTTCACTGCAAAAACCGGTGACCGTCACAAGACTGGGTTGCAAAAAGAAGAACCTTAAAATAAATTATATTGCCTTTGCAGATGATATGACCTTAGTTGCTAAAACGATGGAGGAAGCAAGAGAACAAATACTTGAACTAGCTAAAATAGGTCTTCACATTTCCTTTGAAAAAACCAAAATCATGGCAAACAACAAACTCCCACGTCAATACCTCAAAATCCAGGAACAAAAAATAGAAATAGTAAAAGAATTCAAGTATCTTGGAGAATGGATCAGTTGGAATGCGGTGGAATGCAAAACAATGGAATCCAGAAAAAAAATGGAAATGGCCTTTCAACTAACAAAAGATACAAAAGGGGGGTCAAAATTTAAACATTACAAAACAGTAATTAAACCAGAAGCACTGTACGCGGCAGAAACGCTAAACATGAATTTCAAAGATCAGATGGAGAAACTTGAACTAAAGGAAAGGAAGATTTTAAGAAAAATCATAGGACCAAAATTTCAGGATAATAAGGCAATATACATCGAGAATGAAACCCTCTACAAGAAAATTGAAAAACTTTAAGATACTATGAGAAAAAGGAGGATAAATTTCTATGGTCGTCTTCTCAGAATGGACTCTGATAGATTAACCAAACAAATCTTTAACTTCTTCAGCAACCGCAAAACAAAACCCAACTGGTTTAGAGAAACTGAAAGAGACCTAGTCGAGTTAAAAATTACAGAAAATTCACTACTCGATCGAACGGCTAAAATAATAACTAAAGGCGAAAATACAAGATTCCAAGGCAGGTCGACACTGAAATCCAAATCTATTATCTCTGAAGAAGAGAGGAAAAGAAGATCAGAAAGAATGAAGAAATACTGGGCACTTAGGAAGGAACAACACTCAAAGAAATGACTGGTTCAACGTACCCCAAAGAGGGTTAAACGAAAGAAGACGATATGTTTCTTTATATAAGTTATCAAGTAGATGAATTTTGTTTTTTATCATGTAAATGTCTTTTGTATACCATTAAAATGAAAATTATCTTGACTTTTCTCCCCTAAAATCCAAGTTAGATTATGGAACTAATGGAAATTATGCACACATACTCGTAGTAACATTTTATCAAAATATATTCATTTTTAATATATTTTAAGCAAAATGCATTTTTTTAAAATATCGTTTGAGTGGTAAAAGCGGCATAATCCATTCCTTTCATCAGTTTTTATGGCACGAAAAAAATTACATATCGTGGGCTGTTTTACTTGCCTAAAGGTATAAATTATCAATGCAAAGTTTTTTTAAACGTGTAGTTGGCGGGGAATTGTTTCTTTTTCAGTTTCCCGAAAGTTGAGGTTTGCAGAATACCTTTTTCTTCTCACCAATAACATTCAAATCGAATATTTTAAAATAAATTATTATAAGAAATAACGTAACTTAACTTTATTTCTCAGAAAGCCAAGAACATGTAAGAAGGAATTGCTTTTCATTACACCCAAAAAATAGCGCTCCATTGGCTTAAACTTGAAGAAAATTTAAAATATTAAAAATCATAATAATGAATTTACCAACTTTGTTTATGGGCGATGCTTACATCGTACAGGAAACTGTGTTAATGTAACTTCATCATAGCTGCAGTGGATTCATCCAGAAGAGTTGCCCAGGGTAGTCTATTGATCCTCTGATTCCCTCTCACTCCAAGGATGCCAGTGCTTGTCATATTGTACGCTACTTCCTAATAGAAGTTAGTCTAATCAATGAAGGGTTTGTAGACAGGCTTTCTGATACTAAACATTTTATTTATCGGGTGTGTTTGGAGATTTTTGGTGATGATTATACCAGAATTCCCCGACCCTACGGTGTGAGCTAACTCCGTAGCGTATCAAAATGTGATTTTTTTGTTGTTGTTTTTCCCCTTATATCTCATGAAAGGTTTGTCGTAGAGAACATATAGCAAACACAAAATTAAAGCTGATTAAATTTACAACAAGTTTGTATCTAGGCCTATACAATTTTTCTCAATATCGAACCGTTTAAGAGATATTCTTTGTCAAAAATAGATCCTTTTGCTGAAAAAAGTGTTCACACCACGTTTTTCGGCGTTTTTTCTTCCTAGCGTCTAAAGTATTAGGTTTACAACAAACACTTTCAGATAAAAAGTTGTAGAGCATTAATTTTTCTAAAAAAATACATATTGAATTTAATATTTTGTTACCAATCGGTCAGAAATTATAGGTATTCCTTTTAAAAATAGCAGAACATCATCGTAACATCATCGCAAGCATGGATTTTATAGCAGACTATTCAACTCTGATGTGAAAAAACTGATTTAGTGGGGGCTTTGAACTTAAATCCGAGATGTGAGCTTTAAATATTCATTACCTCCACCTTTAGCTAATAAATGTTATATAATACTCTAGTCTGGGTTAAATATTTTCATGAAAGGGGTAAATGTTTGATTAATACCTAATGAACACAGATTTTATTTTTTAAACACTTATAATCTGATAAATAAAGTGTCAAATTCATCTCTGCATTTTTCCTGTAGAGCATCAAGGCCAAACCATTGATTATAGAGAGAAAGAAAAAGTATGTGGGCGAATATTTGGTATGTTGGCATGTGCGATAACTTACCAATAAATTGCTTTTGACTTTGTTCCACTGCCTTGTTCTTTTTAAGCACCACATCCTCCAGGAGCACTAGTAGTCTACTGGGGAGAATACGTTCGGAATCAGGAAAGTCGTCCCATGGGGGGCATATGTATATATTATATACCTGATGTATGCTCTTCCTAATAATTATTATTTTCAGTTTCCGCAACTTGAAGACCCTCGCGTGTGCGTCGACCACCTTGCTTTCGTGCCGTTAATCACTCAAAACTTTATATTCTATGTCAGCAGAACAAATAAGTGAAGGCTTTCTTGCGTTTAACTTGTCATCGGGTATTTCCCCACTCATAGCTTCTTGTAATCGTTGCATTGTGAATTGAGAGTCGCAGTTATTTGTAACTAAGTAATAAAATGTCTTCCATCGCTTCTGGCACGTAGTCTTAAATCAGATTTCTTCTGGTATTTTCTGTAAAAGTAGGCTTTTCTGCCACTAAATCGTTAACTGAGGAAAGGTGGCCACAAACCTTACCATTCCACTTGCTTGTTTTTTTCTGTAGCAATTCTCATGCAAGTATCCTTTACTGTGAAAGTCATAACTTCATGCATTCTTTTACTTGCGGGAACAGATTTTGTGGCCTCCTTTTTTCCCTGTATTCTGTCACATTCCCTACAAATCTTAACACAAAAAAGTGTAATTTTGAAATCAAAATCTGATGTTGGGGATTTCAAACTTGCAGGTTGTGGGTTCATTTGAGTTTTGATGATGGGCCAGCAGGGCTGTCTGTCTTGCTGAGCCTCATATGCTGGAATGCTGCTGGATCGAGTGTAGTCCCTTCTACAGGCGGTGTGCACTTGGAGAGATTTCAATTCAAGTAATGCAACCAGTCGTTCCCGCTTGTTGTCCTTCCTGTCATCACTGGCTTTTATAAGGGACTTTATTCCCTTTTAGAGACAATTGTGAGAAATCTCAGTTCGATCGCTTAATGTTATTGCCGCGTCATTGTGGTGAAAATCACAAAAGTATTACAAGTAGAATTCCAAAACGAATTCACATATTTAACTTATGCTCCGGTTAACGCTCTTTGAAGAGCCGTTAATATCATGATAGGATACCAAAGGGTCATTAATGATGAGACATTTCTTCAATGCATATTTTTTTTATCAATAAAAATACCCTTTAACGTGCCACTCCAGAATATTGTTTTCTTTTAGGGCTAGAAGACGTATGATTGCTCCTTAGGAAACATCTCTTTTAAGGCCGTTCATCCCCTCATGTTTGGAGTATTAAATCTTGGCGTTTGTACTCTTCAGCGATACTCCTAATAGACATACCTGACGCAGACAATTTTATGGGAGGGTTGAGTAGTTGCCATCACGGTTGTGATAACTGAGCAAATTTAAATAGCTTACAGTATTATGATTTGGGAAAACCGAACTTTGCGCCCCATGCGAGTCCCTCCAACTCTCTAACTCCCTCCCCTAGCGGCGGCATTTGAACTACTAGTAGCGACGGTGGCGCCATCTCTTAATGAACTGATGAAACAGAAAAAATAATTTATTTCTTCTTTACTCTCTTCTTCTCTTCCTTTCCCGTCTCCTTCCGCTCTTCCTCTCACCTCTTCTTCATCCTACCTACCTATTTGAGACCTATTCCTAATAGTAAATTTTGGATCGACCGGGATTCGAACCCGGGACCCCTAGCATTATAGCTAGGAGTCTTGACCACTACGCTACGAGTGAATGTTGAGCACTGAAGGAAGCTTTCGTATATTAGAGTTATGTTAGGGCGATTTCATAAGTTTTAACGCAAGAATCGGTTTTTATAAGTAGTGTTGGTACAAGGGAATTATATTCAATAAGTCCGGGCGGAATGAAAAAGTAGTGTCAGTTACAATAAGTGTGTTACAATAGAGGTTCCATCCGGCCCGGATAAGGATCCAAAAAATGTACCACGTGCATCAGCAGCAGACCATATGATAATTAATTGAGGCTGATAAGAATTAAATGCACGCGATACATTCCGTTTAGAAAGCAAGATAATAATTTTACAAGAAACAAAGACCATAGGCAATGTAACACTGACACTGAACTCTTCTTGAACCACAATCACTCGCTAGATTCTTCATTGATGTCTTGAAGGTCTTCTTAAAGCAGAGATGATTGATACCGCCAAATAAATGAAAACTTGCTGGTTTAAAAGACAGATTTAATGACAATACCGGAGGACCACTTGATTTAATATTCAAGAAATGATGTGAATAATAATAAATACATATATGCAGTAATTATATGCTGCAATTTATAACATTCACAGTCAATGTGATGCTTGAATTCACAAATTATAAACGCAATAATAATGTTACTGAAATATATTGCGTATCAATGTAAATACAGCTATGTTGCGTTGAAGTCAATGCAATATTAGAAGCTGTATGAAATAATTTTAGGTCTTAAAAACACTCACTTGGTAATAAAGATTCCTTTTGTATCTAATATCACACAAGAAGTAACCCTGAAGTCCAAAATCAGGCAATAATTAAGATAATCAATCCTCGAAGAAATGTCTGGTAGAGACACTAAGCAAATTCAGCCAATCTTCAGAGAATAAAACGTGGAAAATTGCTTCTGTGCAATTAATACCAAGTATGAATAAACTTTAACTCGCAGGAAGCGAAATATAAAGCTCTATGATAATAAAAATCACTGCTGGATAAGTCCAGAATGAACTATAATCCTTAAAGAGGATTGTACAAGGGACGTAGAAGAAGGAATGAATAGTTTGAATTAAAACAATGACTTATAACAATACTAGAAACTCAATCCCATTGGGCGAAGATTATAAAACGATTGAGTAATTATAAATTTAAAGAAAAACGTGGATTGTGAAGCAATCAAAAAGAATAATAAGAGAATGAAATAAAATATGTTTTATAATTATTCTGTACTTAAAATAATAAAAATATAAACCGAAAATAAACGTTGATTTGAGTTTAATAGAGAAAAGAACTAGTGATCAGCTGTTTCTTGACAATAAAAGTAATAATTACTAGGAGGCCGTGAGGAAATTGGCTTTGAATAAAATATCACCAAAGCCGAAAGAAGACAAGAATAAATATTAAAGGATTATTATAGATAGCCAAGAAAATAAAAAACTCTATCAAATCTCAAGTATCAAACATAACTGAACAAATATTAGGTGACATATCAATTGCAATTATGCATTACCGGCGTTGAGCAACGGCTACAGGCATGAAGGTATGCGTTGCGGGGAAGTGGAGCAGGCGGCACGCGTGAAGAAGCCGAGAGGGGTGGAAGCTGCCAGGCGAGTGGCGAGTGGAAAGGGGTGCAGCATTGAGCGCAAAGTTCTATTATGCCCATAATTTTAGTAAGAGTGGAAAATTATTAGTATAAGCCTATGCCTATTTTTATTAAATGCTTTGCAAAAAAAGCAGTCATGAAGTATGTGTTGTTTCCAGATTAACGCTACATAGACTAGAAACATTTTCAATAAGGGTTTAATTAGGTAGTGTAAATATATACCTATACCTATATAACTTACATATATTCGAAAATTTTCAATAACGATATAATTTGGTAGTATACAGTATAAGTTATATACACACATACACATACATCTAGAGTATGTAGACTATTTTATATTATATATATATATATATATATATATATAATTAAATTGGCATGAAATTAGGCCTATAAAATTACAAATCATGAATTGGAATGATTGAATTCATTAGGAGCAAGAAATTTTGAATGTTAGATTCTAAGATATTCTCATAGTTAATTATTCCCTGCCCAATTATAGTAAACGTATATGGTAGCTGATAGCTAAAAACTGCAAGTTCTTAACTCATGAGTTTAGGAGCAATCCACACTAACCAAGAAGACGTGATTTCTGTATTAGACGTTGGAGTGCTGTTCCCAGTTCTGCTTCATTTTTTAAGGAACTCTGTATTTTTTCATTCTTGGAATCCATCATCTCTGACAAGGTATGGATATGGGTATCGTCGTTGAGGCTTGACCAAAAATTCGCTGAATCCAATTGGCCAAAAATTTATCAAACCATAATTGAAATTATTACTATCCTAGTCCATCATAGACCAAGCAGGCATAACGATCGACGGTATTAAAAGTAATTGAAGAAACAAAGAGATGATTTTGACTTTAACAAGAAATGTAGACTTGAGGAACATATGGCAACATTATGGCAAACTAAGAAAACCGAGTTAGTGATTTCATTTTAAGTGAGGATATCGGAAAAAACGTTTAAGAATATCGTATCCCTATACTCTACCTGTTCACTGGGAAAAGTTGGTATCGTAATATACATAGCTGTTGTAATTAACTTAATGTGGGATATCGATTTTTTCCCTTTCTACGAAGGTTTAAAATTGATTTCTGCCAGACGTTCATAGACTTTCTCTGTCTTCAGTGCAGACTATTCGTTTCACAACGAGAATGAGCAGCCTCCTAGCAGGAGTGTGATTTCCGCTTCTTTCCACTCACGCAATATCGAGTTGCTTATTGACGAGACTTAAACTCTCAAGAGATATAGGTGAGATGGCTAACTAAAGTATAAATAGCCCTCAGATAATTTATACAAAAACTGTTCCAGCTAAAAGTTGCAGATCTTAACAGAAGTGGTTATTATTGAATTTAAATAAAATTGTTAGGGCATTTTAATAAAAACGCGAAAAACTTGTCGATCCCTACTCAATAAGAGAGAGAGTTAACGAGACGCTTCATTCGCATCCTCGGACCGCTACAGAAGGAATACGACGAGCAGCGTGATCACTACAGACCTGATGATGGACTTAGAGGCGAATGATGACCCAAGAGAACATTTTACATCTAGACAACTGCGCGTACTATGTCTTTAAAAAAAAAATTGTTCTCATTTTAGCCATTTTACCTACATCGTAACTAATGTTTTATAATATGCACGAATAATATATAAAGTAATTGTGACTTTTTTTTTACTTTTGTACACAAACATATGGTAAATAAACAACATAATATATATTTTATCATTGGAAGTAGTATAAATGCGATATATGATTCATTTGATAAGATTGTGTTTTTGAATTGCGTTGTAAACTCTACACATTCCCACAAGGAAACTATTTCTCCCCTCGCTTGCTGCGGCAACCACAGCTTCGTTCTGCGCAGGTTTCTTTCTAATTTGTAGGACTTTAAAAGAAGTATTTCTGGCTATAACTCGACATCGAATTTCAAGGTCGATTACAATAAACATTCCTCTATACTTGATCCAAGATGTGTACGGAGCAAAAGTAAACAACCTAGTATAAAAGTACAAAGCACAGTTCACAAGAGATCGTTTTTGAGACTGTTTAGTCGATTATGTACAGTAAAGTCAATTGAACTTTCTTTTTTTATATTAAACGCTAAGGGTCAATTCCCAATTCTGCCAAGTGAATTTTGTCTTTGATTTTGGTTTAAGTTTGACCGGTGACTTGACACCTCCTGTAGATCTGTATTCTTTTAAGACTTTTAAAACCATACTTGAAACTACTCCCGCTGATGATGCCACTTTCACTTCTACATCTTGCACAGATACTTCAGGGTTTTCTTTCAACGTGATATATATATATACACACACACACACAATATATTTATCTTCTCGCCGCTGGCCAAATCTTTTCCTCACACGTTTCTTTATTGGTAACGTAAGTTTTGAAGTCCCTGGCTCGCAATTTTCTTCTATAGGCTACTACAAATTATTAGAGGTTATACTTATTACTTCTACTTACAATATGTGGTGTACTTCATCACACATTATGTAAATGAAAAGTACAAATAATTAATTAATTATGTTTTAAAATACGACTTGAATTTAGTAGCTTTTGACATTTGTTTTTTTTTCAGAATAAACAAATTTGCCAAGGCAACGATAAAAACAAATTAAATCTTGTTTGCTATATATATATTGAAAAAAAATACGAAAGCAGGCAATCCACTTAACAGAACTTTTGATTTCACAATTACATAAGATATAAATAATTGTACGATGTGTGCGAATGTAAGTAAACATCTGACTGAGCTTGTCGCACTATCGTGAAGTATGCGCTGGTGTGATTAACCAATGAAACGACAGGACACAGTTAGTAAAGGCAAATCTGTTGTTTACTTTTGCTCCGTACACATCTTGGATCAAATATACCTCTACTTGTGGTAGGATTGAAAAAGTAATTGCTCTCTAGGTGGAAAGGTAGAATCCGACTAAAAGTTTTCTAGGTGCTAATAAAACCTTCAGGATTATAAGATACTACTTGAAAATACTACTGAATCCATTTTCTCTCTCTCTCTTTTAAATCAATTAGCTCCTTGTTGGCTCATCAAATTTTCTTATTCTTTATTTTCTTTCTCTTTATGAACTTTGGGTACAATAACGTTTCACGAAAGTATAGATACATTATATTTCAATTCCGTTAATTACTTATCAGAATGTAAATACGGTGATTGTTGTACCAATATACTAAACATTACCGATATATAAAGGTAAGTTTAGTTTGTGTATCCCTGCCAGTGCAATCATACGTTTGTAATTAACACGGAGTTCCATCCGTGGCGTACCGAGAGGATGGCGGACGACTGTACTTTGTCATGACCGAAACGAAACAGGTGGAGCTCGCCAGAAATTTATTTGACGGCGCAGTCATGACCTTCCTTCCTTTCAAAGGTCAACACAGTGCAGCGTATGAATGAAATTCCGTCAGATCAGTTTCGAAGAAGTAAATAGAGGCAACTTCAGGTGAAGGTCAGCTTGCTGGTTTACGTAATTGCACTACTAAATGAACTAATCTGATGCCAAGTCTAATCCAATCATATTGTGTTCCTTTACATTACGTTTGTGAACCTCTCACTTCAAGTAGTTTTCGTTTTGGATTTTTTAAATAATTATTTTAACTCAAATAATGTATGGTACAGCAAGCCAGGATATTTAATAAAATACTCCATAAATTATTTACAGAAGTAGCCTACTTTTGTTTAGCCACAAGCGTGGCGCTTCTAGTTAGGCGCTTCCCAGACTTTTCAAACACATGCCCTTTTGGAAAATGAGGTTATTGGCGAGTTGTTACTTAATTACCATTTCTTAAAAATCTCAAATAACCTTTAAATAATAGAACAATTGTCTAAACACATTTGTGCATTTATGAGCGACCAATTCCATAGCTCCATTTAATATTTGTCATTATATTATAACAATTTATTGTTACAGAATATTTACTACAACCCCTAGACAATATCCCACAACCCCCTTTTGGTCGCGATCGACAGATTGGGAACTATCACTGTTGTTAATCGAGTAACCTGGATAACCTGAAGGTTATTCGGAAAATGTTCATAGTGAAATATTCCCTATTACGCATGCCGTGGAGCCCATTAGAATTACTGGAAGGAGGCTTTCGGGCTTTTAGGAATTCAATGCAGGAATTGAAAGGTTGTAGGCATTATGCACGAGCCACTTTTACCTCAGGAATGCTCCTGGTAGGTATTTCAGTTAAAAGGCCATATCGCAATGACTTCCTATGGGATCAAATACGCTACATGTAATTTGTGATAAACTGATCCCAGTTGAAGCCAGGGCCATAGACCACTCAAAATGATTATGCCAATAAAAAATCCATTGACTTCTTATGGGATCAATTCCGCTACAAGCAGTTTTTTTTATAAACTAACTGCATTAGTACTGACCCCATAGAAATGTACGTCGAAAGTTCTGGCGATGTCAAAATGTCTGTAAACATTAATAATACAGTGAAATCTAACCGGAACTAACGATCTTATTAATAACATCGAATTCTAATAGGGATATGTTATTTATATAGAAAAATGATCGTATATTGGCTTAAAACTAAATGTCCTATAGAAAGGAAAAGATATTGAACTTTAATTATGGAACGTAGAATTTCAGCAAAGAAGGGCCTCGTTCCTCTCCCTGAAACTGCAACATGATGCTCATTCGCATGGTCGCCCACAATTTGAAGATCAATAGTGGGGCCACGTGCCTAGAGGGTCAGTGACCTCTTTATATGACGTTCTATGTGGAATTTAATAATCCAATAAGTAGGTGTATCAGATCCTTTAATTGCTACATTATCAACTCAGAGTCATTTGAGATGAAAGAGGCGGAATTTCACAAATAAGTTGGTACAAGACCCATGAGGAATTGTTTTCCTTGACACATGACCAACTCTGTTGGTAAATTGTAAACTTTTTACCATGTACAAGCGTAAAGATCGACTGTAAGCTGTTTATTGGCAAAATACGAGTATAATATCTCTACATAATAAGAGCAAATGCGAGAAATCTAGCCAAACCTACTGCATCAGAGATCTGAAATGATTAACATAGATGGTCTGAAGGATGGCCGAATGCACCCTGAAGTCGGATTTTTAATTTTAGCTTTCGTTCGCGAGTTATGAGTGAAAAACTAGCAGAAAACGAGAGTTTTTCGCTATCGAGGCACCAGTTTTCTGTAAAATATTTCAATATTGTAAAATGAATTTCAGGTGGCCTTGTTCTTCAGCCATAACAACCGAGAAAGAAGAGCATTCTGTGAAATCGATTTTTGTCAACATAAAGAATACAATAGTTGATCGCTTCGATTTTGTTAGCCCGCTCTGATGGATTTACTGTATTTGTTTATAATGTTATGAGATGCAGAGATCTGATATTTTACATAGGTGGACGGAAAAGAGACAATGAATATAGGCATAAATAGGAAAACATTGAACGATTTGGACGGAACGGAACTAAAGCCGGATTTATAGCTTCTTAGTTACCAATCGCATGTTTTGCATGTAAGGATGAGATTCATGAATTTTTTGTATGTTTTAATTGTATTATTTCGAATCTTTATGCCCTTATGGCAGCACGAAATTCGGTTTAGTCGTTTTAATTAATTGTTTACGTCTAACAATATACCGTTAAAAATAAAATTCATGTAAATTCATGTAATTTTTGTAAGAACGATGTCAGTGTTAATAAATATACTGTTCCAATTATTTTTTGTTAAATAAATGATTTAAATAAAAAACTTAGCGGTTGAATTAATAAACGCCGGCGAAGCCGCGGGCACCTGCTAGTGTGTTATAGGCTATATATGTACTGTGTATATATATATATATTTAAAGATATATTATATGTAAATATAGATATTATATAAATATGTAAATATATATTATATATAAGAATCATAATCTTAAACTTCAATGCAACAATCGCCATGGACGCCATGGTGGAAGTCGGACACATTCCAAAGTCGGAACAATGAAACCAAAAATAGCTTAAGTGTACCTGATATACACATATAAAGGCTATATCGACAACTTACATCTACACAACATTTCAAAAAAAAAAAATTAAAAAGAAAGAAAAAAAAAAAAGTGTCCGTGGAACGCCACGCGACAGAAGTGAAACTTGTTTTAATTTTTTGATTTTTTCAATTTTGGATTATTGGATTTTTTTAATTTCGGATTGTTGTTTCGTTAAAATATTGGGTTTTTGGACATTTTTTATTTTGGATTTTTTAAATTTTTATTTTTTAATTTTGGAATTTTGGATTTATTCATTTTGGATTTTTTAAATTTTAGATCTTTAATTTTTTTATTTTTTGGATTTTTTAATTTTAGATTTTAGATTTTTAATTTTAATTTTCCGATTTTTTTAATTTTGGATTTTATATTTTTTAATTTTGGATTTTTAAATTTTTGTAATTTTGGATTTTTCAGTTTTTAAATGTTGGATTTTTAGATTTTTTAATTTTTAATTTTTTTGTTTATAAATTTCAGATTTTTAAATTTTTTATTTTTTAAATTTTGGAGTTTTGGATTTTAAAAAATCTTTTGGATCTTTGAATTTTTTTAATTTTTGAAATTTGGATTGTTCATTTTAGATTTTTAAAATTTTGGATCTTTAATTTTTTAATTTTTGAATTTTTTTAATTTTGGATAAGCTTAATCATTGAGTTGATCGTTTTCTGTGTAGTCCGTTCCGTCACACCCCATTAATATCGTGACGATTTTGTTCGTAACGCAAGTTTGGGATAGCTCTCGATTTACTCCTAGCGCGGCTAAAGAAGTTTCACTTCATAAATCTGATGTGAAACATAACTTCTTCAACCCTTAATATATTTGAATATAGTCATGGCTGTGTTTCAGTAGTGCGCATTCAGTTGTCTCAACCTCATTTTAGGTCGCATTATTCACGTGACAACACTTAAAATATAAGTTTGTGTATGAAATGTGTGGGTTATAAGTTATTATACATCAGAATGTGAAGAGAGAAAGGTTAAGGATAAAGAAAGTTATGCGAGTGCAGTGCATTATATCCTTCGCGACACGACACGAACGTGGTTACTATTTTTCCTTCAGTTTTACAACCACTTTAGCCTACATTAAAATAATTTAATTCTTCTCGAGTTTGGCAACGGCTCTAACGATTTGTTTGAATATCTTACACGAACTGCATAATATGCATAATATATTATAATCAGTATATCGTGTGATAAAACTTTTAATTGAAACATATTTTCTAATAAATTCTCTAAGGATAGTTATAACCAGGACTAGGAGCAATCCTGGGGGTAAAGGCGGCCGGTGCGTAAGGCTGACAACCTTACCACCTTCACGTGCCGATTGTCAAATCAGGGAGCCTCAACCTCCTGGAACCCTCTGGGCCTCCATGGCCTGTATAGGGATCAGTTTTATACCAAATGGACAGATCTGTTTTCTGCACCTTCTCGATTAAGAAATGTGTAGAAGAAGTAACATCTGGAGTAGACAATCAAAGGTACTGATCAACAGTGAGCCTCTAGAAATAAGACCTCTCCTCACTGGAGGAGCTACAAAAACTGAACATTTAAATAATGTAAGTCAATGATTTCCCAATTAAAGCAGGCTTGTCCATTCCAGGCTTCTCACTCATAATGAGTTTTCGATTGCAATTGTATGTCCTAAGTGAGCCCATTCATATGTAACGGAAACTTTACAAATCGACTACGAAGGTACGAATTATTGGATATATATATCTAATAATTCGTATATATATATATATATATATATAATATATTTCTTCTTACTTGCCCTTCTGTTTTCTGTGCAAAACTGAGGAATTCTTGGTAAGCAATGCCCTGATTCTAATAGTTTTGTTGCTTAGGTCGATGGCATTTATGTGTGCATAAATGTGGCAGGCCCATGTCAGTAGATTTACTGGCAAGTAAAAACTCCTGCGGGACAAAATTCCGGCATACCGGTGACGGTCACAGGCCCAAGTTTCAATACATCCCCGTCGTTAAATAACCAATGGTATTGCCAATACTGAATCTTGGCTCTTTCAACAGGAAACTCAGATATTTCTGGTTTTCGTGAACTTATCATGGAAACTAGAAAACCGTTAAGACAACTCTCTACTTGAAAACTGCTTGGAGAACGACTTCTTCACGCCTGTCCAAATTATCATCCCCCTGCAGATGTCCAGCTTCACAGATCTAAAAGCCAATATCGCTAGCCAGCAGCGAAACAGAAAGGCAACGACGATGGGTGATCAGTGGTGCCCGGAAGTTTATGAAAATGCATATGTATTTAATAATGCTCTCTATTGCATGCTAGCGTTCCTCAAGGCATGAAGGAAATAACAGAAAATTGATAGTTTCATTTTGGATATTGCTGCATGTTTTGTTTTAATGTTTCGGGACAATGCATCATATTTGTTTGATGTTAAAATATTTGTGCATATTTTTAATTCGTCACACTTTTAACGGTATATTTCTGGCAGATTTCAAATATTGGGCATATCTCTGTTTATTCAAACATTTACGGCATATTTGGCTATGAATATTTTTTTAGAACCGAGTATATAGTAGTTGACAGTACATAGCCTAAAGTTTTGGGAACTGATTGTAATGTCATAATATTAAAGCGGCGTTTCACTTCATTAGTTGTCAGTTTTTCTAAAATCTGCATTGACCTTGTTTAAAAAAAATTGTAATGTAATTTGTATAACTTTTATATTCTGTAATTTAGACATATAATGTATTTCAGCTCATAAGTGGATTACTTAAATGATAGAGCATACTTCATTGGTTCCGGATCATATTTTACAAATTTTAGAGCATATTTGTATGCATATTTCGTCCTCTGATAGAGTATTAACTTCCAGGCCTTGGTGATCAGCTCATCAGCAGGGCCCGGATTCTAATGACATGTCATCTTTTTATTAATGCTGCATAGACATTGCCAACTGGTGGATAAATCCTAATCATGGTCTGTAGATTATAGAAATGCATTTTCATTAGGTCATTTTTTTGTCATTTTATGCTATTTTATATTTTTCTATTCTATTTTGTGCCCCTTAAGGCGGGGAGGCGGGGTGGGAACGCCCCTAACCATCGCAGCTGTTGGATGGGATGAGTTGCGTGCCCACAGGCCGCCCCGGACCCGCAAAGCCCCCCGTGGGCCCCCACGGAACTCCCCTACATCCAACAAGCCCAGTACCATGCCACGTGAGCGCCACGCCCTGCGTTACCTCCAACCGGGAGCCCCGACAGGTTCGTGACACACACCACCAACAACCTCTTGACCACAAGCAGCGGGGAGAACGGGAGAGGCCCCCAAAGGGCTCTGACTGCCGAAGCAGACCCGATACCAGAAGTGGAAACGGGATGAGGATGAAAAGGGGAAAAGGTGAGATGAAGTGGAGAGTGTTGGTGGAATGAAAGGGGGAAACGGGAGAACCCCGAGAAAAACCCCCCAAAGCACGACTTCGTCCACCACGAATGACACACCCGCCGGCCCCGAGATTTGAACTCAGGGCCGCAAGCATGCTAGGCTCACGCACTACAGCATGAGCCACCGCGCCGGCTATTTTATATTTTTAGGGCATTTATTTCAATTTTAGGTAATTATTCTGTCATTTTCGTGTCATTTGCTTCCTTATTTAGTCATTTTCATGTATTTACATTGAGTGTAGCCTATTCACTTTTATCGTCGCTAGCGGTGCTGTCTTTGAAGTGTTGTTTGTTTAATGCAAGAAGGAAAAATTCGGCGTTAAAGTGTTGACATGTCTCAGTCGGAAATGAGAATCAAAGAAACGCCGTGCAAACTACTGTTTACCCTCAATAAACAACAATATAATCGGGCAGACACAAAAGGATGTGTCGAATTTTGACTCACCAGTGTCTCAGTTCCAGTATAAATTTCCGTGAGAAAAGAACATTCACAACATTACAGTTATTTACAGTTTTTACAATTATGTACAAACTAGTCTAAAGCTTTTTGTGTACAATAATAATTTTTTATAAATAAAATATCAGTTTCGAGGACATTTTTTATAATTATTAAGTCATTTTCTTTAAAATTTAGGGTCATTTTATAGGTTATTTTTCAAACAACTTTAGGTCATCGGAATCCGGGCCCTGGTGATCAGTTTAATGTCGGGACCACTTACGAGACCACACGGACACACAATACAAGACATAGCAGTCACACACATACTCATTCCTAACAAGATGATAATGACGGCTAGTTTATATCCGGGGAAGACAAGGGACATTCGTCTCACAGTTAAGGAAAAACTCTGGGAAAACGCCACTTCGGTAACTTGTTCCGATCGGGAATCGAACCCAGGCCCGCTGCGTGAGGGGAGCGAACTCATCCCATGTGCCACAGCGGGTGGACTAATTTGGTATATATTGACCATAATTTCTTAATTTATTCATCTTTCATAAGGTCTGGTTTTTGTTAGAGGTCACGGGTTTAAATCCCGTGGCCGGTCAATCTGAGTAGGATGTCAGGGTTTCCCCTTTCCTAGAGCGCACACTGATTGGAATATACTTACTCCTGACTTCAGAATGGAAATTTGCAGTAAAAGCTATAATAGCCAAAATTTCCACAATCTTAAGTCTTAAATAGTGCACAGAGATTAAGAAATTCGGCTTATTGTTAGGAACATAGGCGTAACCAGGCCGACCATATGGGGGGGTTATAATATCCGGGGGGTCTGGAGGGTATGGAATACTCCCTAGGGAGAGGGGGGCTCGGGGGTCCTCCCCCGGAAAATTTTAAAAATTAAGATGCACAGTAACGAGTTTTAAGCTTCCCACGCTTTATACTCGTATTAAGCAAGTTATAAGCAGACTTTAAACAATTGTAAAATTTCCCTTTTTTTTTTAATCAATGGGGGGGGGGGGTTCTAACCCCCAAACCCCCCTCGTTACGCCTCAGGTTAGGAAGAATGCTGTAACACCTAAGCTTTAATTGTGTTATTAGCATTTAACACTTGCACTATATACTGTTAGTTTGGAAATTCTTCTCAATCAGTAGATTCACGTTAAGGCTGTAGGCTTAAATAGGAGAAAAGCAATCCACTTCATCCAAATGTGTAGTGTAATAAAATTTCTGTAGATGTAATCCAACTCTACAAGCGTTACGAATCTGCATTCCTGTATGTTGTATTAATTGAGCTTGAAAGGTTTCTATCTGCACGCAATGTGTGTTGCATAAATATAGGAACTAAACAGTGGCAATATTATTACATGGCTTCCAGAACAGAATTGTACCAGCGTAAAAGGAAGGAAACTGAATAGAGAAAGGAATTCCATATTTTATTAAAGGCTACAAAGAAACCTCAGAGATGGTTACGTTTAAAGTATACATTTGTTTGTATAAATTAAATGTTCAATTGACCTCTTCTGTTTCGTCCTTTCTGTGGAAAATAGCAGCATTGAATTTAGTTAGCTACTGGTTATATCAACGCAGTCTCATCAGGATAGCTAAAGTGCTTTTCGAATTAAAAAAAAAACTGTAGTGGCTGCGTTCAAGAAAACTATATTTAACGGCCGTGGGTAACGGCATGATAATTATCAGTTGTCCCCAACATACAAATTCATTCGAAAATGTAGGTAGATAACACAGCTGTCTGCTTCCTCTTAGATTTTGTACGGTAGAACTCCGAAGTTTTTGTACACTTTAATTAAAATCTTCCAGCTTTTAAAGTCATTTAAATGACTAGATAATTAAGCCCGAACGGGCTGGAAAAATAATAATTTTATCATTAAGTGAATTTTACCATTAAGAGGTATTGACATAACACTGAGCTCTGCACATAGGCCTAAATCAATTATGTGTAACTAATGATACAGCACTGAGGTTCCGAAACAGGAATGATTGATGCGCCGGTCTCCTTAGCTGCGGGAGCTGGGTTCGAGTCCCGCCTCTGGCATGTTGTTTGTACGTGATATGGAAAACAAGCTAAACAAACGGCAAAGCTGCGGTAGCTGGGTTCGAATCTCGTCTCTGGCATGTTGTTTGTATGTGATATGGAAAACAAGCTAAACAAACGGCAAAGCAAGGTAATCAAAGGTAAATCAAGATGAACATTTCAGGAAAATTGGCCTTTGGCAGGCTAATTTAAAAAAAAACACTCACAACTTAGCAACACCGCCACTAGAGTACGTTTTATGCAATCTGTACCATCACCGCAAGAATACGTTGTATGCAATCCATAACATGACTGTATAGGACTGCATAAAGCACAAAAAATGACCTTAACCAAGATTAAAAATGAAATTTAGAACGAATCGACTGCTATCTGGATGAAATCTAAGATAGCCACTCTACATGTCATGGGGAACTTACGACGAAAATTAGGTCAAAGGGTCTCGGAGGAGTAAGCGACCATACAGACATCTCAGGGTGCATTTCCGGGGTGCGCGGGCAAAGAGAGTTAAGTCCACTTTCTAGTTACTGAGAATTAGTGTGACTTAACACACTATACCAGCCCAACATAGCTTTAGAGGTGGATAAACCCATGAGGCACACATCCATAACTACCGTACAGTTCTGAATATGACTTACTGGACTTAACACAAATGTAGAGAACAATTTTTATCTATAACTCTATGGACATATCTCAGTTTTTAGGATGGTAGACTTAACTCTCTTTGCCCGCGCACCCCGGATTTAGTATAGTGAGTTCAGATATAACCTATGAATTTAATTCCTCCTCAAATTGTGGGACATGAAAAGCCATCTTACTGGCCTACGTGATATAATTGTGCATTCTCAAGACGGTCAATGGTTGATTCAAGATAGGATAATTAAGTAGTCTGTTGAATCTAATTTCATAAAAGTAAAATAATTACAAAATATGATTTGTCTGTTCTTTCACTCCTTTAC
Organism: Ectobius pallidus; assembly: GCA_964059195.1. Taxonomy (NCBI): domain Eukaryota; kingdom Metazoa; phylum Arthropoda; class Insecta; order Blattodea; family Ectobiidae; genus Ectobius; species Ectobius pallidus. Next base: position 21,404,006 of record CAXKWD010000010.1, read on the forward strand.
CGTTATAAAATCCTATGTACGGAAAATTCTTTTATCGCTAATTTAGAATATTTGGATGTTTTCGAAGTACCGGTTTTCACTGCAAATAATTCATTCTTATCTTATTCAATGTTATTTGTTTCCATGATCCAGGAATAATAACAGCATGATCCATGCTCTTAGGTATCTCTTTTCTGAGAGGTTACTTGTAATTTATCTGCTGACAGGGATGAACTGATAAACGGAATCCATGCAGGAATTGTAGTTGCAACACCTGAAACGTTGCTGAGGGTGCGAGAAGAAATAATGAGAGTCACATGGTGTGCACGGCAGGGAGAAACTTATTTTGGACATACTGTATCCACTTAAAAGTCAAGACGTTCACTGCGTCCAGAGTACCAGGGTATGATAGAAGCGTAACATCACTGGTAAAGATATTTCGAAAGGCATAAGTTATCAGTAATTAATTTTTTCGCTTATTAATAGTAACATTATGTTTACACTCTAATCTGTTAAAGAGACAAACGAACTTTCTCTCCCCGCTAATAAACTGGTTTTGTATGACTCTGGAACATGTAGTTTTGTAGTATAAGCGTCGTTTTATAGTACTTGTTTTTCCATAATTAAGTGTACCTAATCCATTATAATTTTGTTGACAAACGAGATCAATTATATTGACGATTGTTGTAAACATTAAGTTATGAACCCCGCATGATAAATGCGTATATAATTATTTTTCGTACCGGTATTAGTTATACGGTATTCAACTCCTTGAACATATAAATGTTCAATCCTCTCACGCAGCGGGCCCGGGTTCGATTCCTGGTCGGGTGGGGTTTTTTCTGGGGTTTTTCCTCACCTTTGAGACAAATGTTGGGTAAATTTTAGGCCCTTGTGGTCCCCAGATATCATCTGGCCGTCATTATCATCTTCATCCCATCCTCGCCTTGTTTGGAGTGAGTGTGAATGGTGTGTCTCGTCCTATGTGTTCGTGTTGTCTCGGAGGTGGCCCTGACATTGGGCTGATCACTCATCCGGGGAGGCTCTCCATGTCCATGTCCTTGTCTGGTCAAAAAAGTATGTATGTGATCCAAAGGCAATCCCTCTCCCGACAGGTCACGGCCCTGTAAGGCCCGGGCGGCTTGGGTCGCTTAAATCCTAAAAGGGAGAGGTGAAACTACGATAAAGAAAGAAAGAAAAAAGAACATATAAATACCCTAAGATCTTCCAAAGTGCGCATTTTCCTTCACATAAATATTTTACGAGCTCAACAAGCCAAGCAGAACGTAGCTGTTGTTTTCGAGCGTGCAAATATTTAACTGGAAGCTGTGGGAGTATATTCTTGTAGAACTACGTCACAATAATTAGCTAACATCAATAAAACTGAAGCTTACGCAATGTTTTTTCCGCCTCCACCCTATTAGCAACTCTTTGTTTCAAAAGATGTTCTAATGATCAATTAACAGCGCCCTAAAGAGCCCATCCCAGGTCGTGCAAAGGGCGAAGCTGATCCTACTAGGTCACGGTCGGACCTGTATTATAGGTCACCGGGGTAGTATTGATTTCCCAGGTCCTGGGTTTGAGCCACGCCCCCGTAACATTGCACTAGGTCAGGACACTGCTACCAACTGTTGGAAGCTTTTTTGGCCCTGTTCCCATTTCTTGTAGACCTAGGTGACGTATGTTTCCCTGGCCGCATCCTGTCAAACTTCTGACCTGTTTTAGTAGTTATTCAACAAGTCGTTTATCGTCGACGAGCAATATTGTTTCAAGTTGTTAGGAAAGTCTTTCATCTTTCTCTTTAACTCATGACCTTTACAGCAGCGTTTGCATTGAAAATGTCGGTATGCAGTTATGTGCAATATCTGCAATGCATCAACAAGTGTTAGTGTATCAAGAATAAACTTCAAGTTGCACATACCGTACAATTTTCAGTTAGTCTACAGACTGTATTTAATAATTTAGTCCAAAGTAGACAAGCAAAATGCATTTAAAATACAATAAGCCATAAAATATAGGAATATAGTAAAGTTAACCGAACCTTTTCCCCCGTTTATAGGAAACCTTATTCAGATTTTTATAACTTCCTATACACGTTCCATAATTACCATGGGGAGGGGAATTATAGCGTACGTCCCTAAAATCCGGTGTCGTGATTTCACTAAAAGAAATCTGATGTGAAACACTTAACTTCGTCTACCCAACTAAAAATGTTGACTCTTGGTAACTTATATAATATATTATAAGACATAATGTAATGTGTTACCCATATTATGAAATTCGTGCAGGAAATTTAAACAAATTTAAACAAATTAAACAAATGTTATTCTCTTTATGTATGGTGGTCGTAAAAATAAATCGCATCCCCGAAGGATACACAACCAAAATAAAATATGAAATAATGCATTCACAACACTTTCAATATTCTAAGGACGGGCAATAAACTCCTACCTCACTTCATATTCTGATTGAGATAAAGAGGCCATATTACAATGAGTACGTATTCAGTTGTTTTAACCTGATGCAATCCTTCATTAATCACCAGGCAAGACAGAGTTTCTATTCTATTTCTATACAAACAGTGCTGGCTTATAACTACCATTACGAGAATTTTTACGAAAAAAATATTTCAAATAAAAGATTTAGCTATTAACATAAGCACTTCATGTATACAATTTAAACAAAATCTCCATGAATCGTTTTCGAGAAGATTGCGAAAACAAAATGTTCTTAATGTAAAGTGGCATTAAAAGTAAAAGAAAGTCGTGACTTATTAGGAAAAAAATCGTCTGCGACCAATGCTAAAAAATAGGGGGAAAAGCTCCCATTTTCGGATTGTATTGGAAAAGTTATTGGATATCGCTGGAAATACTGTTGATTTTACGGAACGTTCTGAAAACTTAACGAGAAATGCAGTACTACTTTAATCTATTAAATCTGCTTTACACTAATAGCCTATCTGTTAAAGGAGGTGTTTGGTGGTTCGTCCTTGCATTTGGATACAATAACTTACTACGAGTATAGCCTATGCCACTCCGCATTGAGAACAGATTTCTTTTGAACTTCCCCGAATCATTTCGGAATTGAAAAGTAACAATAATTCTACACTAGGTTCTCCCCCCCCCCCCCACTTTTAACACCGGGCGCATTATCCCAGACGAGTATTCCCAGAATCGTGACTGTGTTTGAAAACAGCTTATCTCGAAAACTAAATTTTACATGCAAGTTAGATGGCCTTCGAGTACTGTATATGACATGAATCATGTAGGCGACTTTCTCTTCCTCTATCACTTATCCGTGTCACTGTACAGAACCTCGCACTATTCGAATTCCTCTACACTTTACAGTAAGAGATATACGCTTCTGGAACTATTGTCTACCTATCTCACAAGCTGCCATACGAAAAAAAATTAGCAACAAGCGCATTTCAAGCGCAATTTATTCAAAGTAGTATAAATAGGAACACTTAGTTGATTAAGAATGATAGTAAAAAGTTAATATAGCACTCATAGTCATTATTATATTCATTTATTTTAATTACATTGTGTATTAGTTTATCTATTGACGAGTTACCAGTTTACAAGCTTATATAGTCTATACCTGATTATGCTGACACTGTACAGTTAAGTAACAATAACCTTTATCTTATCTTTGAATGCCGTATCCTGCTGGGGTATGACAAGAATAGGCCTAATATCGACAGCTTTTCCTTACTGACATTTTACGTGAAGAAAATTTTGTTTTTCATGACTTTTTCGAAAATGGCTCCAATGATTTTGAATAATTGAATGTGGAATGACCGTCTGCATGGCCTCATGGTTAGCATCATTGGCTGCGGATCCGCAGGCTCGGGTTCCATCCCCCGGTACTTCCTTCGATTTGTATGAGGTAGGGAATTCTGGAACTGGGTACACTCAGCCTAGAGCAGCCATGGGCAAACCCCTATCCACTGACACGCAACCCGCAAAGTTAGTAAACTACATATAGTTCGAAAAGAACAGGTAGATGGAGACACAAACAGACAATTAGTGCAGTGGCGGTTGCTCATTCTTTGGGAAACACTAATTTCACTTTATAATTTACACTACAGTAAACAAATATACAAATAATATTGTTTTTAATTATTCTTTTAAGTGTGCAATTATTTCAATAAACAAAGGCTTAGAACGTGCTATAATGCCTTTCCAATCCCAACTGTGTCGCAACCCGTCACTGCTTGTAAAGAGATTATGACTCATGGATTGGAATATTTCCACCATATGATTGAATTCCGCAATGTTATCTTGTGTCTTATGTTGGAAGGTCAAGAACCGCTTGTGGTTCGCGAACCAGTAAAAGCCCATGTATGGCCTAGAGATTCAAACCAAGGAATTGCTTGTTTAAGCAGTAGCGTCTCTGGTTTCGGAAATCAGCATTAACGGCCGTGGGTATCGGCATGCTAGTCAAATGCCCCAACCTGCATGTGTCAATGGGAGATGACTCAGCGGTCGGATGGTAGGCCTAATCTCTTCAGACATGCAGCGCCGCTGTGTTTAGTTTAGTTAGTTAAGATGTAGAATTGTAGAAATAACTTTTATTTGAAAAAGTGATTCGTGTAAATTTTCCGAAGGCTAGTTGTGATCTCATATCTTTCACAAATTCAGACTCCAATCAGCTCTGCCTCGCAAAGAATAAGTTTTATGTGAGGCTGACACAGCACTTTGCGTGAGAATGCGAAGCGATAAAACAGTTTTGCCTATGCTTAGGGTATGTAAAGAAAGTCGAGTGAGAGTATCACATGAGACTTTGTATATTGTATTAGCTCAAGCCCGCAGCTTCACTTGTGTGAGCTTCGTCACTCATGAAAATAATACTTCCTCGGTACTCCAGTCCTTGCTTTTTACTAATTTTGTAAAATTACTAATATTATAAATTATAAATTAATTCATTTTTCATAAATATAATATTATGTTTCTCCATATAAATTTTGAACCCGCTTATGACCCCTTTTCGTTTATAAACCTCTTAGGGATTGAATTTTGGGAAAAGGTGAAATATGTATTTCATTATTTTGTATTGTAGAGTCATTAAGTTTCAAGAAAATCCTACCAAAAAGCGTTCTTCCAATACAAACTGGTTTTAGGGGTTGATTTTCGAACAAATTAAAAATACGTGTTTAATTATCACGGTCTGGATTACTTTTATTAAATTTTAAGTCAAAGAACCGTTAACCTCCCCCTTAAAGGTTGAATTTCTAAAAATACCTTCTTATCGAGTTGTTATAAAATAAAACTACTGACCAAATTTCATATTTATAGCTTCAGCGGTTTCGACTAGGCGATGATGAATCAGACAGAACATGTTATTTGGTTCCCTATATATATATATATATATAAAACCCTAATATGTCAGTTGGTAAAATAGGGTTCTGTACTTTTGGAAGTCCAATAATAATAATAATAATAATATGAATTATTTTATTTTTATTATTATTATTATTATATTATATAACAAAACTAGGGACTGGATTCATTGTTAATAAAAAGAGCTGTGTATTTTAACGGAATAAACAAGTAGGTTAATAAATAGATGTAAATCATTACCACAATCACCATAGATAATAACGGGAAAAAATCGTGGAACAAATTACAGGAAGGTGAAACAGTTCTCGACTTGATATGCCATCACAAGAGGTTTGGCGTTGAAAACCAGTTCTAGAAGGGTGCTGACACGGTTTTTCATCTTACGATAAAATGAAATAAAACAGGCTATCAGATTATGAAATATTGAATAACTAGTCACGTTATAGGACGATCCACCTCAATGTACGCCGGTTCCGGAGACGGGATCGAGATATCTGATAGTAATTGAAGCATGACTCCTTGTCCTATAGAATAGAATGCATATTTAAATACACGACCGCGGTTATTTTTAATCTTGAACGGAGGTTAATAAGCGTGATTCATCAGAATATGCGCACTTGGGATACTCCGTGATGGCGGTAATCTAACAACCATGTAGATTGAAGATATCATTATGTGCTATCTTTTTCGACCTCTTTAACCTTCATCTTTTTTCCCATAGAAAATATTTTGGAAAATATACGCATCGCAGAATCCATTTAAATTTTGGAAATTCCACTTTTTTTATTTTTTATTTTTATTTTCATAATATTTATTAACTTCTTCAGTAATAGTAACTAATAACCTTACAATCGTTCAACTCCATAGTTTTTTTAAATATAAAATGTTTAATTACTTTTAACTTATGCAAATGTATGACCAAGTCAAAACATTCAATGTGCATACAATTCTATTTTCAATGAACATTGATAACTGAGTTTCTTTAGCTATTTCAATCCATTTGGAATAGCTTTATATTTAGGATATTAAGTAATCGTTTTTAGTTTAGTTTAATTTTTATTTATTTATTTATTTATTTACATGGATCACTCATCCGGGGAGGCCCTCCATGTCCTTGTCTGGTCAAAAAAGTATGTATGTGATTCAAAGATAATCCCTCTCCCGACAGGTCGCGGCCCTGTAAGGCCCGGGCGGCTTGGGTCGCTTAAATCCTAAAAGGGAGAGGTAAAACTAAGATAAAGAAAGAAAGAATTTACATGGACTATATTGTTTGAGACATTAGTTAATTACTCGAATGAGCAAGACGCTCGTATTCGGGTACAGTTGAGTTTATTCTACAGCCATCCGGAGTAAGTGAGCCTCAGGTGTAAAAAAACATTATAATTCTATTTGTTTCTTTTTGCTATCAGATTGGTCCCTTAAAATCTATATTTTCATTTTATGAATATAAAATTGCAGAAATTTTCATGGAATTAGTCTTTTTTTGACTGGGACCGAAGTGCATAGCTACACTTATTGAATTCGTAATTTTTGTGCCTTCATGTTTATGCACGTCAGTTTAATTTTTCCTTTATTTCCTGTCCAAGATGTACTCCCTACTCACTCTCCTGAATTAGTAGTGCATTGTTACAAAGGCAATTTTTTCTCAAAATAATAGTGTAGGCCTAATCATATTTTATTTCAAGTTACAGCTGAAGGTGTTATTATTTAGTATTTAGTATCTCCCGTAAGGAACCAAAAATATGCATGAAGTTTCTACATCAAGAGAAGAAATATAATATATAAAGGAATCACACTTCACAGAACTTTATAAGTAACTATCATTAACACATTAAAAATGATTAATATTTTCCAAAAATTGGTGCCGTATTGGCTGTATTATTTTGTGAGTGATATAATGCTGTAATTTAAATTGTAACTTAACATATAAATAAATTATATTTATAATTATATACACTAATAAATTATTCTTCACTATTAAATGCTGATTACAACATTACAACATCATATCACTCACAAAATAATGGAACATCATAAGGCCCCTTATGACACAATTTTTGGAAAAAATTAATCATTTTAGAGGAAGGTGAATGATAGCTAATTACCAACTTCTGTGAAGTGTGGTTACTCTATACATATTTCTTCTCTTTATATCAAAACTTAATGTATTTGTTTCATTCCGTATGGGACACACGAACACCTTAAGTTTTAACTTGAAAAAATGAGTAAAAGATAGTGCAAAAAGACACTACATGTTATTAAAAATCTGTTTAAAGTACTTGGAACATTGAAACTGTAAAATAAACATATTCCTAAATAAACATGTATAATCAGCCTAAAGAAGTACAGCTTAATAATACCTAAAAACATAGTAAAATATTCAATTTTCTAAAAAAAAAATATATATAAATTTTCACAATCCAGCACAAATATTTCTCAGATATGTACACCTTGGATGTTATAGAATTAAAAATATCTATTCTTAAGAGAGACTGACAATTTGTACAAGTCCCTTACGGAACTTGAGTGTCCCATATAAAACTTAAGTTTTCACATTTTCCTATAAATTGATTTGGATTAAAGCTTTAACTATTGTGTTCCAAAAATATTTCACTGTTTATGTAACTAGCTTTTAAATATACATACCTGTATCTAAAATTTAAGCAATCTAATTACATGTGTGTTACAGGGCAAATTTTGTGTCCCATACGAAAGTGTGCAGTTTCTGATCAAAATATAACTTGAAGAAGGCATTTCCTTTGTACGATATGCTTTATTCTGTCAAAGAAACAGTATTCACGCAAAATTTGTTTTGAATAAGGAGAAACGTGAGTGTACTCATCCAATAAATATATCTAAAATGAATCTGATTGTCCCTAACGGAACTTGGAATTGCTCTGTAATATACACAAATAAAGCGCACAAAAATATAACTAAATTTTAACATTTGAAACATAGAATATTGAAACGTAAAGTGGGAGAAGTTCTAAGAACTTGTGTTGTAGATAATTAAATAGTTCCTTAAATATCACAATAATATCACAATGAAATAAAGTATAACTTATCGAATAAAAACCTTAATATACTTACCGAATTTGTTGTTCATATTTGCTAATTCTGGATGTGACCTGATTATGGAGTTATGTATGAATATATGGAGTCTTGAATCATAATAATTACTAACTTTGGAGCCAGGTTCTTTTAAAGGAGACTTCTTGTATTGTAGCTGTGTGGATTAGATACGTGTACATTTCGGCATTTGTGAAAATATGTTAAAAGTGTAAGTTTATACGTCTGTTCTATTGCCATTATCATAATATTATATCCCTGAAATAACAATTCGGTTGGGTGCTGTATAGGTTTGGTACCGGTGGACGGGAAAAAAATCTGTCTGTGTGTCTGTACGCGCGATAACTCAAATACGCTTTATCGGATTTTCGTGAAACTTATTATACGCATTTAAAACGTCCATGGGACGAAGCCTATTGATATTGGACCAAATTGGTTGACCGGTTGAGTAATGCCCAATTTAGTGCCTATTTTATGGTAATATATTAGAAAGAATTTATCAAATGCAAATCACTTCTCATGGCAACATTTTTTTCTTCGATTTTTTAAAATATATTCAGATGTCAGTTTTTATTTAATAAATATTTATACAAAACAAGACCACCCGAATGAGCAAGCGCTCGTGCTCGGGCACAGTTCAGCCATTTACATTACAAAATACAAAATTACAAATACACTTATATTACTTTACAGTGTTCGTATACGGCTTTGGAAGTTGCAATGCAGGTAGCTGTGACAAATAACACTGCCCACACATTCCTTCACATAGCCTATGCTTATCAAACTAGATCTTTGTTCTTCCGTAAGCCTTGCTTAGTGAATCGATTTGGAGCTTAACTCGGAAATCGATTACTAAAATAACTTAGCCTATTTTCTGCATATCACAATTGCAATTATCACTGATTAAACAAAAGCATTCTGGCACTTTGTTACATCATTTTACCTAATTTTATTCTCTTCTGTATTAGATTCAAAGGAGTCAATATAGAAGTGTCGTTTCCTCCCCAGCCAACGATACCGTATTGGATGATGGATAGGGATAGTCACATTTCGTTAATCCCCAAAACACGAAATTAGTAATAGAAGTACAAATTACTGTAATAAATTCGTTTCTCGTGTTTTTCTATTCAAAATATGTGTTTATTCGTTCGCGAAGTTTCGCGAAATGTGATACTTTTCGCGAAATACCCAGTTTTTAAGGTTTTATTCGATTTTTACGCGAAATACGGGCAAATGTAAAAGTTCTACTTTAAATTAACTCATATTTGAATATATTGTGTTTTTTTTTATTCACGGAACATATTTTAATTAAAAATGTGAGCCTTTGATGAAAACGTGAGTCGTCGGCTTTATTTGAAACGCGAAGATGTCAAGGTCAACTGAAGAAGGGACTTTAGAGGAAGAGGGTGGAGGAAGGTGTTTCTGGCACCCGGCGGTCGGCGGCGTAATTCACGGCCGAAACAAGTAAACAAACGGCCGATCTATTCTTCCAGTCTTTAAATAATAGCAGAATAATAATAGCAGGATAATAATAAAAATTTAATAATGAATTAAAACAACCTGTAAGTTACGTATTTCAACAATCTCGCGTTTAACGAAGTGGGTGTTGGAGGCTACAACCTGTAACGTCATGTTTTCCGCCGAATCCCGCGTGAAAGAGACGGAAGTAGGGATGAAAATCGGTTGTTAAAACATCGATATTCACTATCGATGTTAAAATCGGCGGTAACCATCGATGTGACGATAATATCGATGTATTTTGACGGAAAACATCGATGTATATTTAAAATAAAAAAGCATGGTTTCATAAAATTAGGCAACATTCATAAATAAACTGAAATATTTCCATGAAAACTAATGATGTTTTTGGAAATTTTGTCAATACGTCCTGAATGTCCAACTCAGTATGTATATTCATGAAAATTAATGCAAAAAACTGTGAATATCTAAAAAAAAAAAGTGTGCGTGGAACGCCACGCGACAGAAGTGAGACTTGTTTTAATTTTTGGATTTTTTCAATTTTGGATTATTGGATTTTTTCAATTTTGGATTGTAGAACTTTTAAATATTGGGTTTTTTAACTTTTTTATTTTTTATTTTGGATTTTTTAAATTTTTGATCTTTTAATTTTTGCATTTTTAATTTTTAATTTTGGATTTTCGATTTTGTAATTTCGGATTTTACATTTTTAAATTTTGGATTTTTAAAATTTTGGTTCTTTGAAGTTCTTTATTTTTGCATTTTTTATTTTGAATTTTGGTGTTTTAGAGTTTTAAAATTTTGTATTTTCGATTTTTTAATTTTGAATTTTCGGATATTTTAAATTTTGGATAAGTCTAATCATTGAGTTGATTGTTTTCTGTGCAGACCGTTCCATCACCCCTCACTAATTTTGTGATGATTTTAACGTAACGCAACATCTCGATTTACCCCTACCGCGGCTAAAGATGTTTCACTTCAAAAACATCAATGTCGGGGAGAAACATAGATTGTTTTCCATCGATGATGGTGATGATGACGACGAGTGATTATTTTAACTTTATTAGTACTTCTTTTTTTTAAGTTCTACATGTTGACGAATAAAATATTTTAGGATGAATTTGTGCATTTTTTTAACTGCCGTAACCACAATGTAAAGTAAGGAGTTTATTTCATTTTAAACTAAAATACAAGCACCTCAAGTAAATCAGGTAAGCTGTTTCATTTTTATTTCATATGAATTCAAGACATTGTCATATCACTCCTGGATGTTGCTTGATATATATTATCAGTGTACGGAAAAAAATTCAGTTAGATTTAAAAGCTGATTTTCAAGATTTTTTTTTTACCATTTTTATGACGAAATTCAATTTTTAAATAGCGAAATATATGTAGAAATTTTGCATTTTATTTGACGAAATCCTGAGTTTTTATTCACCACAAATCATCAACTCTAATGATAGATAGTACTGTATTAGAGCTACAGTAAACAAACTATTCGTAAGGCATCAGTTGATAAATAGTGTCTGAGGTTGACAAATTTTCACAATGTTATTCGCTGTCTAGTAGTTACATCATTGTTTTGAATTACATGTTGCACTGTTTTAATTGTGTTTTTTTTTTTTAAATTTAAAAGCTGATATTTTAATGATATTTGAAATTTTGCCGTGCAAAAAGGAAATGTTTAAGCTATTAACGAAAAATTTAATGTAAAAAAATCTACATATATTTTTAACGAAAACCATACTATTGGAAATAATTTAAATAACCGTATTCTCGGGAACTGAACTCGAGAAAAATGGCGGTACCATCTGCACTCCTTCGTGTCACAGATTTATATGATACCAATAATTATGTTAAAAGGTTCCGGGAAGTGGTCATGCAGCACTTAATAAGAGCCAGAAGAAGTTCTCACGATGAACTAACCTCTACCACTGTTCTCGAGTGTTAGGTGCATTTTAATCCCAAGGATAAGTATAGTCGCCCCCTGTTCAGTGGTAAGAAATAGCTTAAGTAAATGGATGGCGTTGTTAAGTTGTCTCTGTGAAGTGATTTTAAGGACGTCTTGTCGGCTGGAACTATTACTGGAACAACCACCACTTTGTTGAGGCCATTTATTTATACCGTTCTGTTTAAACTTTGCTTCATTGCGAAGACAAAACACCAATGAGATCATTGCACGTTATAAGCAGTGAAACCTGTCGATCTTCTTTTCTATTTCAAGACGGCATTGTTTTCTTACATAACGTTAACAGTATCCTATAACAAATTTGACACGTTTTAAAAGCAAATTTCTCACACCATCCATTCAAAATGTAATCACTAATCTCAAATTATCTTACAATACTTTGAATTTTTCTTTTCTTTTCTTTCTTTGTCGTAGTTTTACCTCTCCCTTTTAGGATTTAAGCGACCCAAGCCGTCCGGGCCTTACATGGCCGCGACCTGTCGGGAGAGGGATTACCTTTGGATCACATACATACTTTTTTTGACCAGACAAGGACATGGAGGGCCTCCCCGGATGAGTGATCAGCTCAATGCCGGGGCCACCTGCGAGACAACACGAACACATAGGACCAGACACACCATTCATACACACTCACTCCAAACAAGGCGAGGATGGGGACGAAGATGATAATGATGGCCAGATTATCCGGGGACCACAAGGGCCTAAAGTTGCCTGACATTTGTCTCACAGGTGAGGGAACGTAAAAAACCTCACTTAGGTAACTTGTCCCAACCAGGAATCGAACCCGGGCCCGCTGCGTGAGAGGATTGAACGCATCCCCTGAGCCACAGCGGTGGATAATACTTTAAATCTTCACTTAAATGTTCATCTAATGTATTTCATTAACAAACTTGCAAATAAGAAGCGGAAAAGCAGTTCAAAGTATTTTCTTATAAATTCGAAATTTCATCGTTGTAACATCTTATTGAAGTTTTTATAGTCGTAAGGCAATACTAAATTAATTGAAATCTAGAATTGTTAATCCATTAAGGGGAAAACCTTGGCGATGCATCCCTTGGACAGGCATGGTCTATCGCCGCTTACCGTTTGGTCATCCATTTATTTCAGCCGTCAGGAGGCAAGTTAGAGGGCATTTAGGTGCATGTGGTTAGCTTACTACTCCAACAGGCTTTAAGGGCAGATTTCCTAACGAGGACCGTCACTAATAACTGGTGCAACATGTTCTCAGAAACCTGATTCCCATTCAACAAATCCGAAGATAGACTAACTTTTAGCGTGAAACGGAGTCAACAGAATAATATTTTATTCGAAAATTCCTAGGCTTAGTGGAAAGGACGATGTTTAGCCTGAGTAAAACAATTGATAATGTTTTCTGTTCCCAAGCTCATGGGTTCGATCCCGGCCTATGCCGATGGCATTTATGTGTGTTCAAATGCAAAAGTTTTAAATCTATAGTTATTAATGAACTTCATGCCAATGAGGGTCAAATTGGATGTGAGACATGGTCGCTTACTCTTCTGAACGAACATAATCTGAGTGTGTTAGAAAACAGGGTGCTTAGGAAAATATTTGGGCCTAAGAGAGATGAAAATGGGGACTGGAGAAAACTGCATAACGAAGAGCTTCATAACCTGTACTCATCACCGGATATAGTAAGGGCAATTAAATCACGGAGGAAGAAATGGGCTTGACATGTTGCACGCATGGGGGAGGAGAGACATATCTCAAAAATGTTGATTGGGAGACCCGAAGGAAAAAGATCACTTGGAAGACCTAGACTTAGGTGGGAGGACAATAGGCTTTAGGATAGATTTAATGGAAGTAGAATTTGAAAGGGATGGGTGGATGGAGTTAGCACAGAGTAAGATTGAATGGCGGGCTCAGGTAAGCGCGGCAATGAACCTCCGGGTTCCATAAAATAGATAATATTCCTTAAGTTTGCTTATAAATTTTCTATTGTCCTTGAGTAAGTAAGTAAGTAAGTAAGTATATCCTCAATAAACATTCATTTAAAAGTGCTTAATACACAAGGAATTGTTTTAGTTCATATAAGTTACGATGATTTACTCCTTTGAATTCCTAAGTGGAACATAGGGCCTCCCATGGAGATTTCAGTACCTAGGACGAATTTAGTTATGCTTATTTTCCGAGAGAGGGCAAAGGGACAGGTGATGAGTCATCACCTCAACAACCCTAGAAAGGAAACTAAGATATTACTACGACGTGAAAGGGCTAAGGAATTTTGTAGAGTTATTTTATGTGCAGTAAGTCTACGACACGAGCCCCTCTCCAGTTTAAGTCCCTCGCGGAAAATCCATTACAGGTTTGAATCCGCTACTCTTCGGATCTGGAGATGAGCTATCGGGTTCTAGTTCTGTAAAGATCCCGCACGAAATCTGTGCCGATTGCCTACATCATTGCATTATGTTTTCGTGGGGATAGTAGCGTCGACTGGCCTGCTAACTATCTCTCTCGTACAACAGTACCTCCCTTTATATTTGTAAAGGTCAAGCTACCCCTCTCTCTCGCACAATAGCATTTCTCTCTCTCTAGCGAGTAACGGTCGTCATCGGCACAGATTTCATGCGAGATCTATACTTAAGTTATAATTGCATTAAAAGATGTAGCAGTAACAAATATAAAATGTAATAAAAGATTGTTCATATGGTTAAATGACGAAGAGTCAGTTTATTCTTCGTTGTTAAAAGTATACAACACTAGCACACTTAAGATTATACAAACTTAGAAAAACGCATGCGAAAATGAGGATGAGGATGCAGATGATGAAGTGCATTAAAATTAAGTTACGTTAAAGTTGGATTAAAATCAAGAAAATCCTCTTCCTGTTTCCTCATTATATATTAACATCCTCTTTTATCAATTTGGAAATAAATTTCAGTCTCAAGTTAGACTATTTTCAGTCCTTAGAGGATCTCTGTAGATCGTGTGGGTGTGTCTGGTTGTTGTGGTAGGCCTATACTGACTCGTGACTCCATAAATGCTTTAGGCATGTAAAATAACTGCTAGACAAACTCCAGCACCGGTCTGCGGTTACAGGCCTAAGTTGTAATATGCCAAAATCGTCAAATATTCATAGCCCCCTTCCCTCCCCCCCCCCAAAAAAAAGACTAAGGTGCCGTTAAAATACAGGGCGAATCGAAAAAATATGGCAATAGATTGTCAAGTTTATTTAGCTAATTAAGTTATTTAGAACAATAGAGTGTATACAATCTGTTGTATACTTTTATCAGAGGCAAAATTCTCACATCAAACTATACTGAACTTTTTAAGTTTTAATACTTCTTCTTTCCATATATGAAATATAATTATCATGAAATAATAATAATGGAATCAGTGGCGGACGCAGGGGGGGGATAGGGGGGTTACATCCCCCCCCGAAATTTTAAAAAAGTACTCTAAATGGCCAGTTTTATAAACTCATTGTATATGTAAGTTGGTTAATTTTTTTTAGTATTCTTTCTACCTATTCAAATCCCCCCCCGAAAAAAATTTCTGCGTCCGCCACTGAATGGAATCATTCTGTTGAAGATGGGGATGTGGCTGTATTTGCCCAATATAATTCTACACAGAATATAAGTCTAGAAAATGTGATGTGATATCCGATCATCTTTTACTGAAGATTGCTGTTAAAATTTATCTTGGAACGCCCACCATGTTTCCCAGTTTTTCATGCTTAACTTACTTAACATTGCCGTTGTACTAGACATGGGACCAACTTCAATATGCTTGCAGAAAGACTTCCCGAGTCTTTTGGATCTATTGCAAATAAATAACTACCTATAATCACTTAGGGCGATGATGTTAAACCGTAAATAAGTAAGAAAATTTGTCAGACAAGTACTATCGTATTATTTTGTCGTCGATTTCTCAGCTGAGATTACTATTACAAGTTGCAAAATACGTAATCCCATAAATTTACTGAAGTTAAAGACTCTCGTATAAACATTGCTTAAGAAAGCGTTGTAAAAATGCGGAGTAATAAATCTGTTTATAAGTAGGCAGGGCCCGGGCGGCTTGGGTCGGTTAAATCCTAAAAGGGAGAGGTAAAACTACGAAAAAGAAAGAAAGAAATAAGTAGGCAGAGATCAAGGATATCATTAATTTTATAGCAGCACTTCGTTACAAACTAGGGCAAGATCTGAGTTGGAAATCATACATACGAGTATTTACTGAGAAAATATTTTTAAACAGAGAGCTGCACAAGACCTACTCTAGGGATTTTTAAAGAGAAAATACTTGCGCTTTTTTTATTTTTATCTTTTATTATTATTATTATTATTATTATTATTATTATTATTTTTTATTTTATTATTTATTATTTTTTTTTGTCTTGACTTCTGTCCTGAATGCGACTTTGGTCGTGTTGCCAGGGCGACCAGGATGCTATTTTTCTCCGCTTATATCTTGATTGGTTGAACTCATTAGTCATTACCTAGGATTTCTTTCCGTGTGGAGGTCGAAGCATCTGTTGTACGAGACATAAGATCCAGTTGCCTCCTTATCGAAGCAGCACTCGTTATTCGACCACGCTTGGCATTTTTTAATGATGCCAGACAGTATTTGTACACTGATGGCTCATCCCTACAGTTAAGCTTAACATTATTAGGCTGTATTTTGTTTTCCATGCTTGGTTGGTTATATGTATATATTTATTCACACTGCAATAAATTGGGCTTTGTACCTGTGGCAGTGGTGTCAATTTCAATATTAAAACATTAAAGATTATTACAAATATCCATTGTAATAACTATGCTACACCTAATATTCCTAACAAACTATGTACGAAATTAAATAAATACATGTCAAATTAAATAATGAAATTAAAATATGAATACACAAGTTACATAATGAAGCTAACTAATTGCATGTCAAGTTAAATAATCACACAAAAATCACATTAAACAAAGTAGCTATATTATACATTTGAACATTCTTTTGAAGGTTCCTAAGGAAGAACAGACCGCGAAAACATCTGCAGAAAGTTCATTCCAATAATTTATTGTTCTGTTTAGGAGATAAAATTTACTTTCGTCTGTTTGTTTGTTGTACGGTACTAGTTTTGACTCGTGATCGTTTCTTTCGTAATAGGATGATTATTTAACGACGGGGATGTCCTGCAACTTAGGCTTGTGGCCATCGTTTATGTCCCGCAGGGGTTCTTTAAAATGCCTGTAGATCTACTGATATGAGCCTATCACTTTTATGCTCACATAAATGCAATCGACCTGGGCCGGGGTCGAACCAGCGATTTTGATCACAGAACGTCATAATCACTGCGCTTTCCCTCTCCATGGTATTCAAGGATGACTGTTAAAACATAATTATTTAACAATAAGTAGGCCCATAGCGCAGAAATGGTGCATCCTAGGCCAGTTATTTTTCTTTTCATCTCTTCTATAGTTTCAAACGTAAATTTTAACACGCAACGTGCATAGTTTACTGATCTTGAGCAGAATTAGTACTATAGTATCTCCCGTTTTTTGTGTGACAAAAATCATATGGAAAGCAATGGTATATAAAACATCCAGTGCCAAGCACGAGTAACATACTACTCCACATAAATCTCAGCGTCTATGGGTTCTGCTATTAATGATTTTCAAAAATGGTAAAAAGAATTGCGGGAATTTATTTCAATTAATATATTTTGCCTAGATATAATTCAGTATTTTCCTATTATTATCAAATAAATCTGCAAACTTATATTTAACATTAAACATTCGTAGATGAAGTCTCGTGTCATTTTCTTGTCATGGCATGGAGTCGTTCTTTCAGCATTAAATTTACTGATATTGCTTCAATCATGCCTTCGTGGATATAAAACCACAGTATAGTATAACAGTAGCGAAGCTCTAATGAAAGGAAAATGCATCCTTTTGACAGATCGTGCGACACTAGCACCCCAAGCGGCCAGCAAGGTGGAACTAACAAACAGCCATTTCCAGCATTGGAAAGATACGAATATATGGCTGTATTTCTTCTTATTTTTAAAATTACTAGAACGAAATGGTTACCGGAAAGGCATACTGGTGAACTCACCAAATCATAGACTTTATGGTAATATAAAGAAATTGTAGTTTCAAGATCGATGACATTGTATATCTTATAAAGTATCAGACCGGTTTCCGTCCACCATATAGGCTAAGCTATCCCTACGACAAATCTTCAAGAATTTAATTGACCTACTACTAACATATACTTACACTGAAAATTCTGACAAATAGGAAAACTTAATAATTTCAATAAGCATGTAGTAGTACTAGTTCAGAAATTAGGGAGAAAAGTAAAGTTCTATAGGCATATAGCACGTTATGGTCAGTATCAGATGCAATAGCAAAACACTTTTGTCTTTTTCTTCAGTTTGTTAAACACGATAAATTATTAAAAAGTAAAGGATTAAACGCGTTATCTTTATTCTCGACAGTTTAATTTTGTTAAATTCAATTATATAGGCCTAATGTAACCTCGTGTTAAAACATTTTCAAAATTAGTAGGGTCAGGTGGGGTATTTGTAAATAGGCCTATATATTTAGAAACCTTTACTTCGTTAGGATTTTCATTTATGATATACATATAAAAATAATTAATTGTATATAGCATTTACAAGCCATTTTCTGCTCCTAAAATTAAAAGAAATAGGAGTAAATACACTAGTATGGATGCAAGCATGATAATCACAAATTTGCAATTTAATTTCACAAATAACTGTTTTTGCTTACCTCTCAGGATCTTTAGGGAACCTGAAGAAAGATAAATCGGGAGAATTCCTTTGGCTGTTGGTGCAATTTATAGCACCACAAGCATTTCCATAAAATATTGTTGACATTTTTCATAAGCAACAATGTAACATATTGTGTGGCTTCTTGCTCACCGCTACGAGCGCTGCAGTCGCGCCGGTTGAAAAAAAATGTATGGAGCTTCGCTACTGTTATACTATACTGTGATAAAACTTTACTTCATTTAAGTTATATATCAATTGTAATGTAATCGATCTCAGAGTCGTTTCTTTAATGGCCTATAAGTCTATAACAGGCCTGTCGTTGGAAGTTGGAGTTTCAGCCCGCTGCTACATCTTATAGTATCAAGCAGTGTTGCTAGGTTTATCTACACCACTGTAGCCAATTTCAGAACGAAAAGCAACCAAAACAGTCGCCATATCATAAATCCAAAGAAACGAAGGCGTAAATGGTATGGAAAATTTCGTGTCACATTTATATTTGTATTTTAACTCGAGCCCTAACATATTACCGTAAAATAAGGCTTTTATACTCTGACTAGCTTAAAAGGTCCGGCGTAACTCATTTTGTATTTTGACATTCGATACTAACTTATGAAGGACTTTCGAATTTCAAACTCTAGATCTGAAATAGGTATGTAGAATTTTAAATGAGGAAGAACAACTTATCACACTCAAACTATTCCCTCAGAAAACGCTCGATATAGATTCTTATGGCCCATAGAAGATGTAGAACTTTTGCACCCCATTGCTTCTACACACCATGCCTGGTAGTGATTCAAATAAGAAGAAACAGAATTTCCGGTAACATAAAATTGTACTGTCTTTATGGAATATTTTATTTCTCACTCTCAACTCTCACTTTACAACCGTTTCGGGGCTGAAATAAAAAATAAATTCAATACCACTTTCATACTTTCCTCTC
This sequence comes from Ectobius pallidus, assembly GCA_964059195.1. Lineage (NCBI taxonomy): Eukaryota > Metazoa > Arthropoda > Insecta > Blattodea > Ectobiidae > Ectobius > Ectobius pallidus. Next base: position 21,423,523 of record CAXKWD010000010.1, read on the forward strand.
CAAAACCTGGGACATAATATACTGCGCGCATAGGACTAAAAATGTTCCATCCTATTTTGTCTCCTTTTACATGCTTAGGGCCTTTGATAAACATCCATAGGCTATTCTCAACTAAAAATACAAAGCCCACAGCTATGAATAACGTGTCAGTGGATAGAATTTTTACAGACTTCTGATATGGCATAACTTACTCGTTGACACACACTCAGACTGTGACAGCTGGATTAAGCTGTTCCCGCAATGCGACCTCTTATTTTACATCAAAAAGTGAAGTGAGAACATCGTATGGTCCGTGGCAGAGAAAGTTATGTGTCTGCATCACATTGTGCATTATTTTCGTGGATTTCATTCTTCAGTTTTTCTTCACACCAATGAATTCTATCGATAGCTTCTCTAATTTACCAAAGTCCCGTATCATTTACTTCCAAAGCTACTTGTGACCACTGCCAACAATACACTGTTGTCGTGAGAACTGCACATGGAATTTGATTTGGATTTGATAATTCTGTGTAAAAGAGGTATTTCGTATGCTCAAAAACATTTGATTTTGGCATTTAAAATCAATTTTTTTTTTCAAAATCCTTTTAGTGTGCACTTACATCACGAAATGAAGGTACTGTCAAAATTCCAAGTCTCTACCTATGATAGTTTAGACTCTACGTTGATTCTCTGTCAGTCATTTAGTCAGGACAAAGCCTCTTATATATAGAGAGAGTGATTTAATGTTGACTTGAGTTACCCACAGTTTGGCAACAGAGCTCAAAGTTCGGTCCTTATGAATTTTTGTACGGACTTTTCAGATTGCTGAATCCTTCATTTGTCATGGGTAATCCCAAGAGAGATTACGATTTTATCGATTTATTTGCGAGAACGAAGCTCGAGCAAATTATTTGATGAAACTCGTAATCTCGTGTAGGATTTATTAAGACTATTCCATGAATAAAACGTAGCAGATTTTGTAAATGATAATTATTTTCTCACGTTGATTCGAGTTTCCAATGTTACCATTAGTGCGCATCACAAGATGGAGGGCGTCGTGGTAGTTGCTGACATCAAAAAACTATAAAAGCACACGGACTGTCTTGCGCCGCCGAATCGAAATCGTGTTTTTAATCAATGGAAATTTATATTATTTCAATGGACATTTATATTATTTCTATTTCCAAACAAGTTATGTTGTATTAAATAACGTGTTTTTATTCTGCTGAAAGGCAGCATGTGACGTATTAATCACTGCACGTTCATGCCTTACGTGTTCAGTAACGAGCTGACGTTTTATCTGATAAAATTGCATCCATGCGATCCGAGGAAGGATATTATAGAATAAACGATCGTGTTTGGTCTATATCCGAGGAATTTCTAAACGTTATTGGCCAATATCAAAGTATGAGTGAAATAGTCGCTGTAATTGTCAAAGTTAAGAATGTTTGTTTTGAGGATGGTTTATTGTTTGGTGATGTTTGGGTTACTAATGGATTACTAAAGTGAATTTTAAAATTTAGTTTTTTTCTAAGTTATCGATAACATAACATCAGTCTCTCTAATATGCTTCTACCTACAGTTTGTGGTATGTATAGACCTACTTCCAGTAGGCTAACTCATTTGCACCAGAAAATATTTCATACACAGATATAGTAGTTAATAACACATTGTGTCACGTGTCAGTTTATTGGATAATGCGGTTTAATAGATGTTATGGCGTATCCCATATTCCGTGTGAATCAGGAGCGTGTTTTTTTTCTTTTCTTCAAATTTTCGAGAAATAATTTTAACTGATACCATTGGCTTAGAAAACGTATATCAGAGAGTGTCCTCGCCCATGTTTGAATACTTTTTAAAGTTAAATACTATAAGCAACTATAGAAAGATGTGAAGACACATAAACCGTTTATCTATTTTTCTTAGAACATAGCAATAGATTTTTCTATATATCTGCGATGTTTTATTCCTTTTAAAATTCACTTTTATTTTGTCATAGCTGATTGACCTGTACCAATAAATCACCAAAATTGCGAAGCTTGCTAAGATGTTCCCAATTTCTGCAATTATTATGAACTTTTAACCAGATAGTGTTGTAACGCTTGACTGCCTTTATTGCTTCATCAGGGGTGCCCACAGGGGGGGGGGCAAAATATTATCGTTTTATGAATTTTCTGGGGGGGGGGTTGAAAATTGTTGCAAAATTAGAGTTTTATATGTTAAAAATAAAAACGGTCAAGTTCTATAACTTCAAAAGGTCTCTTCTAATTCTTTATAAAGATAAAGATGAAGAATTTCGACAGCTATGGGCGCCCATACCCGGGGGCGGGGGGGCGCAAGGAAAAAAATGTATATTATTAATTATTATAGTCAGGTGTTTTACTTTTAAGACAATTATTTGAATTGCAGAAGTTTTACCAAATCGACAACATGGAAGCAGAATCCACAGTGGATTAAGAAAGGGAGGTTCAGGGGGTTTGGACCCCCAAGAGTCAAAACCTAAAATTCTTTGTATTTGTATTTAAAAATATATATTTATTTAATTAAACAAGATTTGTTGGTGTGTCAAATATGATATAGCAGTTTTTTCTTTTCATAACATAATGAGTAGGCCTATTATGTCCACTGTTCCATGTGCTATTTAACTTTTCTTATAAATAGTAATAAGTATTATAATTTAGGTAATAATTTCTTGTTTAAGTTGCCATGTCTTAGAGTATAGTAAACAAATTTGCTAACTAGTCTTTCAGTGCTAAAATAGCATAAAATGTGATTTTCATTAGTTCAACATTTAAAAATTTCCCAGGAGTGGACACCCGACTTAGGTAACATTTTCTTGTTTACATTGGCATGTCTTAGAGTATGGTAAACAAATTTCCTAACTAGTTTTTTAGTGCTAAAATAGCATAAAATGTGATTTTCAATAATTCAATATTTAAAAATTTTCCGGGGCTGGACCCCCCACCTAGGTAATGATTTCTTATGTACATTGGCATGTCTTAGAGTATGGTAAACAAATTTCATAACTAGTTTTCAATGCTAAAATAGCGTAAAATGTGATTTTCATTAGTTCAATATTTAAAAATTTCCCGGGGTGGACATCCGACTTAGCTAACATTTTCTTGTTTACATTGGCATGTCTTAGAGTATGGTAAACAAACTTCCTAACTAGTTTTTGAGTGCTAAAATAGCGTAAAATGTGATTTTCATTGGTTCAATATTTAAAAATTTTCTGGGATGGACCCCCGACCCCTTTTTTGGGGGGTATTCTAAACCCCACTTCCAACCCTCCCCGCAATTATTTTCTGGCTACTTATTATATTATTATGTTATTAATATAATGTTACAAAGTGGCCCAAGAAGTTAAAGCGACAAAAAATAAATAAATTAAAAAAATTCCCCCCCCCCAGAAAATATCATATGGGCGCCTTTGTCGACAGGCAATTGGGTTGGGGGTGAGCAATGAAGTTTGGGGGGGGTGAGCAATGAAGTTTGGGGGGGGTGAGCAATGAAGTTTGGGGGGGGGGTGAGTCATGACGTTTGGGGGGGGGGCACCTCTTGCTTCATATTCACCATATACATATAGTGACAGTAGAAGCAATGCTTACAAACTTCGATAAGAAATTGGCAGTGCCTTGCTGCATGTGGTGAACTTGAATCTCCGTACGCTAACCTTGACACAAATAGTCCCACATTTTCCAGCATTTCACTATCGATTTGCGTAATGAATGTTTTTAATTCCCTTTTCAGTTGCTAGTCTATTTTTCTCATAATTGTCACTAGATGACTCTGGAGTACTTGGCTGTTTACGTGTAGTTGCAGATCATGCCGCAAGAGGTCTGATGCTTCCGTTGATAATAATATGAACTTCTCGTGTATAGGCGCATAACGCTGAAGCTAACTTGTTAAAAATTGAAGAGAATTCTGAGTCTCAGTTGTGGCGAGGGAAGTAAAAATAGAGTAAATCACTTTTGTAGCCTTAAACGTAATAAGTGTTTTTATGCCCTTATACTTGCCAATAACTATTAAAAACATCGTATAAACGAAATTTATAATAAATAAATAAACTAAAATAATTGCAGAATATATATGACAGATATTAACCTAAATATATTAACCTAACCTAAAGTGTTAATTATAGGCTCTGCTTGTTTAAAACTAAGCGGGAAAATTGTCTAAGTCATTTAAAATACTTTACATAGCCTGTAGTAGGCTTAATTCCAGAGCGTATCTCAACGTATCTCCTGCCCCAGTCACTTGTAGGCCTATGTATAACTTTTTCATGCTATTTTTAAGAACAATTTACATTTTACAGTACTATCAGGTGGTTCTAGAATTTCTACTGCATGAAAGGTGTAAACGTTTAAAGATAGAAATGTGTTCACTTATAAATAGGCCTACCGGGGGCCATAAAAGCTCATACATAAACTATGGATAACATTGTTTACTTTACTAGTTTAAATTGAGGTGATTTAGGTAAAGGTTTAGTCATTATTTGGAAGTTCTCTAGATAAATAATGGTTCATTAATGAATAAGCTGTTAAAACATTTAATATAAATAACATAACATAACATAAATGTTAATTTGTTATACGAGAAGTAGCCTTTAGCTGTCCCTTATAACATACAGAATGTGAAATAAATAGGCATTCCTTCAATACTACATAATTAACCATTTCCTACCTTATCAGTTATCACCAAGTTAAATCGAGTCAGCCCGGGGCAGCACTTGAACAGGGGACCGTTGCCCACGCTTATTTGTGACCCATAGAGGTCTATGTATCTGTAGCTTCATTCCCATAACCAACGAATGGATTTCTATGTAAATATATATGTATTTATAAAGTTAAAATTAATTTATTTTGTATTATCTTTGTTTTCAGGATTGTGTAGAGGTGAAAACTACATTTTCATTTTCCATATTTTAGAGTTGAGCACATATACTGGTAATTTTCCACACAATTTTCCATATTTGAAACATCCAAAGAAATAAACTCCATATTCGAGCCAATTGAATAGACAAGTATGAAATAAAATTCCATTGAATGAACTGTTAGAGTGTATAATATAAACCATGGAGTCTTAAACATTTACAGTAAATCCTTTAGAGTGGTATCTAGGGATATTTTACATAGGCTGTGTAAAAATATGTCAATTGCGTCCTATTAAAAACTGCCGAATAGAAAGATAAAAATGATGGCAAAGTAGGGGAATCAAACAGTTCAATTTTCCCCAAAAGCTCCCAGTAGAATACATGTGTGCTCCCAAATTCCACTACTACAAACTGTAATCAGGTGAAATGTGTAGCTGTCATTTTTTGGGTAAATTTTAATGCATATTTAATTTCATATTCAGTTAAAAATAACTGCATATATATTTACATATTGTGTACATATTTAGTACTCGTAAGTCCTTTCCTTGCTCCTTAACCAAATTAAATGAACTCTTCGGCCCATAGGCATATACTGTTGTAACATCACGTTAGATAATTTTCCGCGGGATTTTTCGGAAGAGACTTGAAGCAGCGGATCTAAGATTGCTCTAAGTTTCTTTGAACTTACTTGTTAGTACATAGCCGAGTCTATAGTGCTCAAAGACTTGTCTCGATAACAAAGGCTGTAAATTCTAATTATTAGCCTATAATTATAAATACCTTAGTAGTAACTTGTCATGATTTTGCTTGCTTATAAATGTTTTCGTATTTAAAAATTCTTAAATTTCAGAAGAAGAAAAACAAAATTCAGGAATCAAACTTTGGAAAAGTGCTTTTTTTTTTTTTTTCAAATACGCAAAGCCCTGCTATCTGGCTTCTTTGCAGAGTTAGTCTAAATTATCTTACGGATGTTCGTGCTATATCCAAACTCTTTTCTTAATCTATTTCTGATTTGTAAATAAAGTAAATATATCAGGTTTGTTGCTATAAGAGTGGAGTGAAGTTTAGAGTCATGGTGTTGTTCCAAGCTAATCCATAATTCAAAGTCACATAATTTTACTCTGCAATGTATTGACGCAGAAACGCGGCGTTGGAATTCTTCCAGACCAAAATGTGGGTCATATAACAGCTTTTTCTGCAGATATCTATCTCTATCCCATTTTCTACTACTTTAAATATCACTTTTTAAATTACGTTATGTATTCTAAAAGAATGAATTTATCTACCTGAATAACTCAGTTTTCCAAACTCTAATCATATAGATTGTATGAGAAAGTCAGAAAATTAATAATGTACCTGAAAGAAGAGGGTTGACATAAATACCAGATGTTTAATAACTGACATAAGTATTACAATTGTTAGATTGTTGTTTATTTTTATCTGTGGTCAGCATGCCGACTCCCATGGTCGTTAATGGCAGTTTCTTAACTGAGCCACCAGTACTTCGTAAAACTCGGTTCGTGACTGACTTAAGTGCATCCCATTCCGGAGCACCCATCTCAGAAAAAAAAAAAACTGAAGAGGTAGGCCTATCAACCTAACACCAGACCACGCCACACACGTTGTAATTTATTAATTTATTACCTTAATAGTTAGCATATTGCTTTTATTATTATAAATTTAAGCTAAATCTATCATAAAAAAGGATGGAATTACTTGGAAGTCATGTATTGTATATATATTTATGTCTTAGCCTATGTCTGCTTTCTATGAGAGATCAAAGAACAAGCACTGGAATCGCTGTAGATTTTTATTCTATACCTTGAAGTTACCTTACTTGAGTCTGGCATGAATACTTGATAGAAGAAACATTAGATTTCAGCTAAAGGCCGAATGATCGATGAACCGAAAATGACACCAAATTGACGGCAAGTTAATCTCCTCTGTGAGATCTTAAAGCTTAAGGTCAAATAACCACAATAAAAGTTTGAAACGGTACGTGCCCAGAAAGTGAAGGGATGCGATGGGCTATTCAGGTTTAAGGATGTTATATTACTTTGAAAATGATTATCATACTACATTTATATAGAAGTTTAGTTTTATTTATACCAGTTTCAACTACGAGATCATAATTATCACATATTATAAGATTGTCCAGGTTTAACAAAACAGCACATTTTTATGCGCAATTACCTAATTTGTACCTTCTCCCCTATTCGAAATTGAAGTATCCCTTTACTTGTGTGCTTATATGTTGTTATTATTATTATTGTTTTATTTACACAATTTTATTCATTGCCCCATATCCCATAGGTCATTCTAGTTCCGGTAATGATGTCAGCTGTTGTCTGTTATTGTATATATTTGTAATGAACTTTAATTTGACATGTGATAGCCTATGAGTATTAGTAAACTATTGGATGTTGTGATGTAGCATTCTTTTCTAGTTGATGATCCACTCATTAATGAATAATAACATGCGAATGATGTAGAAACAGCAAAGGATTTGTGGTTGTAAATGGGAGACGCATGTCTCTTCTCTTTCTATTGATAGGAAATGTATTTCTACTGTAATATCAACGTCAATAATATTCAACCTAAATAATTATTAGGATCTGCTCCAACCTTTATGTTATAGGCATCCCTAGTAAAATTAAGACTTTCTGTGACCACGGTTACGGGTTTGGTCCCGGCCCAGGTTAATGGCGTTTATGTGTGCACAAATGTGGCAGGCCAATGTTTGTAGATTTACAGGCATATACAAGAATTCGGCATGAAAAAATCCGGCTCACCGGCGACGGTCACATGCCTAAGATGCAGTAGATTGCCATCGTAAATAACAATTAAACTAACCAATCCTACTAGCATTAGTAGTAAAAAGCTCACAAACCAACAAAACTGTGTGGCGAAGTGAATAGGCCAATGCTTACCACTGTAAGCATTGGCTTACTTCATGCAACAACTTCATGAAAAGAAATGTAGAAAAATGCTCTTATATCAAAGAACAGAAAAAGCCAAGATTAAATTATGTTAGGGGAAACTAATCGAGAAGGTGAAAACACAAGATCTATAAAAATGAAAGTATCTCCAGTATTATTACAAAGTTACAAATGCAAGGAGAATTAATTTCTGAAGAGTTACATTGCACTAAGTAACAAAATTTGACGAAGTTTTTGTTTATCTTATTTTTTGTGTGTTATCGCTTAATTTGGCGTTGCTGATTATGAATAACTTATAGAAGTAGCTTTTCTTAAGTGTCAATATTTTGCGCGTGTTAATGGATTTTTCAATTTTCTTAAAAGCTACCAATATTCTAATGCTTATTTAATACAACTAGAGTTCTATAAAATAAATCTAACGTACAGTTCTTTAAGAATTGTATGTGCAAGGAATAAGTGCAACATATTGAATAACACTGAATCTTCTTACAACAATGGTCTCATTCAAAACTGTAGGCCTATATTAGAACAGCTTTTCCTGTTATGTTCTTCCGGCCACTCTGCAGGCACTGTACCCCATGCATAGTCTTCCATCAAAGCACAGTCCCTATGTCCCTGATACCTCTTTCCATGCTTTGAATATTTAGGTGAAAGCGTTCACCGTGTTCTTACTTATAGCTCCTAAATTTGGCCTAAAGAAATCAATATGAGAAAACAAAGCGTGCATTTTCACTGCCATTATACATCCAAGTACAAGGGCGCCCATATGATATTTTCTAGGGGGGGGCAATTTTTAATTAATTTATGTTTTGTCCCTTTAATTTCTTGGATTAGTTTGTAACATTACATTAATAATATAATAATATAAGTGCAACACTGAAGTAGCCAGAGAATAATTTCGGGGAGGATCGGAAGTGGCAGGGGGTTTGAAATACCCCCAAGAAATGGGGATCGGGGGTCCACCCCCAGAAAATTTATAAATATTCAAGTAATTAAACTCAAATTTTACGCTATTTTAGCACTGAAAAACTAGTTAGGCAATTTTTTACCATACTCTAAGACATGCCAACGAGATCAAGAAATCGTTACCTAAATCTGGGATCCATCCCCGGAAAATTTTAAATATTGAACTAATTAAAATCACATTTCACGCTATTCTAGCACTGAAAAACTAGTTAGTAAATTTGCTTACCATACTCTAAGACATGTGAACTTAAACAAGAAATCGTTACCTAAGTTATAATAATACTTATTACTATTTATAATAAAAGTTCAATAACACAAGGAACAATAGAAATAATAGGCCTACTCATTATGTTAAGAAAACAAAATAATTGCTATATCATATTTGACACACCCACGAAAATTGTTTAATTTATTATTTTTTTAAATACAAAAATTGAATTTTAGGTTTTGATTTTTGGGGGTCCAAACCCCCTGAACCCCCTTTCCTATTCCACTGTGGATTCTGCTTCCATGTTGTCCATGCCGCCGCCCCCCCTGCCCCCAGGTATGGGCGCCCTTGTCCAAGTACATGGAAACTTTGTATCAGATTCTCTATCAGTTGCATGTAGGCTAATTCTCACTTCTATTATTGCCCAAAACTGTTGCACTGCCATTCTAAAAGCATTCCATTCAAGAATCATTGAATCTACAAGTTCTTTCGATGTTAACATCACACGAATCTAAGGTTCGGTGAAAATTTCACCTTTTATTTTTGTTTCAGATAACTTGGGAACAATTGTCTGATGAAGCTCAGAGCCTAACTGGTGTTATCTAAACGTTTGTTGAATTTTTAACACAAGTCCAAGTTTGATATGGAATGGTGGTAACAGAATTTTCTCCACGGACAAAGGGGCTCATTTCTTACGTTTTGTTCACCTGCTAAACTAACTGCATATTTGTGTTCAGCACGCCGCTTTTATACATTAAACACAAAGAAATAAACATAAAATATGTTTTGTTAAATTTAAAATCTTTATAATTCACTTAACAAATTTAGCTGCTGGATATTCGGTTTTCATGCATGGTTTCCCATTGAAATGATACTTGATTTTCACTGCATTAAAAGCCGGAGTTTAAAAAGAAACTACTGGCGGAGTTTAAAAAGAAACTACTGGTAAATACAGGAAAGTACATTTCTCACTACACGCTCGAACCTGACTGAGGCCTCTTAAATTTTCTCGATTCGCCGAGCAGAACGTTGACCGGGTTATAGGAAGCAGACTGAATCAATCATCCGTAAGACTGTAGGCTATAGACTGCTTCAAATTACTGGAGCGATTCTTTCTCACCACTGCAAGACAGTATTGGTTGAGGTGTAAATAAAATTTGTAATAAAGTTAAGTAATGCTTCAAGAAGTGGATCGTTTTTACTTGTTCATAAAGAAAGTTTGGAGAGCAGTCATTAAAATCCTACTTAACCATTCCCATATCCGCCGCCATGAGGGAATTGTAGAGTTTTTCATCCATTTCCCGTTAATGCTATTATTGTGGAAACTCCAACTACCTACATCCGGCATTGGTATCCTAATATATGGGCGTCTTTTTCCTTCTTTGATGTATTTATTAGGCCTATTACTGGCATGGAATAGAATCATATGTGCTAGTTAATCTTCACCATTTCAATTTTACCCGAGCCTTTACTTCCAATTTATTCCTTAATATTCATTTACGATGTACTTCATAGGAGCAAATGTGGTGCGACTGGCTGCACGTCTATAACGTAATCGATGTATCCATCGACACCAAGATTTAGATAGTAACTTTTTAGGCTGGTGCCCTTGGAACTTGATCACCATCTTTCTAACTGCTGTTTATATTTATTTATTTTTCACGAAAGCATGTTTACGTTTTTTTTTTCCATATCGTAGCTTACAGTCTACTTTTAGTATAGAATAATTATGTTTTCATTTATGAAGAAGGAATGCAATGGCGGAGGAGAGAAGCAGACATAATGACATCAGTGAAATGCATTTTAGTGGTCAGATGAATCTGAACATGACTTGCATTGAGATTAATAATAACTGAATAATAATTACCCCAAATAAAGATCTAACCAACAAGTAACAAATCCGGAGAACATAAAAGGAAAACTATTTTCAGCTGAATATACTTTGCCTCACGTCCTTGGCTTTTGCCCGTTTAGCGAAGCACTGCGCAATACTAGACACCACACCATAAGATCGACTATTGCCAGTGCCCTCCGAAGTAATGGCTTCAATGTCTTTGAAGAGGTTCACGGTCTTGCCACTAATGGCAGCTGTAGGAGAATCGACATTATCGCCATGAAACCAGGCGATAGTAAAGGATACATCTTGGATCCTACTATAAGATTTGAGACTCATATCGACCAACCTCATGAAGTGCACTTAGAGAAATAGGAAATATATGAACCAACAGTGCCCTTTTATAAGGAAAAATATAATTTAGAAGACATTGAAGTACGAGGCATAATGGTGGGTGCAAGAGGCACTATTCCTCTAAAGTGTGTCACTCTACTTCAAGATCTGGGAGTTCCAACATCGCTCTATAAAGAAATTGCCTTACAGGCTTTAAAGTTTTCTGTAAGAATACTCAGATACCATCTGTATTCGAAACAATAGATTTCTTATTTCTTCTTCTTCTTTACAGATAACCCAATAACACATTTACACATAGGCGTAACGAGGGGGGGGGGGTTTTGGGGGTTTGAACCCCCCCCCCCCCATTGATTAAAAAAAGGAAAATTGTATAATTTTTTTAAGTCTGCCCATAAATTACTTAATACAAGTATAAAGCTTGGGAAGCTTAAAACTCGTTATTTTGCGTCTTAATTTTTAAAATTTTCCGGGAGAGGACCCCGGGAAGCTTAAAACTCGTTATTTTGCATCTTAATTTTTAAAATTTTCCAGGGGAGGACCCCCGGAAGCTTAAAACTCGTTATTTTACATCTTAATTTTTAAAATTTACCGGGGGAGGCCCCCGGACCCCCCTCTCTCTGGGGGGTATTCCATACCCCCCAGATGTTATAACCCCCCCCCATATGGTCGGCCTGGTTACGCCTATGCATTTACAGTGTATACTAAATACTTCTTTGTTGTAATTATGAATTTGTTATGCTATTCTTTGTCATTTGGCAGCCTCTGATGTAGAGGAAGATTGTTAAAATAAAAATAAAACATTAATATTTTCTATGCAATATCAAACATATTCGTGTTCCACTTGAGATATTCATCTCAAAGTGTCTATCGTTCCATGTTCTCAGTGATTTGTTACTTGTGAGCTAGATCTTCATTCGGCGTATCATACAATTGTTGCAAAAAAAAATCGCTAAGAAATGTATCTATATATAAAGTGCGATATCCGGGTCCCGAAGCATTTTGATTTTCTCTAGAGGACAGCCAATCAACGGCCGAGCCTCCACAAACATCAGTATCGTAACTAAGGTAAATAAGGCAAGCTCAGATGTATCGGTTGCTGTCAATATAAATAATTGACGAAGCTACTTACTAAGGAGCATGCTTTCGTTTGCAGAAGTTCTATCCAGCTGTTACTTTATATTTATAGTTCATAATTACTTATTTAATGGACGTAACCAGGGCCCGGATTCTGATGACCTAAAATTGTCTGAAAAATGACCAATAAAATGACCCTAAATTTTAAATAAATTGACTTAATAATTATAAAATGCCCTAAAAACTGATATTTTATTTATAGAAAAATATTATTGTACACACAAAGTTATAGACTAGTTTGTACATAATTGTAAAAACTGTAAATAGCTGTAATGTTGTGAATGTTCTTTTCTCACGGAAATTTATACTGGCACTGAGGCACTGGTGAGTCAAAATTCGTCATTTCCTTTTGTGGTCTGTCGGATTATATTGTTGTTTATTGAGGGTAAACAGTAGTTTGCACTCTCAAATCCAAGCGGGTGGCAGACTCTGGTGCCAAGTCAATTTAATAACAATAGTAATATAATACAAAATTTTGGCGTTTCTTTGATTCTCATTTCCGACTGAGACATGACAACACTTTAACGCCGAATTTTTCCTTCTTGCATTAAACAAACAACACTTAAAAGACAGCACCACTAGCGACGAAAAAAAAAGTTAATACACTCAATGTAAATACATGAAAATGACTAAATAAGGAAGCAAATTACATGAACATGACAAAATAAAGACCTAAAATTGAAATAAATGCCTTAAAAATATAAAATTGCATAAGATGACAAAAATGACCCAATAAAAATGTATTTATATAATCTAGAGGTCATGATTAGGATTTATCTACAAGTTGGCAATGTCTATGCAGCATCAATAAAAAGATGACATGTCATTAGAATCCGGGTCCTGGACATAACCTATGATGCTACAATAATATTGCATGACCCACTCTAAACATAACGTATCAAACTGTCGATTGCTTTGATATTGTTAGCCCGCCTTGATTGAATTATTTCTTTATAACAATGTCAGTATTAATAAATATAAAGAGAAGACGTTAAAGAATCTAGCCGTTGAATAATTCAACACAGCTGCTGTTGATATAATATTATATTTCTATCGAAAGGCTCAAACGTTCCTGACTTACGTACAAGTAATAGATAAATGTAACTCCTGACAGATTGTTTTCAGATTGAATTTAATTCATTCATAACCTATGCGGTTGCTTTAAACCTTTAACCATAATGAACCTCTATTCATTAGGCATATGCTTTTACCAATAATGTCTGCGAATCGTAGGCCTACACTTACATAATTAATATTATTGCCGGTGCATTTTGTGAAATCTTCACGTATTTTAAGATTTTTTTTTTTATCAGCGCACACGAGTGAATAAAAATTCAGGTTAAGAAGCAGCATAACTATATTACCTATGTGGGCTGTTCTAAGCATTGCGCTGATATGACTAATTTCAGTTCAAAAACCAGTTTATAAAGAGAAATAATATTCCTGTTATAGCTACTATGAATATAATTTTTACACAAGTTTACAGAGATAATCTCAATAAAATACTTTATGCCAACAAAATACATTACACAATATCATTCGTGTTATAGTTTGTATTAGAAGAAGAAAATCATTTATCACAAACATAAGTGAAGCTGCTTGCCTTTTCACAAGTTGCCATAGGACACAGCTTATCAATTCCATCTTACTAGAGAATAAAATTATTAAATACGTAAATATAAACAATATTGCAAAATCGAACATCATTTAATATACAATGAGAATTCTAGCATATTCTTGAAAGAAAATCACTTTGATGGTAAGTTAATGCTGATGCCGGAAACAATAACTTAGTCGCAATGCTGATTAAATATTTTTAAAAGTAGCCCTTTGTAATGAGATATATATTAATATTACAATTTAAGCTTACTTTTTATTTTACTCACAGTAAATTATAATTATTTATTCTATGTTTGAAGTTATGTGACTCTCTGTTGGACATTACATGAGAATATTATAGGAGAAAAATTCCCCCGACACTGGGACCTTTGGCTATTCGTGCCAATGCTCTACCAACTGAGCTAAGCCGGAGTTAGAGTAACAGTTGGTAGAGTATCGGCGCGAATAGCCAAAGGTCCCAGTCCCAAGCCCCAGGGTCGGAGGAATTTTTCTCCATTCTCATCGCATTGCACGTTTTGACTTTAGATACAGTAAATAAGAATCGTAACCTCAAGCCACTGATTTCTATAAACGACTTACAGTAAGGTAAGATTCCTCATTCCACATACTGTATTAGTGATTTAGGAATGGGATATTCCCGTTAAGGTTGGGTAGTAAACTTATACGGAGGGTGTGGACATAGCTGTAGTGATGAGCGCGAGAGATAGCCATCTGTGAGCGATTTCTCAAAGCTTCATCTCATATAAAACTCCAGCAGTATCTTCTTGGTCTCTCAATATTGGAGGATACGCCCTCTATATCGGACTCATATTTTCTTCTGTTTCACTTTAACGGGGCACGAACTGCAACCAGTCACGACACAAGAACGTTGACCATGTCTCTGTACTTACTTCTTAACAAAATTCCGAGCTCGATTGCAATAGTTTGCTTTCATTGTGGGGCGGTTTTAAAACAAACATACCAGCAAGGACGTATTTAAGGGGGGTCCTGGGGATCCAGAGCCCCGAAATGTGATATTTTAAGACATTTGTTAGAAATTAATGTTTTGTGTCACTTAGGAAGGGAAGTTATCAGTAATTTATGGTTGATCAGCTATTTACGGTTGATCAGTTTAGGAACCCCCCCCCCCAGAAATTGATGCTATGTCACTTACGAAGGGCAGATGTCAGTAATTTATGATTAATCAGTTTAGGTTCCCTCCGGAAAATGATTTCTAAATACGTGCTTGCTTACCAGATAGTATTCTTTTGTTGTCCATTGAAGATAGCTTTTCGATTCAGTGCACTTACAAAACGGTTTAAATAAAAGTATAATTATGAATGTGCATAGGCTATACACACACACATATATTATATATATATAATATATTGTTATTGTTACTCTATTATTGATTCAATAACAAGCAAAATATAGGAGTAAAATTTATGATCCAATCACAATGTCATTAGATACAATGAAAATGAAAGTCCTACACGAGTATTTCTGATATGGACTTGGATTGAAACAATGTAGAAAATGTCCCGATTTTTCTTTGGTCATCTGTTCATCGCCACAGTAGGGTGGTAGAGCTCAAAATGGAGGCAGTATCTCAAAATCCAATAAATGATAAATTACTTGTCCGCTGCCTTGTGTAAGTTGGTAGTGCGCCCGCTCCCCGGGGCGTCTGCCCGGGTTGTTGGTCTTTTCTCAGCCGGATTAGGGATTTTTCATATGTGGATTCTTCCTGGGTTCAGGACTGGGTGTAGTGTTGTCCCTTCATCTCGAACCCGAGGAGGGCAATTGCAAATCTCCGCGATATTACCCTGCCTATAGTAATCCACGGACATACAGCGGTTGCCATCCAAAAGTTAAATGATTCATACAAAGTATATCCCATTTTTAAAATACGTGTACCTAATCTCCCCTCTGTTACGAAATAACTATCTTCTTTCCACAATTACTAGTCTACATTGTTCAGCTTTATATTAATTGTGCGTAAATGAAAAATACGTAAATTTAATTTTTTTTCACCACCATAGCGGTAAGACTGAATTTGGAAGAAAATGGAATTACAGGAGATTGCTCTGTATATCCGGAACAATATAAGCTTTCTGTTTTTTTTTATCAGTTTACTTTGCCTCTTTGAGTTCTTAAACAGCGGTGCCTGTAGAGAAGTACTCTGAATAATACATTGCATATTTTATATATTCTATACTTAGCAGAAAGGAGGGGCTTTCCTTATCAACCCTATGCTGGAGCCGCCTCCTAGGGAGCACGGACATATGGAGACAACAGACAACAGGAAGGGATATTATTACAACTACTTTCAAAAAATGGGATATTCTTTGTATGACTCAATTGATTTTTGCTTAGTTGATTCTAACATTATTTTATTCGGACATGTCAGGCTGTGGATGGACATAAAATGGCGTAAACATGGTCAACTTTTTTTTTTTAGATTACCGGGATATACCTGCACGTAGTTCCTAGTAAGTTTTAAATATATATTTTAGGGCATTACCCATAGTTAATAAGATTTACAACTACGTCGCGAAGTTCAAGGAAAGGAAAACTTCTGTGGCCTTAATATTAGAGGTACATTTCCGGCATTTACCTGAAAGGAACGAAATTAGAAGGAAACCACAGTCAGGATTCAATCTCTCACCTTACAAATTCTAGCGACTGAGCCATCCCTTTCAGTTAGAACCAGTCAATTGGAAATACTGTTAGCCGATACCAAAAAATCTAAGACTTCAATCAATTTCTACCAACAAATGTTTACTTCCAGTAAATCGACGTCGGTCTTCGGCAAAGGCAAACAGTAACCATAGTTCAAACTTCCATTTACAATCTAGTAAAATAGAAATCTAGTTGTTGGTACAGGAGTGGGTACGGTAATGAGTCATCTGTCCAGATACCTTGAACCGTATTGATTAACCTATGTCAACTCGTCATAATAAGTAGACAACGTGCAGGTATATCCCGGTAATCTAAAAAAAAAAAGGATACAAGTTGAGGAATATGGGAGTCATTGCATTCGTTACATTCCATGTTCCTTACGACCTCATATAGAGCAATCTTTATTCCCTCTAGGTATGCAGTACACCAAGCGTTTAAACGTGAAGTACAAGTAAAGTATGTACATAACATTCATTACACGATTAAGCCCTACAGCCTGTAGTATAACATGTCCATATCTATTAATGCATGGATTAGCAATGAACTGTAAAGATATAACAAATTATTATTTTTCTACTAAGAAGACAGTGAATAAATCTCAGGTTATGAATTAATTGAGGTAATATATCGCAGTATACGGCACAATTGTGAGTAATAAAATTTCAGGCGTTGTACATGCCATTTTTCTCGTATTATTGCTCTAAGCCGGAATTACAAAATGGAGACCTGGCTATAAAGTTGGTCTTCACGGTGCATAAGCGCAGCTATAAACTTCATCGATGCAAAGTGTAGCCGCCTAGAGCGGAGAAAAACAGATGACTTTCAGCATCGTGAGGTGTTCCTGTATTATCTCTGAACTTTATACTTCACTAGCAGCACCATACATTATATGCACAACACAATGTATAATAAGATCACCGTTATCCATATTGGTCGTAGTTTTTTCCTTCTCTATGTGCATAATAGGTGGTCTAATAGGCCATTCTAGTTTTAAGAATGAATGTACTGCATGTTTAGAAGTCTACCTAGTCCAAAAATACAAATTTAAAACGAAATGTTCGAATATAGGCAGACTTTTTTTAATTTCTTATCCAGGGTTCCTAGGGCGGTGTCTATATTTCTGGGCATACAATCATCGTATACATTTGTGATTAACTAAGTAATATATTTATTTTATTTATTTGAGAGAAATTAAGCACAAAACAAAAATACAAACAATAAACAAATATTTACAAATTAACAAAAGTGAATTACACCCGAAAGAACAAAATGCTCGAGCTCGGATGCAGTTCTGTTCTAATTTTTTCCAAATTTTATTAAAAGTACATTAATGAAATTGAAAGAGAAGTAAAAGCACACACAAAATCACAAAAAATAGAAACAAAGAACAAAAACACAATAATATATTCACATAATTGTTAGTATTTAATTATAAAAATACATCAAAATTAGAAAAAAAAATTAGAATGACTATTTTATAGTAGGCTATATCTTGGCCTATTCTATTCTTAAATCTATGTAAATTCGTTTTATTTATAGTTTGCTATTTTTAAATTATTGTGTAGTCTTATTCCAAAACTGAACTCATGATTCACCACAGGTGTTGTATTATATTTAATTTCAATTAAGGCTGAGGAGGTAATTATGAGGGTTGAAAGAGTGTTTTAAAATTCGATTTATGTTTATGGATAACAATAAGAAAGTTTATTTTATATAGTAGATTCATTACCTCTAGTACACTAAATTCAGAGAAAATAAGTTTCGTTAAGCAAATCTTTACTATACGTGTCTGTAGTAATAAGTAAAGGAGTAAAAATAATTTTCACGCGTAATTTAATAAGCCTATACAACGTTTACTACGCTATTACAGACATACAACTAAAACAACATATTCACCTGTACATAACATATTTTTATTTTAAAAACTGCCATGTATTACAGTATCTTCATTAATGCATCGGTCCAGCAGCACTAGCATATCATATCAGTTAAACATATTTTAATATCATCACTATATACATAATAATTGTGTTCAATTACCGTATCTGAGTGTCATTTATATAATATACTAGCTTAAAAGGCCCGGCGTCGCCCGGTTTTGTATTTTGTAATATGAAATTACATTACGGAGGACTTTCGATGTTGAAACTCTAGGTCCTTATATAATATGTATGTAGAATTAGAAATGAGGAAGAACGACATATGACACTCAGACTATTCCCTCAGAAAAGGCTAGATATAGCTTTTTATGGCTCATAGAGGATGTCGAATGTTGCATTCCATTGCTTCTACACACCATGCCTGGGAGAAGTGCAAATAAGAAGAAAAAGAAATTCCGGTTACATAAGATTGTAATGTCTTGACAGAAAATTGTATTTCTCACTCTCATATTACCATACAACCGGTTCGGGGCTAAAGTAAAAAAGAAATTCAATATCACTTTCATAATTTCCTTCCAAAAAACCTGGGTCATAATATACTGCGCGCATAGGACTGAAAATGTTCCATCCCGTTTTGTCTTCTTTTAGATGCTTAGGGTCTCTGATAAACATCCCTAGGCCTATTTATCAACTAATCCAAGCCCACAGCTATGAGTGACGTATCAGTGGATTGGATTTGCTACCGACTTCCGATATAGCATAGTCTACTCACTGGCACACACTTAAGTTGCCCCTACAATACGACCGCTTATTCTACATAAAAATGTGAAGTGAGAAAATATTTTCCATGTCGAGGGTTGAGAAAGTTATGTGACCGCTTTATTTTCGTGGATTTTATTCTTCAAGAATCATTTTCACAAATGTATTAATTACATCGATAGTATCAGAATTAGTTAAAGCCCCGTATTATAACGTAGTTTCCAAAGCCCTATGTGAACACCGTAAACAACACTTTTATTATGTAAACAATTGACAGCAGAACTCCCTAACTGTGCCTTATTTCACATTCCCGACTTTTCCCGTGGATTTTCCAAAATTTTTCTTCCATACAAACCTTGTCCTGACAATTACGAACACAACAAAAAAGAAATCAGCCAAAAACGGTCGAGCCGTTCTCAAGTGATGCTCCGTCATACATTTTGGAAATTCATTTTTATTAATATAGACTAGCTTAAAAGGCCCGGCGTCGCCCGGGTTTTGTATTTTTTTAATATGAAATTAACTTATGGAGGACTTTCGATGTTGAAACTCTAGGTCCTTATATAATATGTATGTAGAATTCGAAATGAGGAAGAACGACATATGACACTCAGACTATTCCCTCAGTAAACGCTAGATATAGCTTTTTATGGCTCATAGAGGATGTCGAATGTTGCATTCCATTGCTTCTACACACCATGTCTGGGAGGAGTGCAAATAAGAAGAAAAAGAAATTCCGGTTACATAAGATTGCATTGTCTTGACAGAAAATTGTATTTCTCACTCTCATATTACCATATTACCATACAACCATACAACTTATTATGTCACAGTTTTTTTGGAAGGAAAGTATGAAAGTGATATTGAATTTCTTTTTTACTTCAGCCCAGTAGCGCGCGTAGGACTGAAAATGTTCCATCCCATTTAGAAGCTTATGACCTCTGATAAACATCCCTAGGCCTATTTCTCAACTAATACAAAGCCTACAGCTATGAGTGACGTATCAGTGGATAGGATTTGTTACCGACTTCCGACTGGCACTTCCGACTGGCACACACTTAAGTTGTCCCTGCAATACGACCGCTTATTCTACATCAAAATGTGAAGTAAATGTAATACAAAGCCTACAGCTATGAGTGACGTATCAGTGGATAGGATTTGTTACCGACTTCCGATATAGCGTACTCACTGGCACACACTTAAGTTGTCCCTGCAATACGACCGCTTATTCTACATCAAAATGTGAAGTGAGAAAATGATATTTTCCATGTCGAGGGTAGAGAAAGTTATGTGACTGCTTTATTTTCGTGGATTTTATTCTTCAAGAATTATTTTCACAAATGTATTAATTACATCGATAGTATCAGAATTTGTTAAAGCCCAGTATTATGATATAGTTTCAAAGCCCTATGTGAACACCGTAAACAATACTTTCGTTATGTAAACAATTGACAGCAGAACTTTCTAACTCTGCCTCATTTCACATTTCCGACTTTTCCCGTTGGTTTTCCAAAAATTTTCTTTCATATAAACCTTGTCCTGACAGTTAGGAACACAACAAAAAAAGAAATCAGCCAAATCGGTCAAGCCGTTCTCAAGTGATGAGGCAACATACATTTTGGAAATTCATTTTTATTAATATGGATTATACTAATGTCATAATGAAAAGAGGAGAAAGTGTGATGACTGAGGTAGTTCACTGGTTCCGCCGCTAGGTAGCAGTTACTCTGCTTGAGATTCGCGGGAGCAAGATTACTACGGGCGGTATAGGTAAAATTGCAAACACTCTTAAACAAAATAATACATTAATCTATTTCAAAATGACTCACCTTATCTAAATTGAATTGTTAGATACGGTACTTTTGACAATTTTCGGGCTGCTTTACACGTCTTGGAAGATCTCATCTATATAAATAATCATGGCCGTGTGTAACAGTAATTTCTCAGATTGCAAGAAGCTTGACCGTAACATTTCGTTCCACATCTTTCCAAAAATCGAAGATGTTCACAAGCAATGAACAATTATATAATATAGGTTTGAAACAGCTAAGGGATGATTTGATCTAATATTCTGTTGCCTAGAAAATAGGGTAGAGGGTATGTTAGTATAATTTGATGAGAATTTGTTAAGGAATGTACATTTGTATAGATATAACGTATAATTAGGGTAGAAAACAGCTAAGGGATATTTTATAAATTAATATTAATATTACATTGTATAGAATATTACTGAGTATTAAATTGTATTAATATTGTATTAATAGTAATATTATTTATATTAAAATTAATTTTCTCCTGGTAAGGTGAAACATGGTCAAAAGTGTAGATCTGTGTACAAATTATGTGAACAGAGATAATATAAACTAAGGGATGGTTTGTGAATTGCAGGGCACGGAAAATTTCATAAGCAGCACTATAAAAATAGGGCGCGTGATCTTTAAAATTGGCGTCTCAACATCCGATAAAGACGCACATACGCAAAAATTGTTTTGCAATGCATTCTACATATATCACACAATATTTCAAAGCATTTTCCCTGATTTTTTCATTAAAAAATTAAATCCTCTTGCCTTAACTACAGCCCGCTATTTGCTCAAACCCTCGACCATTCGCCGTTCGCTGTATCTGATGTACGTCTTATGTTGTTAAATTATATTATTAAAAAAAGGAACAAGATATTAAACTAATAAGACATTTGCTATGATAATTATACATAAAAATTACTAACATAAGTGAACAGAAAATATGATAAATAATCCAATAAATGCATAAATAAAAGTAGTGCTGATTTACTAAGTTAGAAAAAAGCTTCATTCACTCCTTTTCCCCAGCGGGTCAATCTTGCAGTATGGGTACAAGTAGTCGGTTAATATAGTAACTTATTATTATTGAGTCCACGAATAAATTATGTAAAAAAAATTACGTTATTGCTGGTATTTTATGGAAAAGATGCCTGCTAATACCTCAATACCATTCTGATAGCTTTAGCTTTAGAGTAATTACTATTACTCGTTAACCATTATAGATATATAGGTGGTACTCGATTTATAATAAGATCCAAATATTTCACTAAACCATACACGCTTGAACTCTTTCGGGACACAAAAATAAAATAATAAATGTCGCATAATCAAATTTGCTAAACCCTCAACATTTCACGATCGTCCCACATCATTCAGACAACTGTAGCGCCCGGAATAATTACCACTCAATTACTCGTAAACCATTCAAGATATAAAGGTGATACTGAATTTAAAATAAAGTTGAAATATTTCACTAAAACTTTCTCGCTTGAAGTTTTTACGGGACACAAAAATGAAAAAAATTGTCGCATAGTCAAATTCCGTTTCACCCTCCATGAATTTTGTGTAATTGGTGATGTTAAGTTAAGACGCTTAAATCAGTAAATTCTAATTGCATTCTTATGCTATTTATATTGTATATTGTTAATATTGTAATACTGAGGCATACAGTACCCGTATTCAGGACCCCTGTGGTCAGTCATGAAATGAACTGATGCCATGTTGGATAAATAAATAATAAAATAAAAACAATTATGTCCGCATTTTTAAGTCTGTTTTAACCATCAGAAGGACTGTGTTGTGCAGATTATTTCTGCACAAATTTCACAGAAATAGGACCAAGGGTTAATTAAAGATTGCGAGTTTAATTATAAGATGCCAAACTATCATGATGCAGCATTGAGAAGTTGAAACGCAAACGAAGGTGCTGCCAGTGTTTCGGTGGACCACCGCTCTCCCTATACCCACCATTGTATTAGCGGCCGAGTCATCACACTTTCTCATTCTATTCATTATGCTAATGTTAATAAAGGCTAGCATTTAGCTCACTTCTTCCCAGAAGATAACTGGAGAGCACAAACAGTCCTGAACCCGGAAAGGAGATTTTGCACTGCTGAAAAGTCCGGCCGGGGCGAAGGACAGGCGCGCTACCGATTCACCCACGGCGGCGGACTAATGCGTAAAAATTGAAACGATGTGGACTTGTTAGCTCGGATATCGATTACAAAAATTGATTGGAAAGGGGATGGACTATTTCAAGATGGTATTGTATGATTACATCATTATATTATAGCATGCCATATAAGATAAGAAATGCGAGACTTCATCTACGAGTTATGAATAAAGAATATACATTTTCAGCTTTCTGTAATAGGGATAGAAGAAAATTCTGTTATTTGTAGACAAAACATGTTAATTGGATTGAATTGTTGTATACCTTTTTATTTTTTACTTCATCTTAAAGCAATTAGGCCTACTATCAGAGCGCATAATTGGCTATACGCTGAGATTCTTGTTTCCTATATTATGGTTACGAAAGTACGTTTTGCATATGTTCTGAGCGGGTGGATGGTTATTTAACGATGGATATGTACGGTATTGCTACTTAAGCCTGTGGCTGTCACCGGTGTGCCGAAATTTTGTCCCGCAGTTTTCTTTTACGTGCCTTTAAATCTAGAGACATGGTACTGATACATGTTATGCATTATGGGATTTTCTTTCAGTGTCAAAATATATTAAAAGTTTAATGCTGTGGTGTTTGTAAAAAATTATAGTAGATCTTAACCGATATGTTGGTAGTGAAATTTCGCCGACAAGCTATTAGTCTAAACTTCACACATTTGGAAGATAGTTTTCATAAACAAAGGCCGACTACATAAAATAGCTCCGTTGGTGCAACATCCCTGAAGGGACAAGGTCTACCATCCGACAGCTGCGTCATCTACCATAGGCAGATGTGAGGCATGTGGTGAGCATGCCGACACTCACGGGCGTTAATGATTGTTTCCTTGACCGGATCCGCTACTTTTCAATCAAGTAGCTACTCATTTTATATCACGAAGATGAGTGCACCCCGTTCCAGACATTCCTACCTCAGAAAAATCCGAAGAGGTACCGGGATCGAAGAAGATTTAGAACTCCGGTCCTTTGGATAGAAGTCTGACATATCTGTACACAATTGGGATGATGATAATAATAATAATAATAATAATAATAATAATAATAATAATAATAATAATAATAATAATAATAATAATAATAATAATAATAATAATAATAAACAAGTAAAACCAAGCTATTGTAGTTGAAAAACTATTAAGCATTTCTTAAAGAATTTTATGAAAAGTCCAGTAATCGAGGAGTAAGGTAACTTTCGTGACATCATGGTCGCAAGGCTTTGTAGCTTCATGCAGTGTAATTGCCATGGAGTTTATAGGTATATGATAAAGCTATCTAATTAATTGTGTCTTAAAATTATAAAATATTACTTCGAGTAAGGGAATGTGATTTTAGATCTATCTGAACATTTTATGTTATACGTTTTGTTGACTGTGATACATGAAATTATTTCCAACTTGTTCTTGTTTATGTTCCGAATAGACTATGCTTCTCACCTCACATATCATGCTAGGATAATTAATATTGTGACACAGTAGCCTGTTTGTCGCCAAATTACACTGGATTTTGCCTTCCTTTGTTGTTATAGCAACGATCCTTTGTTTTGCAGGGTTTCCTTCGGAAGTTCCAAAGGTTCCATGGTGGAAACTCTTATTTATGAGAGTCCTCTTCAGGAAGAGCCCGAAGCCAGCCCTATTCTGGAAAACTCTTGCCCCTTTCCAGCCGACGGAGAGAATGCAGAGTAAGTAATCCTTTTCATTACATTATTAGTACCTGATGTAATAGCTTACGCGACAGAGTTTGCGTTTCACTTTGATAATCAACTACGGCAAAGTATGCAGTGCCGGTGACTATTTATGGTGTTAATGAACATGGCCGTCTGGAAGGGAGACAGGGTAGGGCCGCTGCCCTCCTCCCCGGAAATTTTGTTTACACATAAGTCTCCAAACTAAATGACTATAAGCAACTAATGTGAAATGAGGTATAAAATTCCACATACTGTAGTTGGAGTTGTTTGGACAAAAATGGGTTGTAACCACTCGGTAACTTAGTTTTGAGCATATAGGAATAATCAGTTCCACTAAACTTGAAATCATTTCTAGCAAAACATGTTCTTCTAATGAAGGCAAGGCAATGGGAGCATCACATTTTATATGAATAGTACCTGTGAAATTTTAAGGGTTAGAAAAAGCCATGTGAATGTACTACGTTAGATTTTTTCTTTGTATCCGTAGTCATAAATCAATTATGTGGATTGTATTAATAGTTATAATAATAACAACAATAATAATAATAAAAATAATAATAGTAAAATTAATAATAATAATAATAATAATAATAATAATAATAATAATAATAATAAATCCAGCATTAGCTGTGACTCAGTGATGATGATAATAATAATAATAATATTAATAGTAGTAGTAATAATAATAATAATAATAATAATAATAATAATAAATCCAGCAATAACTGTGACTCAGTAATAACAATAATAATTTCACTTCATTTATTTATTTAAAGATGCTACAGACAATTTTTACAAATTTTAAATAGCAGGCATCTATTAATATTAATAATAATAATAATAATAATAATAATAATAATAATGTTACAGGGATGGTGATGATGAAATGATGATGATAATGATAATATAATAATAATAATAATAATAATAATAATAAAGTTTTCGTAATAGTATCATTTGGTGATGGTAATTCGTTCATTTGCCCCCCGCCCCCTGACAAAATTTCTGCGGACGCCCATATTAATGAACTTTAATTTATTTCAGAACATTAGATTTACTAACAAGGAAAGTCTAACAGAAAAATAAGTATCTTTCAAAATACGTATATGTCCACATGGAAAATTCTTAGGAGATATACTATATTGCATAAGAGATCTATTTATAGTAAAAGATCCACTACATATTACTAATGTCTAAAACTAAACTCGTGGTGCTACCATGGGCAGATGGTAGGATGGGGGAGCATGTGGTCAGCATCCCAACACACACGGGCGTTAATGTTGGTTTCTGAGACCGGAGTCGCTACTTCTCAATCAAGTAGTTCCTCAGTTTGGATCACGAGGCTGAGTTCACCCCGTTCCAGACCTCCCTACCTCAGAAAAAAAATCCGAGGAGGTACCGGGGATCGCATCCGTAGCCAGCGACGCTAACCACGAGAACACGCAGGCGGTCAAATATTAATGTTAATTTAACAGAATTAATCTAAAAATTCCTCGATCACATCAAGAATAATCAATCACACAATGAAATTCTTAGCAATCAGATCTTGGCAGGCCATGGTAATGTAACACGCCCAATATAGAAGTCACACAAAATAAATCAACTGCAAGCATAAATCATGATAGACCTACTAAGCATATAAAGATAGGACTGAAATTAGAACTTAAGAATTTTAAACTGTAAGCTCAGGCTGAAATTACAACAAAAACCTATAAATGAAAATGATAACCAGGTATATTACTAGCTTCTTTGTTTTAAATTTGTTTAAGTTATATTATTTCGGCAATATTTGTGAATAAAAGTGAAATCAATGTTTACCTCTATTTGAAAACAATAGACCTAATTTTGTTATTCCTTATTATGTAGACATTTCATTAATAGATTTTTCAGTTACATTAAATTGTACGGTAGACCTACTTTACGAAGACATATTTTCATAAATCAACCATCATTAGAGCTAAAAAAAATAGATATAATGCAATTAGGCGTATATCCCTCAGAGCTGCTAGTATTGCACTCTAAAACTAAAAGGGCAGAGGAGGAGGATGAAAATGATCACATTTAGGAAAATAAACGCGTTTCTACAATTCTTATATTGGAAGTAGTAGGCCTACAGTATTAATAATGTTTTAATAATTATTGTGAAAAAGTAATTGACCGAGCGATGCGAGCTCCTGTATTAAGTTCTTAATTTCGTCTGTTTGTTACGGTGTCTTCACCAAACGCGTTGTTAGATTTTCTTACAATTTGGCTTGAATGTTCTTCAAAGTCATTAAAAACGACATATGTGTAAGGATTTTTATTTTTTAGTTCCGTTTCGAGATTGTTCCGTATCATGTAATGTTCAGCTTCTTCCAACTATTCTAGCCAAATGGTTTGTACACTGTAGACCAGCGTTTCTCAACCTTTTTTGAACCCGAGGACCTCTAAAATGTCAAAAGAATTTTACGGACCCCTAATTTTACATCCCATTTTTAAAAGAAGGCCTATATTCTTAATATTTGGGGTATTGTTTATAGGTCATCATAACGTAATATGTGAAAACAATTTACTTCTTTACTTTCCACTTGCTTTATGATATTTTTTAATCATGTCTGGTGGTCCGCGGACCATAGGTTGAGAAACGCTGCTCTAGACTCCAGAGTGTAACATCTTTTACATCTTTGTTCCAGTGCATTTTTGACGTAACTAAAACGGTTTACCGGCTTTTCGTCTGTTAGCTTCTATATCTGTTACGCAGTCTCGATCAAATGTTTCGATCGATTTTCTTTCAATTTTGCAAAAATAATTTCTTGAAATAATTAAAAGCGACGCATGTGCAAGCATTGCTATTGTTTGATTGCGTTTCAAGATGAAGAGCAGATTTTGGATTTTTGGGACGCGAGATCTATAGTTCACAGAACTACTAATAAAACAATTTAATCTTAAACTGATGAAGAGTCGGATGTATGAACCTCTAGTGAGGATACAGCACCTTATAACAATAAATTATGACATTAGCACATGAAAGTAGTACTACAAAGTAGGAAAACTTATAAAAAGAGCTTTCTGAAAACCACTAGATAAATCATATTGTCTGAATAGTAATATTATTTGCAAAATGTGTTTGAGGGGATACATATACTTTCTAGGGTAAACAATATTAATTTCTTAGAATATTTACAGAATTCAAGTTTTGTAATAAGATGTATTTCACGAATTGGTAAGTAGAACTATATCGCTCATTTTCTCAAAATTGTATTCTTCAGAACTCTCTAAATCTTCTTCATAATTTAAAATTTAACTACATTAAATTCTGCATGACCCTTATTAATTGAGTGATTAACAAACTGTACCTCCATGTCTTTCTATCAATATATGAAGACTCTGTTAATTCAGGTAGCTAAAATATATTATTTTCCTCTACAATGCAGATACTTTAACAGATATCTGCTACATCTTGTTTATCTAATCATTAAGTTTATGGAAAAAATAATAAAATATACGAAACTTCAGGTGAGTAAATTCTTAAACAGCAATTTGTATCAAATCTCACAATAAACATTTTGGAAATTAAATTCAAAAGTTAGTAAGTATGATTTTTTTCCTCCTTTTATCGTAAAGACCAAGTTTAAACATCACATATATAAAATTTCATCTTAATAGGGCTTAGGGATGGGGAGGAACACAATTTATAAAACAGATTTTTTAAATGGTAGAAGGTCCTCCTGCTGCAATCAAGGACCGAAATAGACATTTTATTAACATTATATATAAATCAATTTTGATGGACTTTTTCGATGTTAGAAAATAAGATAATTGTGAAGTTTTCCTAGCCCACGTACTTATCGAAGGATAAACGATCACCAGCTATCACCCTATCAGGCTATAGCTATTTTAGCATGTGAGAATTCCCTCTACACGGCAGGAGTTATTTTATACAAATTGTTCTGAAGTCATTATATTTTCATGGAAAATGACTTAATTCAACTATTAAAAACAATTAAGTCGAAAAAATGAAATTCGTGAAATAAAGTTATAAATAACTTGAATAGCTGTTGAAGTCGATCAGTATTAATGTGCAGGAATTATTTGTGTGCTAGCATGATAGACCAGGAAGAACTTTTTTTGTTCGTTGGGATTCTCAGTGTATAGAATTCGGATGCAGAAATCATATGTAATGGATATTAGATCATGCTTTTTATTATTTTTCTTTGCCCTCATCTTAGTGGGATTTAGGAGTCAATGCCCATAAGGAAAAGGACAAGTCTATGTGATAGATATAAAAATGGAGGGACTTCGTGGTGTGTAATCAGCACATCGCAAGGCCTCCCTTAAAATATCGCAAGCACTTAAAGCAACGAACAGGGGATGACAGGGGTAGTGCTAAGGAATTTCCAAGCCAACATTTCCCGAAAAAAAAAAATATATATATATATATGCACATACAGATTTGCCATTGCCGGAATTTGAATTCTGGACTCTCGAATGTCAGTTATGGATGCTGGCACGGTTTTATAGGTAAATTAAATTATTTAATATTCTACTTTTGAATTGGTATTTATGAATTATTCATAAATTGGAAGCTGGGTTGTGCGTGTAGAAAGGGAATTTTGCTTACTCCATTATGTGCGTGCGTTCATGTTACGTGTGCGTTAGAAAGCGGGCAGGATAGCCTAATTTAGAGACTGGACTGTAATTTTCATGTGGTATATGGGCTCTAGCTAGATAAGCGTTTTAAATGCGTAACTAAACAAATATTTTTCCTCGATAATATAAAATTATCTACAGAGGTCTATTTGGGCATCATGATAAATCTTTATTAATCCTTTACAATTGTGTGCGTGTTTCAAAAAGTATAATGATTTATATTATGAAATCAAATAATAATGCCCTCTTCAGTTAATATGTAATCATTTACATTATAAAAATTACGAATACTAATATAGTTCACCATACATTTTAGTTCATCCTCAATGAATTTTTCAGAAGAAATATGGCGGTTCAGCACACTTAAGTTGACATTTTTATTTTATTTTTTACTACTACGAAAGGAAATAAAATCGTTAACAAAATTGGAAAGTATGTCGAACATGCTGGCACTTCCTATGGATTAAAAGCTAAGAGAATTTCTGCGGTTGTGGGTAATGCATAGTGAAACAAGAAATTCCTTGCACAGTTGCCTGGTTCCTCTTACATTTGCGGCAACTCTCGCAATGTTTATTAGAAGTTATAATATTTCAGTTATATGCAGACACATAGAGCAGCAGCGATCGCTAGGTATGCCTATAAGGTGTAGCCTAATAGTGTTATTTATTATTAACGTATTAATGCAGTTTTCTCCGAAATGACTATCAATTTACGAAATTGCACTATCATAGCCGTATATAATGTTAAGAGAGGAACTAAGTTGTTATTTTTGTTTTTGATAAAACATAGCTAATGCTTAAAGTAAAATAAACAATTTTAAAAATTGATACTTGATAACAGCAATTCGGACATTTTTACTTTATGCCTAGGCCTTTTCGACATTCTTCTGTCATATATCTTCTTAGGCTGGCGTAGATGTACATTTTGAAAATAATAATCAGTCGCCTCAGATAATAATTTGTGTAATCGAGAGCTCCCGTCTTTCGAGATTGTCATAACTAATCCCTTGTCATCCAGTAGTCTGCCTTGACAAGACCATGACAATATGGTGAAAATTCGGCATCGAAAAACTGACTGTGCTCGAAATAGGGAAGTTTGCTTGAAAAACACCACGATCGCGTTTATAAAGAGTAAACGGTTGGTCGGAGTTGGGCTTCTTATTCTACTGAAGCAGGTAAATTGGTATATTAGGTATATTAGGATTCACATAATGGATTATTTTTCACCTTAGTAGACTCAAAAAAATTTTATTTATATATTAGTTGTGGTACACTACACTATTGAATTATGGCAATGACTGCTGGTCGACTCAGGAATAACCTAAATATATGTCAGATTCACGGTTGCGGTTAAACAATTTACATAAAAAATTTGATCCTTAGTTAACATTTGTTAAATATTTTTTCTTTCCTCGATTCATGTTACTCTTAATGTTTATTTATAATAGAAAACCATGAATTCATCATACTGCAATATGGTAATATAATTTTCCTTCATATTTTACAGTAGCCTAATGTAAAGTGAATTGAGTTTATTTACTTCTGTTCATTTTCTTTCCTCGAAACAAAGTATTTATACTTGTATTTCTATAAATTTCGTTATTGAAGTGTTGGGTAAATCTCGTAA
The DNA here is from genome assembly GCA_964059195.1 of Ectobius pallidus. Lineage (NCBI taxonomy): Eukaryota > Metazoa > Arthropoda > Insecta > Blattodea > Ectobiidae > Ectobius > Ectobius pallidus. The sequence continues at coordinate 21,454,649 of CAXKWD010000010.1, forward strand.
TGCCTGAAAAGTAAACGTCGATTTTCACATATGTAGCGATGCGTCCGTACTAAGATTTAAATCATATGAGATATACAGCGGTTCGGTGGAGGTAGATAATTACCTGGGCGCCACAGTATAATGCATATACTGAATATTTCTGTCTTTGTGTGTCGAACTCGCCTCCGGTCAGTCAGTCGATCGTCGAGCACTTCCCTCTAGCTTCGGGGTAGGAAGCGAAGAACACCTTAATATTATTGCTTGAATAATAATGCAGATTCTTTGAACACTGAAGGAATATTCTGTTTATTAAATACGTTGGAAATACAAGTCCAGTCATTGACAATAATTACAAAATTTGTTTGTGAATAATTAATATTGTTACAAGTTCTCGGTAGATCGTTACTAGTGATACAATTGCTGCCGTATGTGATTTTGACTAATCGCGACTGAAAGTAAGAATCCTTCTAAGTCGATTAATTCCCCAGCGAAAATTTTATAAGTCCAATTAATACTGTGGGCACGAGGCCACAAAGATAAGCAGAGTTGACTGCTATAGGCGCACGGCCTCGACGTAGAGAGATTGATGTAGGCACGCGGCCTCGACGTAGAGTGATTTTGACTGTTCTAGGCACGGGGCCTTGAAGTAGAGTGATTTTACCTCGCCATCCTAGGCATAAGGAAAAATTTCTTGGACAAACATTTATCCCTACTCCTCTTAATTATTATTCGTGAATCCCGGCACGTGGTACTATAGATTAATTCCTATTGGCAAATCTCCCGACCAATAATAATATGTTAGTTTCCCAAGGCTTGAACATAATAGCCGACTTCTTAGAATTACTTAAGTGAATCAGTACCCTTTGATTATATCTTGGGAGATTCCCGATATATTGTACCTGAGTACTGCATTGCCTTATCTCGCGCCCGCTAGGTCTGCTAGGGAAATTCCCAGCTTCTCTGTCTATTCACTGCAATCTCATTTTAATAGTTATTTAAAATGATGTTGTTAAACTTTTTACCTTTGCCTTCTTTCTAGTTAATAATATTTATAATGAATGTTCCGTCTTTTCACGGTCATTTTAAGACCAAACACGGGCTATGAGATTTTATGATTTTAGTTTGAATAAATTTGGGCAATTAATCTGTCATTTATTATATTTAATTTGGTTATCTTGTTTATTTCTTTTTGCCGAAGTATCTGAACTGCAATAGATACTGTCGGAAGATTGTGTGAAGTAGAGGAGAACATTAATATCTTCAAAGGCAGCTAAAGATGGGGGTCATTTATAAGCGTAATTGGAATGTTTGTAACATCCTGACTTTTCACGCGTAATTTAATAAGCACTAGCATGTGCCCGCGATAATTAACTTATTTCAAAAATTAAAAATTAAGAGCGTAATAGTTAAATCATTATATTTATTAACACCTAAATCACGCGGACTACATACCACGATTAGATAGCGTCGCCTGGTAAAAGCAACCTCAGATTCGAGTTCCTTGGCCCAGAATGCCCCTGTATAGTGAGTTTCGTCCAAATTGAACGATGTTTGACCATATTTAGGCCTATATTGATTATCCTTCTTCCGTGTAGGTTGAAAATGTCATGTCTACGGGCCTTGACATTCTAAACAAATGAATCGTCCAGGATGGACTTACAAAATCAAGCGATCGCCAGCGATAATTATTTCAAAAATTAAAAATTAACACCTAAATCACCTGGACTACATACCACGATTAGATAGCGTCGCCTGGTAAAAGCGACCTCAGATTCGAGTTCCTTGGCCCAAAAAACCCCCGTAAGGTGAGTTTCGTCCAAATCGAACAATGTTTGACCATATTTAGGCCTATATTGATTATCCCTCTTCCGTGTAGGTTGAAAATGTCATGTCTACGAGCCTTGACATTCTAAACAAATGAATCGTCCAGGATGGACTTACAAAATCAAGCGATCGCCCGCGATATTTATTTCAACAATTAAAAATTAAGAGCATAATAGTTAAATCATTATATTTATTAACACCTAAATCACGTGGACTACATACCACGATTAGATAGCGTCGCCTGGTAAAAGCGACCTCAGATTCGAGGTCATTGGCCCAGGAAACCCCTGTATAGTGAGTTTCGTCCAAATCGAACAACGTTTGACCATACTTAGACCTATATTGATTATCCCTCTTATAATAATAATAATAATAATAATAATAATAATAATAATCCTCTTCGGTGTAGATTGAAAATTTCATGTCTTCGTGCCTTGACATTATAAACAAATGAATCAACCAGCATGAGCTACAAACACTGCCTTCTAGACTGTATTACTCGTGTATACACTGCCTGTCCTATACGGCTAATTTTGCGTACGCGGCGACATTACAGATGGCAGCACCTACCACACCCAGTTGCAATACCTTTTACCACAGATATATCTGTGCCTTTTACATTACCGTATGCTCTGTGTTGCCCTCTGAAATATAAAATCGGAAACTGAAATATGCTGGAATTCCATGCTATCTGGGTGTGAACTGTGTCGCCTCTACTGGAGAAATTAGGCAATTTAACAATACTCTGAACGCCATGTTAAAATAAAGCATAGGACAGGCAGTGTAATTCTCGAGACGGCGGTGGCTACAACATTCAAGCGATCGCGAAAGTTTTATTTCCAAGGTATGACAAAAATAGCCAAAGCCAAGTGTAATTAATTTGACATTGAAATGTATAACTGCTTCGAAAACGCAAAAAAAAAAATGCACGTTTTTTGCCCGTTTTTCACTCATATCTCACGAAAGAAAGCGAAAATTAAAATTCCGACTTCGAGGTGCATTTTCCGATTCTTTAATCCACCTATGTTTAAAATTTCAGATCTCTGCGTTGAGTAGATTTCGCTGGGCATCGCGGACAGACAGACAGACAGACGGATGGAAGAAAGACACTTCCTTTTAAATTAATAGGCCTATAGATAACTCTAATATCCCGGATAAACTACCTGACGCGGCATACTTCATCAAGGTAGTATTTTTTCTATTATATGTGAAAATAACACTGTTGTTTTTACTCAACATTAAGGCATCGAACTAGCTTCAGATTCTTTGAAATTCAACTCCATTCAGCTCTGTACACTCGACAATAGTATATTGCGATACAAGTGCCGTAAGGCACGTTTACGGGTCGAGGAAACAGATTGAAAACCCGAGGCGCAGCAGTTTACGGCCCGTGTGTTGCATGCTATTTTTTGCACGATGATTATTTATATCAATTTAATTATATTAATTGTGATATTACCTGAAAATATTATGTAAATACATTCTTGAAAATAGATGTTTATTTCAGAAAGTGATTCGCATGTGTTTGTTGTTATGGGAACCGAATATTTGTCCTGGGGGCCGTGCCCATAAAGGCTTGTATTATGAAGTGTATCGTAATGAATTATGACGTAGTGCTTGGACCGTAAGTAATTTAACCTCATCGCAACCGTCCTTAGCAACAAGACTGTGTGGGAATGTCAACTTACGAGCCATGTAAACAACGTTCGTAAGTACCACTTACTAGCTAAGGAGTGCAAAAAAATAATTAACGTGCCCTTCGATTGTAGATCGTCTTCTTAATGAATATATGGATATTTCCCATGACAACTACTGCGTAGAAATTAATACCTAATGGGAGAAATCATGGCTTCCTATACAAACACGATAAAGGCAAATGCCTTTTTATTGTAAGACATAAAATTCCCGTAGGCTACAGAATTTCCAGAGACAAAGTACACTGATTATTTATTCAGAAAAATCTTATGTGAAACATGTAACTTCCGTTGCCCAAATAAAGGTTTTACCTCTTATTATAAAATGTTATGTATGGCATTCGCTTCAAGTAAATTGGTTTAAAAATGAAGAAAATGTCGTTACCACATCGCATCCCTGAAAGATTCACAACCCACATAAAATCTTATTAATGCACTCACATAACTTTCTTTACGTTAAATATGAGCAATACACCTTTCTCACTTCACATTCCGATATAGACTAAGAGGCCGTATTGCCAAGAACACGTAATCAGTTGTTTCGACCTGTTGCAAAGCTTTATTGTTTACCAGAGACTGTGATTCTACAAACAGCGGGTGGTTTATAACTACCCTTCAGAGAATTTGTTTGAAAAATTGTTTGAAGTAAACGTTTTAGCTCTTTTTATAGGCACCTAATGCACAAAATTTAAACAAAATCTTTATAGCCGTTTTCGAGAAAATTGCGAAAAACGAGATTTTCTTAACGTAAAGTTAAACGTTACAGAAAGTTCGTCGCCATCTTCGTGTAACATCGCCAGAAGGTACCTAATCCAAATGCAAAAATTCTGTTTTCATAAATTTTTCGTCTGCGGCTAGGCTATTCACAGGTTTACACAACACACATACATTTTCTGAAAATAGCATTTTCGGATTCAGGGCCCCCCAAAACATGTATTACTGTAGGTTAAAAACTCAACTTCGAATTTCGGGGTCGAAAACAATAATTCCTCTACCTATAGTAGCCTACCTATGGTGCGTGCAGAGGTAGTAATAAATTCTGAAGAATTGAGTGACGTAGAAATTCTGAAATTTTGATTGAATATATGTACAGAAATAAGACAAAATATAAATAACCGTAGGAGAAATGGGCATATTATGTAATTGGCTTGTAGAGCTCAAGAAGATAAGAACTTTAGTGGATACAGACTATTTTCTATGAATTGATATACTTGCATCTTTCTGTTTGAAAATACTCTTTAAATTGCACTAGAATGTAGGCTACGTAGCTTATTATGTAATCAAACAAAACCAAATCAAGACCAGATCATTCTACATTATACGCTGTTGGTATAATATCCCGAGGAACGTTTTTATTGTGGACATCAATTAATGCCAGTCAAGTTAATTACTTCTTAAAATAACTGCGCATAAATTATATTTATGAGTATTACAAATACTTCTTGCGCAAATTAATTTACGACCTAGAATAATCAAGGACTATTGTGATTCATTTTAAACTGAAAGCATCAAATTTTACTGTAAAAAATAAGAATTTAAGGCTTAGCATACAATCATTTCCATGGCCAAGAAGGTAAAATAGCGGGCTAACATTCCCTTGAGTAGGGTTATAGCCAGAGCCGGGAGGTTTATGAACGATTATATTTTTAATAATAATGATAAAATGTGTGCAAAAGAAAGATAGAACAGAAATTTAATGGTTTTATTTGCATTTTTTTAAATTTAGTACGCTAATAGTGCATCATATTTCCTTTATGTAAAAATATTTGTCCGTATTACCTTAATCTCTGACCATTTTTGTTGGCATATTTCTGAGAGATTTTTAAATATTATGCACATCTCTGTTAATTCAAATATATTGGGCTACATGGATGTTTTCACAACTTGTGTAATTATAATCTTATGAGACGTAGAGCAGTTCTTTTCTTGGTACACCAATATCCTAGCAGACAAGAGAGAGAGTTTCATCTTTAACAACTATGGATGGTATTTTTAGCCTGTTGCAATTCAGTTTAATTAAAGCAATTCTTTAATTAATTAGATCTCCTGAAATATTCTCCGCTATATGACCTACCTTAGTTATTGCCTTTGCTTTTTAGGTGATAAAAGAAATATGCTCATTCGTCAATTTACTAAAACTTGATGTATTGATCTGATTTTTGTAGTGTGATTTATACACACCATACCATTTTTCTGCAGTGTATAATCTAATTGAGCTATCTAGAGAACGTAAAGCATTAAAATTATTTTCAATGAATAGAGCACATTTCAACAGTCCTGGAGAATATTTTAAATTATTAGAGAACATTTGCATCGTACATTTACTCTTCTGATAAAGCATTAACTTTCGGGTCCTGGCTTTAGAGAAGCTAAGAATAGAGTACAGGGAATTCTCCTTCAAACTGAAAACAACCCGTCAGGGAATACATTCATAGCTGTACATAAATAAGTAAGGAAGGTTTAAAGTAAACAATATTTTAAATTTAATTTAGATAAAATTACTGTAGCCTGACATGAGGTTTCAATACATTCACAGACCACGACTACAGAGATGTTATGTTTGTCACTTTCCTGACATCTATCATATTTTGTTTAAATTGTTTGAATGGGATTTTGTTTGATAAGAATCTAGATACAGTAGAACTACAATTATCCGGATTAATTGGTACTGGACCCTATCCGGATAATCAGATATCCGAAAAATTGGGTAATTAATTAATACAGTGCTTTCTTTAAAAAAAACTTGACAAATTGTCGATTTTATCAGCTAAAAGTTTTGCTATTTCCCAAATAATCGGCTGCTCGAAAAACCACAAAGCGATCCGGATAGTTGGAGTTCGGATAATTGGAGTTCTACTGTAGGCCTATCCAAACGAATCTGCCTTTTTTGCCTTTAAGGACAACATTTTAATTAATTCTTTGTTATACAAGTAATGTTTTAATAACTTTTTTAATAATAAATGTTTGTTTAAATAATGTTTTGTTTTGTTATTGGTATTTTTTTATTCTATTAAATTATTATTATCCAAATTTTTTGCTCGTCTAATCTCTCTTTTCAATATTTCACAGCGATATTAGCCTCTATAAATAAAATTCATCAAAGTAGATTGAACAAAGTTAACAAAATGGATATATATGCATTCATGAATCACAGTAATGTCTCTGTTGGATATAGAACAAAGTTCTCACACTCCCCCTAGCATGATACCCGTTCCTCTTTAAGGATACTGGAGAAAGTTTCCATGCGTGTAATAAGCCAAGCCTTTGGGGATTCTCTGTGTTAGGGTAGGGGCTTAGTTGCATCGTGTCGAATTTTATCACCGCTGATGGCATTGAAGGGGTAAAGATACGGACTTGTGGCATTAGAGGTGATGTTAGGACGGCGAGGGGACACTGTCATGAATATATGTTTAAATAATTCCTCAACTTCAGAGTTAGGTATCTACTGTCGCGGTCATATCCATGTGTTTCAATGTGTCGGTCGTAATAATAGTATTATTTTTCACACAACTTTAATTTTACTTTTGAATTTACACTTCAAACAGGAATATATACGAACCACGAATCGAACTGAGCCCTTACTATAAACATTCTTTTGCAAACACTGGCCTAGAGACCCAGAATAATATAATACGAAACTTAAAAAGTCTACCGTTAATCAATTAGTCAATCTTACCCATTCTTACCCATTAAAAATTATACCCTTGATGATCGATTTTGTAGTTTTGTTTTCTGGTGGATATACAGAATCGCTCTATGCACGTTAAAATAATGCTTGTAGAATCACTTTTTAGTGAAAGTGGATGGTTAACGTAATAAATAAAAAACCTGCCCCCATGCAGTGTCTGCCACCCGGGAATACCCCCGATATTCTTGAAGGGCCAGCCCGGCGTCGTAAAATAATAGATTTTGTAAGTCAATCGAATGATCCGAACATGAAAACAAAAATTTCAAGTGGAAAAAAAATACATATGCATCATTAACTGGTAACTTACAACCATTTGATAGAACTTATTTTCAAGTTGTAAAACAGAGCAAATGGTTTTAAACCTTCCTACCTTTTGGTTGAAGCAAAGTTTAGTTTTATGGTTAGGCCAATTTTCCCCCAGTTCTTTAATGATTTAGAACCCAATGTGGCTTACGATCTTTCGTCTGAACATACTTCGAGGTATACAGAATACAATGCAGCCGTAACCTCAATTCTTAAAAATCGGTGAGTTACGACCTTTTGCCATCGACATCCTTGGGAACTTATTTATGTCCTTCCTTATGTGTACGCTCCTCGGGTGTGTTCCTTCCCTTAGGTACAGTGACTTGAGAATATCAAGTAGAAAAAGCAAGATACAGTTCCTTAGAAGGAATAAATTATCGCATTGAACGTTGTGTATGATTTGAGAAAAATGTATTTCCTACAGTGACATTGTACTTGCTCTACATACAGTATGTAGTAATAAAGTCATGCAGTAAATACTTGATTTAATGGCAGTTCATCACGCATTCAATGCAGATAGGTCAAGGCCAACAGTAATGAGTTTTGCTATTCATAATATGAAGCCAACTATGTCTGAAATGAATACTCACACAGTCAAAGAGCACATAGCTCTGACCAAATCCAGTGCGTAAAACCCTCTCATTAACTCAAAATTAAATCGTTCTCGTAGTAATTATTCTTCTCACAATATTTCCTTTTGCCCTCACAAAATTAGTGTCATCCTTACAAATAAAAAAGTTCCTAACCCAATTCTCCTAACATTTTGTGCTGCATAAAACAAACTCGACGTTCAGAATTTCATGTTTGTCTGCAAATTTGTGTGTTGCGCAATTATTACCAAATGCGGGTTTCGATTTTCTTCCAATATGACGTTAATATCTCTTGAAGTCATTAAAAAGAAGTATGTGTAAGCATTTTTATTTTTTTGATAATGTTTAAAGATGGTGGCCATTTTAATGAAATATGCTACTAAGTTTTTTAATTTTTTTTTTTTATTTTCCTCAGTTATCAGTGTATCTTCATGAAATTATTATATGAGGTAGATAATGTCAAAATACATGTTCATAATTCGTCGTCACACATAAAAATAATCAGTTTCTTAAAAGTTTAAAACGAAGCTAAGACTTCGCGTTATGAAATGGTGCATGGGTTTTTTCCTAGTTAAAAACGTATATTGGTAAAAATAAACTTTTTACATTTTGTACTGTATTTTTCCTTTTTAAACTCATTATTCAACATTAAAAAAATATTCTAAAGATATTGATACGAATCTCCTGCAGTGTATAACTGTGCAATTCTTAATGGTACTTTTTGACGAAAACCAAATTTCATCTCTTATTATTACCTAACTCATAATGTCCCCGTATTTTTCCACGTTAAGATTTCATTCTTCAACCCCGACGAAACAAAATGAAATCGAAAAGATAGAAATACCTTTTTAATTAGATGGAGTATTTACTATGTAGGTCAGATCGGTGGACCTCGTGATTGGAACTCGTAAAGCGGGATGCTTATCACAGGCACTGCAGGCTGTCGTGACTGAGCTATGCAATGCAGTGGACCGTCACTCAACCTCTGCCACGCCTCTCTTTGCCCATGCTAACAAAAGCCTTCAGCTGTCAGGTGTCAGAACTCAAAAACAAATCTGAGGCAGAATCAAGAAAGTCCACGACACAAGTTGTCCCATGCCACATTATTATAATCTGTTATATTCTTCTGGGACCACTAGGGTACTTAATTATCGCATCTTAAGGGATGACCGAAGTGTTCCTATGTGTTCGTGTTGTCTCGGAGGTGGCCTCGGCATTGGGCTGATCACTCATCCGGGGAGGCCCTCCATGTTTTTGCCTGGTCAAAAAAGTATTTATGTGATCCAAAGATAATTCCTCTCCCGACAGGTCGCGGCCCTGTAAGGCCCGGGTGGCTTGGGTCGCTTAAATCTTTAAAAAGGGAGAGGTAAAATCACGACAAAGAAAGAAAGAAAGAAAGAAAGAAAGAAAGAAAGGGATGACCGAAGTGTTGAGAATGGTTTTCTAAAATAGTTGTTTTAAAAACTTGAAATGTTGCACAGTTATTTAAAATGTAAACTTAACTGAAATTTAAAATTCAATTCTAATTGGCCTATATCAATTTATTATTGAGATATTAATTAATTTAATTCATTTTTAATCAAAATTGAGACCTATCTCTTCCGACAGATATTACAATATAATCTGATTTTTTTATGAGAGATTCTTTGGTAGGCTACGCCCTTTGAAAATTTACTGAAAGACTGTTTGATACTGTTTATATATATTTTTAAATATTTACCCAGGAAAAAACTGTCCTGCAATTATACTAATTTTAAAAAACCACGACCTATACAGACAATCTGAATAGACATTTTGTTATACGCATTTTAAAGTGCATCGTGAAAATTTGTCATAACTGTATCTCTATTTTTGTGGGAGAAGATAGATTTTGAATGTGGCAAAATAAAATGCAAATTTTAGCTGAAAAACGGTGATTAAAGTTTGCATGCACTAGCAGTTGGAAGCGCACTGAGGTTTAAAAATGGCGTCAGCAGTATTTCATGTATCCAAATGGGATAAACTTTGGCACAGGTATACTTTAGAGTACGCTATGATTGATTTTTTATTCTAAATTGCAAGAATATCAAATTTTTAACAAAATGGCTAAATCAGCAGTTAATCATAGCGCATATTAAAATGACAGTAATTTCTTTATATTCGTTATTATCTTCTTGGCGTAACCAACCACCACTATGTTAAATTCTAATTCATTTTGTACAAATGCATTGATCTTCTTCAAAATAACCATTAAATTTTCAACAATAATGCCTGTCATAAAAATAATTTTGAAGGTTAATTGAGTACTAGCGAGATCCCTCGAACTGTGAAATGTATCAGATTCGCATTCTGTTTGAAACCATTTCTTTGCGCGGCGGGTAAATTTCCACGTTGCCACATTCTCGGCTAAGAGATATATTGAGGTCTGTTTACTTCTCTTTTGGACTTAAATAAAAACATAATGCCGGTTGTCAACCAAGAGCTAAGCTAACTTAGCTTAGCTTAGCTCACAATACAGTGAGGGATTTCGTATATAGTTGTGCCGGATTTCATATGTAGTTTTGTCGACACAACAACATATGAAATCCCGCACTCTATGTGAGCTAAGCTAAACTAACTTAGCTTAGCTCTTGGTCGACAATCGACATAATAGTCAATCGCGGCTCATAGCTTAAAACGAGGGTGTGCTGCATATACGATTTCATAGGCATAAATTTAAATATATAGATATATATATATATAATATTTATACCTATTTACTTAATGAAGAGGGTATAAGTATTATTTATATAGCCTACTAAAATTAAAAGGATTCGACAATGATGGCCTACTAAATATAACACAACGTCTTAATATTCACAGTACGACACATCAGCCTACAACCAATGCTTTACCAATAGTGGCTTCCCCTCCACTAGCACAATCAGAGCTGGGTAGCAGGAGCATCCAGCAGAGCATTCGCAGTGAAAGTTTCACAGCCACTTTGCGGAGCGTGTACTAAAAAATATATTTTCGTCCGTTTTGTTTTATAACGGCTCGTATTCGAAGAGAACAGAAGTAATTTTAGTGCAGTAGCACATTAGCACATGATCAACGGCGGCCCCCTGATAATAGTTTCGAATGTACAATGCATGGAAGAATGGAAACATTTTTCGTATATCTCAATATTATTCATTTTTAGAAAACTTTAATTTCAGAAAGTTATAATTACACTTTTCACTAAAACGGTAAGAACACGTATCTCTCACCAGTTCACCCTCTTAACCGAGTGGTTAATGCAGTGCTCACTAATATAGCCTATTGATAGAAAGATTAAGCAATAAAGAACTGTGGAATTATTAATTTAAAATAATTATTAATTGTAGAATATGATACTATATTCTTCTTAAAAAAAATATCGTGACTTTTGGATCTCTTCTGGAATATCTCAATAATCAAACATTTCTTATTCTAGTATAAAAAAAAACTTTAAGAGCTTTTCACAAAATGCAGCCTGGAAATTAAATTAAAGATTTCTTTTCCTCTTGTGGTTCTCTCTATTATACAACATCAACGCATTTGAAGTAATATCAGCATTATTTGTCCTTTGAAGTATTCGTATTTTGCAAAGCTTAGCTCCGTGTGCTGAGAAATAGGCCTGTCAAAGTAAGTAGAGGTAGGAAAAACTGTTTTCGCTGAACGCTTGAAGTGGACTGTTTTAGTGAAATACATTTTTAGAGACGTGATATGAATGCTATACCGAGCAGATAAGATCATAAAAGAAGATACGAAAGATCTCCCCCAGTAGTAATCAGAAACTAGAGAAAACTGAGGGGCAAAATTGGAAATGGCATAGCATGTGCGAACAACTTTAGCCTATCAAGAGAGTCTTATCGATATAACCGGAGATTTCAACAGGATTTTTTTAATACCTATAGGCTAACCATAAGAAACTGAGTGATTACTTTTCCTTGATTTTCCACAGGAAGGACTATAGTCTATTTCTACTATTCTGAAAACAGCATATTAACTTTTCCACTATTCTGAAAACAATCATTAGTCACTGCTATCAATATCGACATCCTCAGTAAATTGGTAAATTATAACAACACCGTACTCCGTAGCCAAAAACTTGCTGATTCGATCCCAGGAGACCATTGGGATTGTTTAATTAGCCTAATCCTCTTGTGGCATTAGGTCCCTAGAGCCGATGCAGCCTCTAACATAAATGAGTGTTGGGAGCAATTACGGGGGAAGGGGTAAAATAAACCGGGTGATAATCTTACTACCGTCAAAGCTAAATTTCTAAAAATCCGGGGCCCTAAATATCTTGGAATTCTAAGTACTTCGGTGGCCTGTATATGCTTAATTTTCTAGAAGTTAGTAGATTGTTTATGCTATAAAATAAAAAAGAATATAATATCATAACACATTTCACATTCTTTCGTCTATTCTGGCTAAATGTGTAATGTGATATTGAAGGCAACTGGAGCAGTCGTAACGGTATTAAAAAAGGCTTTCTAGGTTTATTTAGAATTACCTAGAAATATTATAGGGTATAGTAGTGATTCCCAAACTATTTTAAAGGGGAGTCCAGTTAGGCCTACTAGCTAAAACTGCTAACAAGTCCTACTTGTCACCCTACTCTTGCCCATTTCGAAGTCAATTGTGTAATTGTTTATGTCATGTATATTTTAGAACTACTGCAGATCTCATCAATTTTATGTAAGTTTTATCAGAAATAAATTTATTATAATAAGTTTAAATAAAGCAACCGATGGCTATCAAGATAGGTAATTATCCGAAAATCTGTTGATTTGGCAAAATTGGACGAAAATAACCAGATTAAATTACAGTTGAAACGGTAGACCTATCTGTTTACAGCAGTATGCTACCTGTATTGTCCGATGTAAGGAATTTAGTGCCATCAATTTAATAAAATCTTGGTTCTATGAGAAAAAGGAATAAACACTTTCTTCATGAGTTTTTAAAACGCCGTAAACTGTTCTCAACACATTATTTGGCAACAAATGTTCAATTTCTGCTGCACTGCACAGAAGCAGTCTTCTGTATTTTTCCGTTATTCTGGACTTACCAATTTAAGAGCAAGCTCGAGGCTCAGTTCTTGTCTCTGAGCCACGGTTTGAGAAATACTGAATTCTATAGAAGTTTAACGCAGGGCTCTCCAAACTATGGCCCGCGAGCTTAAACCACCCCGCGCTCGGGGAATATGCCATTAGAATTTTCCAAAATCTTTTTGTCTTGCGAAAATGAACTTGTACAATCAGAATTGCAAATGAAAATTATTGATCATCAAGCGGATGATTTCATGAAGGACAAGTTCAAAGAAGAAAGCCTTGAGCAGTTTTACAACCTCCTTCAAGAAAAAAACTCCAGATAATGACTTCGCATGCAGTTTCTTAGCTGTAGCCTATTTGGGACTAAATATAAGTGTTAAAAAAAAAACTTTTTTTCAGTTGAATTTCACAGAAACAAAATATAGAAGTAATTTGAGTGACTAACATTTGCGAGATATCTTACCTATTCAACAGACCAAGTTAGAATCACAGATTGACAAAATTGTGGATTCATACCACTCACTAAATGTACTAATGTTTTATTTAAACTGTAAATTGTGTAGTTTTTTTTTTCAATAATAATAATAATTTTTTGTATTTCTGATAAAATGTGTTCATCCTGCCCCCATTGAGACTTAACACTTCAAATGTGGCCCTTATGTTCCAATAATTTGGAGACTCCTGTAGACTATGATTTGTATTGAAAATTGATGCATTATTTTGAAGTTACTGGTACTCGAAATTAGATGAAAACTATTTTTCATATCTCATGTAGCATATCACTGAACCACAACAGTATAGAATTAAATATAATTAAGGGAAATCGAATCGAATATGCTTTAACAGTAACATAGTCGTTCACAAGGGTGAAGCGTTCCCAACTTTAACTTTCTGCATATTACTGATTTCATTAATTCAGACTCAAAGGTGTATAAGGCACAATTCCTTCATCGACTAACTCTGGGAAGTTTAATAACTTAGGTGTATGCAAATACAAAAGGGATTAATTATTCGCGGAGTTTTCAGCGACTTGACTATAATGGCACCGAACTTCTGTGAAGCAAGTTAGTAGGTTCAAACTTCTTCAAACTTCAGAAGCCTCTCATTTTGTATGAGAAATTATAGCATAAAAAACGCATTACTTAACGATTTTTCCTATGCTCATAAGATACTTATTTTGTATAACTCACTTGTTCGACCTTATTGGCTATGGCTATGGCTATGTGTTTATTCACGTTTATCGTATTGCATTAAAGGCTCGTGCAAATTAATTAAAATTACTTTGAAAGGAGTATACATTTTACATTGGAAAGGTAACATAATATTGTTGAATAATGGTTGAGTATTAGCAGCCCGGAATTTGATGTTTAGAATCAACTAATTTTTTCCCTTCAAAATATAATTAGATAGAACTTGCGGACTTGATAGGCCTACAAATATCGACAAATCAGTTGTCCTGTCCCGATGCGATAGCAAGCAAACGGAAATATCTTTCGGACCCAGGTAACTTTACAGCAGTGATAAATATGTACCTAAATATGTTATCATCTCAGAGCTATAAAAATATTAGGCCTACTCTGTCCTGTATGACAAGAAATTGCTGAAGTTTTATTTCGTTTCTTAAATATGAAGACCAATAGCCTACAAATCAAATTGACTTATTCAGAGGATTTAAAATTATCACTTCTCATAGTGGGACGGTTCAGCGTTCTTAGTATTAATATTTAAAGTAGTAAGTGAAAGTAGTACGCTCACACATATAAGTTTTTGTGACAGTTGCCATCTCACCGTGGGAACGCTATCATCCTATAAAGTCTGATATGTATGTTTATAACCCAGAGGAAAGCGTCTGTGTGAGCAAAAAACATTCAAGAGGCGTGAGACATGTGCAAAGCCAGTGTCACATTCGTGACGTCAGAGCACTGCCTATTGTATTGCTGAGAGCATTCCTCTGCATTATACCATTCGTATGCGAAGCAAGTGTTTCCTTCTGCACTAGTATTAGGCTATCACAATGTTGCAAATATGGTCACGATTTGCACCTCACTTAAATGGAGTTGTCATGTCAATGTCCTCAAGCGATTATTATGCACCTGTAAAGTAACAGCTTTGTGGCTGACTAATATTATGCCTTTTTCAATCTACCTCGCTTTTCGAGAAGGTTGCATCACTTTCGGAAAGTGTAATTCAATATCGGAGATTATAGTATCAACTTACAGCAATTAACTCCGTTTTTTAATATGTTTTCCTTATTCTTCCTTCCAAATGAAAGTTTTGTCAATATGATATGACATTATTATCAAAATATAGATCTAACAGCAAAATACGATATATTTATGTTTTGAGAAATGAGATAGTCGCATACATATATTCGTCTTCTCAAACGTCGTTTAGTGCTTCTCATTTCTCATTTACTCTTATATTCAAACTTTTATATAAAAATTTATACTGTATGTTTGTTACCTGACAACAGATTTGGCTGTATTTGCTTGTAATTCGAATCTGTAATGTATTTCAAACTTATCCCTATTATTAATATCTCCGAAATAAAAGAATTAATCTTTTTCTGAAATTAGCTGTAGGCTGCAGCGTATTTTAGAAATCTATTTTAGTTTCTGAATTTGTAGTTATACAAAGATCGATATAACGATAAACCCGCATTTAGCAATATTTTTCCTTGGTACTGGCAAATTCCCTATCTTTATAGTCTTAAGTGCAGACCTGATAATATTTACATTTCGGGAAATTCCGAAGGAGAATTGGTCAGTAGAGGTGGAGAATAAGACCAATGGGTTTAGTTTTGCCTCAGCTATATGGTGAATTTGGTGTCTTTTTCTTTCTTCTCCCCACCCTCTACGAGTGCATGCTTCTAATGCTTAAATCCAAAGTTCGTAATCCTTGATGTTAAACCAGTCTCAATGTTAGTTGTTGCGGGTTTGAAGTAGCTGGTAGCTAGTAAGTTTAAAAACGGAATCAGCGGTCTTTTAGTTATTTGGATTTTGATTCATTAGTATTCGTACTTAACAATCCCTCAATATAACAAAATCTGTTAATACCCATAAATATCGTTAAACGATGGTCTAACTGTTCCCGAATTTAATTAAATAGTTTAAGAAACTATGATTGGAATGTTGTGGAATTTTCATTCATTCCAATGAATAATATGTGTAGCCTACTTAATGTCACCTTTCTAAAATTTAGATATGCATGTTTTCACTATTAGATGAGTTTCTTAAGAAACTGTTTTATACTTTTTCCCTTAAGAAACTCTAGAGAGACTATGCATATTTAAACTTTAGACAGTTATCATCTGGCAGAAGGTGACATTAAGTTTACACAATAAGTGTTAATTGTAATATAAGGACAGATGTTACACAGTTACTTAGTTCTGTTAAACTAAACCGTTATTGTGAAGAATAAAAAGGGTATGACAGGTTTTTAATGGACAAAAAGCCGTAAGAAACTGAGTGAGGTGGTTGATAGGCTACATGCAGATACATCGGTCTCGCGAATCACAGAAGTGAATATCGGTTAAAATTCAAATTTATTACACGAAATCAGAGAAAATTACAGAAAATCGGATTACACAAAAATCTGTTATTAGAACAAGGAAAACTAAAGCATAACATATAAAATTATTCTAAAACATAGGTAATTCATCGGAAGAAGTCGTTTATTTTTATCCATCTTATCCGTCGGACGCAGGGATTGGCTTATTTCAGTGAAATCCAGATTGATAGATGACCATAGGGTAAGATACACGTTTCCAAATCATTTTTTTTTCTGGAACTAGCGTACTAATGTACGTAAACATATGAATAGAGTGTGTTTAAAGATTATCGAGCTATTTTGAAATTGACTTTAACTTGCTCAATTTCTAGGATGTACTTTTAAGAAAAACTGTGTCCCTCATTAGTTCTGTAAGAATAACAAAGGAATTTGTTTTCCTTTCTTTCATTTAAATAAAAATAGCCCTGTGGTAATTGTGTAACTTTTCCACGGTTTAGCTTCCCTTTTTCTTATTTCATGCGCGGCCTGCTTATCTTGATAAATGTCTGGATCGCGTAAGCTATTTGCTCCTGAGTCTTATTCCTTGGAGAGATATAACGCAGCTGCTGGAAACAACACTTAAAGCTACATGAAGCACGAAGAGGATGCAAAATTCTTGGATAACTAAAGCTTTGTAAGGCTAACAACAACCGTGAACGACAATTCGCAGGACGTATTAGCAAAATGATGGTACAATTACAAATGATGGTGACAATTTCATTCTGTTGTAATTATCTTACAACACCGCTCAATTTGACTCCTATATTTGATCAACAAATGAAAAAATAGTGTACGTTTATGTGTCTTCTTATCTATTCTCGTGGTGGATTTCATTCAAAGTTCCATAAATTAGTTATATCTCGAGTAATATAGCTCGTTTAAATTTGATTAAAGGTGGTGCATTTGTCAGCCTTATACACTGGCCGCCTTTACCCCAAGGCTTGCTCCCGATACTCTTTTCTGTTGGAGGACGAGCTAACCTAGAACCATAGTGCCACCTGAATCATACGGTAACATAATCACTCAACTAACCGCACCATATCGAACTCCTAAAATGTATTGTACCCAATTTAATTTCCGGTAAAAATCATTCTCGTTTGGAAATGTATTCACTGCTGATTGCAAGTTGGTGCTAATTGGTAATACATAATATATATTATATAAGTTATACGATATCGTATATGTGTGTATGTATGTCTACATATAGGTCTAATATGTATTATTTACTCTCATGCCTGAAATCATCTTAACATTTAAGTTTTTACATAAATACACAGATATTTCATAGAATGTGTTTACTTCATAGAATGCGTTTATTTCAAAGTTACAGAAAATGTGTCACCCCTCAAAAAGTATGCAGTCATTATTCATTAATGTCTATTAATATTATATTAATATTGCAATTACATTTCAATTTGCAAAACATTACAATTTAAAAAAGATACATCCGATCAAGAAAACGTATTAATAAACATATTAACTATTGAAATACAAAAATAAAAACTAGATCTTTAATTTATTGTATGGGGTAGAATCAATACAAATACAACAGAATAACTTAAATTAGTATTCTAATGTTATACAGTACTTTCCGATTGAGCATAGTTCTTGTCCAGAGATACATTTCAGAGAGAAAATATTATTCAAGAATTGTTCTGAAAAGTTCATAATCATTGCACAATTTCGCCTAGTACAGTACAGGTAAGAATATGTTACAAGTTTGTCCCGGCTTCTTATGAAAGTAAGTTAATTGCGATTGAAGTTGCTCTGTAAAAAATAAAATTTGTTGGTTTCAATAACAATTTGTATAGATTTAGGCCTATTTTAATATCCGTTTTTAAGCAAAAATAGTGAGCTATGAGTGGTTTAGATTGGATGAAGTGTTTAAAATAGGCCTTAGTATTTAAAACGCTAGTTTTATTGCAAAATATGGTTAAGTATGAATTGTACTTTTGCATGTCTGTTTCGTATTTCAAGTTCCATAAGCTGTACAAACTTTCCACTTATATATTTGTTGATTTTACCGCATTCTTTTATATGGTGTTTATTCGACAATGGAAAACCCATTTTTTGTTTCGTAAGTGTATAGTTCTAACTATGAGTCAAACGTGCATTTTGTAAGAATAACGAAACTCACTGTATGCCTACATATCGTAATAGTAAATACCGACTGGGACAGGAAACTCTCTCCGTACAGTACAAGAGTTCAAGTTTACCAAACACTTGTTTACAATGTTTATGCCAAG
This sequence comes from Ectobius pallidus, assembly GCA_964059195.1. NCBI lineage: Eukaryota > Metazoa > Arthropoda > Insecta > Blattodea > Ectobiidae > Ectobius > Ectobius pallidus. The sequence continues at coordinate 21,473,558 of CAXKWD010000010.1, forward strand.
GAAAGTACTAAACTTGTATATTAAAGGCACTGAACAAGTGAAGAATCCGACGCCTAAATTATTCAGCGACAAATTTTTCCCGTCTTACAGCAATTCCTAAAGGTTTTTCTTGCAATGTCTTAGGCCTACTATAACTTAAAGAAAGGCCTGTAAGAAAAGCAACAGTTGCAATTACTGAGAGTTTTGATATGTTGCAGTTTAAACATATTTAGTAATCCTCGTCAAATGCTCAAAACCGATGTAATAGTTCACTACCTCCTCCATGGTACTACTTCCCAAGGGAGGATATGTCCTACCTCCATAAGCTGCGTCACTTTTCTCGTCTTTCGACTTCAGTGATAGTTGGCAGGATTGTAGCATGTTGTCAGCATGCCGACTACCACGGCCTAATTGACTGTTTTCTTAACGAGAGCCGCTAATTCTTTATTTAGTAGCTTCTAAGTTTTCTATTTCCACTTTCCAAGAAGTTACAATTTTATGTTTAAAAATTATGAAATGTTTAGGTTAACTTTGTAAGTACACCTAAGAAAACTTTGAATTTATTGACTTGGTCGAATAGGAGAATATCTATCTGACAAACTTACATTAAACAGTACTTTATCAATTAATCAGTAATAGAAATAATTATTCAAATCTCAGCATCTTTAACGATCTTCTTACAGGGATAAAATTAAAATGTTTGACAAATATATTCATCTACATCTCACATTAAATAAATTAAATACTCCGAAATCATATCACTCACTTTCTTAACCAGCGTATATCGCGATACTCGTGTGGGAAGTGTAGGCTATTTTATCAGAATCGAGGAAACGTTCGAAATAACCTCGTGTTTTCTATTTCCCAAATCCTGTTATACGCTTCACACATAATGTGTCGCATAGGTAAAAAACCTTAAATTTACGTGAAATAATACAAACGTCTTTTTAAGAAGCTAAGCTCCTAGTGTTCCAACCTTAAAACTTTACTATTTTGTCTTGATGCACTGTCTTCTTAATCTCATGCAGGATAATTTGGGCAATGCTTGGTGGTGATCAATTACTTTCGCCTGGCGGTTCTTACATATGCTCGTTGTGCGTGTTCTTGTTTTTGCTTGTTACTAAAAAAATTAGCAGACTCAACTAGTCGCATAGCAGTCTTGAATTTGCGGTAATGAGTGCGGTATCTTAGATTGCCGGCACTGGGTACCAAAAATTCGACTTTCCACCATGATAGCATGAACCGAGAAATAGATTTAAAAACACTATCTTGGAAAAAAAAGGTATAATTTAAACATCGCATTAACTTATGTGATTATCAGAAATTACATCAGTTGATTTATGTTCATCATGCTTGATGGCTGATCAGAATTCTTTCTGATTTTTTTTATATATAATAGTTGCAATATCTTGTCGACTGCTCTCTTCCACATGTTTCATGTTATCCATTAAAAAAAAAAATCAGCTTTGGGATCTGTGTTGACCATCAGTAGACGCATGCAAATTGGATTACATGGTTCTATCTGGAATTAGAATCTTCACTCTGCATTTAATATTATTAGCATACATAAAGTACACTTGTGATAATATGCTAATTGTTACCTCTATATCATTTCGGGTAACAATTATTCAGAACATAAGTTGGGTTTTAAGTGCTAGTATCATAGTAAGTTAGTAATCTGTGAAATGTAGTAGGATTGAAGATTTACACAATAGCACTTTATTCTTACGTTATTTATATATTTTCGTTTTTCTTTAAATTTGAATAGCATAGTGTATTGATATTTTGCGTAGTAAAAAATTGGATCCTTTATTTTGTACCCAAAATGAATCGTAATTTGTAGTTAATCTTTTATAGTTAACAATTGAATTATTTAGTTAATATTACATCGTTATACTTACTCAGTGGCAATAGACAATTTCTCAGCAAGCTAAAAGAATATTATCTACTTTATGGAATCCGAAGGTTCATTGCCGCGCTTACCTGAGCCCGCCATTCAACCCTATTCTGTGCTAACTCTATCCAATCATCCCTCGCATATCCTACTTCCCTTAAATCTATCCTAATATTGTCCTCCCACCTACGTCTAGGTCTTCCACATGGTCTTTTCCTTTTGGGTCTCCCAGTCAATACTTTCGAGATAGGCTATGTCTTTCCTCCCCCATGCGCGCAACATGTCCAGCCCATTTCATCCCCCATGATTTAATTACCCTTACTATATCCGGTGAAGAGTACAGGTCATGAAGCTCGTCGTAATGCAATTTTATCCAGTGCCCATTTTTATCTCTCTTAGGCCCCAATATGTTCCTAAGCACCTGTTTTCGAACATCGTTATTCTGTACTTAAAAGTGGATCGTAATTTTTTAGTTGGATAGTTGGATAGTTATTTTGTAGTAAACAATTTTATCGTTATTTTGTAATTAAAATTGATCGTATTTTGTAGTAAAAAATTGGGTCGTTATTTTGTAGTTATCAATTAGATCGTTATTTGTAGTTATTAAGTAGATCGTTATCTCGTAGTTATAAATTAGATCGTTATTTTCTAATTAAACAGTTTATCATTTTGTAGTTAAAAATCGAATCATTATTGTGTAGTTATTAATAGAGCCGTATTTTGTAACAAAAATTAAATCATTTTGTAGTTAACAATTGGGTCATTTTCTAGTTAAAAATTGGACCGTTATTTTGTAAAATGCGTTCAAGAAGAAATTATAGGAAGGTAATATTAAAAAAGAATTAATTCACTCCGCCATGATAGAGTAAAGGCTTTTATGTGAAAAATTATAAACACTGATTATTTTTTTTAAATCACACAATTTATACATCTCTTCACAGATATTCAAACTCTGGCGCGCAGATAACATACACATATCCCTATAACTCATAAAATACGCCTAGGCGTGTTCATTTTCCACATGTTCGTGGTGGGTTTTAACCACAGATATAGAGGAATAGATCGGCAGCGTAAGGGGAGGGACTGAAGCCAACGCGTTCGCTGCGTCGCCATATTGCGATCACCAACAAACTGACGAAAGGAAGGGAAGCCGGCGCGGGAATCAAATAAGAAAGGCTTTTTAAAGCTGTTTCAATTGGAATTTCACAATCCAGTAAATAAATTAATAAATACAGTTTTATTGTCATTTGGCCATTACAGCACTAGACGTCACACTTATAATAAAATCAGGTAAACTGATATAACAAAAGTGCCAAAGTGCATGTAGTACCATAGTCTTAATTCTGTATACAGAAGATGCTTCTATAGGATAAATGTTAATGTTGTTATGTTAATTTATAGTCACATATCTTTTACATTTATTCAGCTTTGGCTGGTAAACTGGTGACTCACTAGGAATATTCTAGCTTAGGCCTACACTATATTACTTGTAAATCACGATTACAAATAAGGAAAATCTAACACTAATGTAATTATTTTTCTAATGCTATTAATAAGTGCTTGAAAATGGAATGATTTCTTTTACTATTTTTTGAAGTGAAACTTCTTTAGCCGCGGTAGGAGTAAATCGAGAGCTAACCCAAAGTTGCGTGACGGACAAAATCGTTACGAAATTGTTACACTCAAAATCGTCACGAAATTAGTGGGTCTGTGACGGAACGGACTGCACAGAAAACAATCAACTCAATGATTAGGCTTATCGAAAATTTAAAAAATCCAAAATTAAAAAATCTAAAAATCCAAAATTAAAAAATCCAAAATTAAATAAATCCAAAATTTAAATATCCAAAATTAAAAATGCAAAAATTAAAAAATTAAAAGATCCAAAATTCCAAAATTTAAAAATTCAAAGATACAAATTTTTAAAAATAAAAAATACAAAAATCCAAACTTTAAAAAGTCAAAAAATTAAAAATTAAAAATCGAGAATCCAAAATTTAAAAAATCTAAAAATCCAAAATTAAAAAGAAAAAAAGAAAAAAGATCCAAAATTTAAATAAATCAAAAACAAAAAAATCCGAAATTCCAAATTAAAAAAAATATAAGCTCAAAAATATAAAAATTCCAAAAATCCAAAATTAAAGAAGTCCAAAAACCCGATATTAAAAAGTCCAACAATCCAAAATTGAAAATTCTAATAAGCCAAAATTTAAAAAATAAAAATAATAAAAAATCGATAATCTAAAATTTAAAAATAAAACATTAATAATCGATTTTCCAAAATTAAAAAAGCAAAAAATTAAAAAATAAAAATCCAAAATTCTAAAATTAAAAAATTTAAAGATTCAAAATTTAAAAAATAAAAAATCCAAAAATCCATAATTTAAAAAATTTAAAATTAAAAATCGAGATTCTAAAATTTAAAAAATTAAAAATCCAAAATTAAAAAATCTAAAAAATAAAAATTATCCAAAATTTAAAAAATAAAAAACAAAAAATCCTAAATTCCAAATAAAAAAATTAAAAGATCAAAAAATTAAAAATTCCAAAAGTCCAAAATTAATAAAGTCCAAAAACCCAATATTAATAAAGTCCAACAGTCCAAAATTGAAGAATCTAATAATCCAAAATTGAAAAAACTCTAAAAATTAATTCCCCGCACACTTTTTTTTATTTATTATAATTATATGGTAACCTCATATTCAAGGAATTCTCTGATTGAGTAATATGTTCTTTGCCAAAACAAGTTTTTAATTTTAATTTTGAATCGTCTGCTATTTAATGCTTTTATTTCATTTGAAATTTTATTGTATGTTTAAAGCCCATGTAGGCCTATGTGGTGTATGCTCTAGGAGGACAGAATTTTAACAACTCTGTTTCTTGTGTTGTGTTCGTGAGTATTTTGTGTGTTGTATTGGTCAAAATTAATGTGCACATGAGTTAGAAGCTCTAGTAAATATATTGAAAAAAATGTTAATATTTGTAGATCTCTAAAGAGTGGCCTTCATGATTCCCTGTAGGATGAATGGGTCATAATTAGTATGTGTTTCTTTTTAAGATACTTTCCCATTCGCTGCAGTTTTCCCAGACAATTATTTCGTAAACCAGTATTGAATGAAAATAGCTGTAATAGACCCAGTTTAAGCAATATTAATTTGGCAAATTTATAAATGGATGTTAATTTGACCTCCAATATAGTGGTATAGTATGTATTTGAAATTAGAGGGATTCCCAAACAACACTGTGGTTCACCATTTTACTATAATTTCGGAATTATGTAGGAAGAAAAACTATTTTCCGTAATGAATACCTGGTACTTAGCGAACACGTTGGTGATACCAATATGGCGTCGGCACTGCTTCCCTTGCCCCTCTTCGCCCCTGACTCGGCTTCACTGCTACCTGCAGTTAAGGATACGACGCTGCCGATCTATTCCTGTATATCTGTGGTTTTAACATATTATGTTAACGAGATACTGATGGCAGTGGTGGCTAACCAGAAATGGCGCTTTTTTAAATACCATTTATTTAACACATGTCCCACTACATAAGTGATTTTACATGTTATAATTTTACGGTGATTATTTATACAGTTACTATAAGGTGTTTCTTTGTTACTATATTATTATTTACAGAAATGAAACAACAATTAAGTGTGAGTGAAGCTATCTAGAAGAATTTAATAATCTGTTAACGTACAGTTGCTCAAAATCTGGTGCTTTTGTGAAATTAAGGAAGTTGCGTGTTCTGTTAAGAGATAACTATGTGTGGTAGGCCAAATGCCTCCATCTTTGGTTATTTGTGTTTTTATAACATTTCTTTGAGTATTTAGTAATCTTCGGTCGTATATCAGGTGGTGGACTGTTTGATCTCCTTGTGGATTGTATTTTAGAAGGGCTGATCTATAGAAGTGAAAACCAGGAACACTGAGTTCTGCAAAACCATGGCGCTGCTACAGATACAGTGTGCGATTTGTGATTTTATCGAAAGGGGGATGCCTAATACGTTCACTCCAGAATTAACTTTTTAAATATGTATACGACATGACGGTTCAAGCTAGTGGGGGGAATCCCCCATCCACCCCTAAAAGTCGCTCACTGTACAGACACCAGTTCAAAAAGTTGTGCAAAAAAGTTATGTTGACAGTTCGGAATGGGTTTGATTAGTGAGCACGAACCAGCGAACTCCTGCAAATTTTATAGTAGATTCAAAACATTTCGATCTTAAAAATTATTTTTTGCAATAGTTTTTGTGTTTTACCCTTTAGCATAGCAAGTCTGGCGAAAGATGGTCCAAAAATTGCAATTTTTTTTTACACTTTAAAATTCATTTTGAATATACGTTACTAATAATTTGAATAGTTTTGCGCTTAATGGGGTGATAAGGAGGTATTAAAAGGTCTACATTAAAATACCGAGTAGTATCATTTTATGATTGTAAGTAACTTTTTGTAAGTGGACATTTTCAATAAACCTCTTTGAAAAATGTTCAGTGATTGTAGTAAGTTACGAAAATAAAAGAAAAGCATACTTTTTCGCATATAATTTCACCTTCAAATGTTTGGAGCTGTGTGATAGCCTGAATTACTTCCACCATCTGAATCCTTGCCATTTTTCAGTCCACTAAATTATGTACCAGATTCTTCGTAAGAATAAAAAACCCCAATTTATACAGTGTTATAATTGGAATTCACCTCTATTAACCTTGAAATGAGCTTAGATTCCCTCTCCCTCCTACATATGAATGCATCCTCCAGAAGTGCATATGTCTGCTTTCTTGTGGCCATCGTTGTAACAAATTGTATAAAATGTGAGAAAAGCTTTTATTCACCCGACTCAATTAAATCCTGGAATTTTTAAAAAATAAACAGTTTTTAGTCATAAATTACCTCCAATTATGGCTATTATAGTGTTACGAAAACATGTCTAGTTTTTATTTTAATTTCGTATTTCTTATAAATGTCTAAGAGCAAAGGGAATAAGCTATCTCTGACTGAGTTATACCTTTTTTCGGAATGAAATGTGTCATTTAAACTCACAACTTTAATATCCTCTGCTTTATGGCCAAGAGGCGAGATGCAGAGGTGTGAGGGCAATAAAAACTTAACACTCCAGCTTCATTTCCTGTAAATATGTAATTAGTTGTTTTAATGTCCCAATTGGGTTTAGTTAATGTATCCCATGAGCTTCTCATTGCGTCTGCCATGTAAGTCCTAGGTCTATTTCTGTGTGGACGTTCGATAAGGCAAATATACTTCACCTCCTGTAGCTGTTTTATCGTGTATTTAACACACACATATATATATATATACATATGTACATATAATTTTGCCAAAGTAAATATTCTTACCACATATTCATTAACAAAAATAAAATGTGGGAAAATAAAACAAAATAGGTTTAACAGATTAGGCCCTACATATCCTGGTTTAGAAAGGTTTTATGATGATCATGTAAACTTATATTGTGTTTATGTTATTGTTAATAAACCGATGAAAGTGATGGTGAAGATCATTATGATGTCATACTGCACACCATAAATATCAACTTACAAGCGCTTATTTATTTTTATTTTTATTAGAAAAAAATTCTTCTTTTGCCGAAGTCTAGAACCCGAATGGACATGCAATTGCTACTGTATGATATTATAGGCTAAATTGTATAAACATTAAGGTAAAAAGATATAAGAAAAACGTAAAATTCTGTGCCTGCTAAACCATATTTGCTACTGCTAGTCATCTTTAGAATATTAAGGTTGCATAATTCGTTGGTATGACTGGCTTAATAGCCCATTCTATATTGCATAAATGTAATTTTTCAATGCCTTTTAATCCTTTCAGAGCTGAATTTATTTTATAAGCATTCGTCAGGTATAATTGCTAGTAGGTTATAGGTTTTAAATGGACAAGGAAAATTTAAGTGGATTAGGTAGTTTCTACAAATTATTGACATTCCTAAAATGTAGATAAAATCCTCATATTTTAACATAAAGAATGTATGTTTCTGGTGACGCATAACTTATATACGTCAGTGAACAGGTTAACATATTTTTTTAGCATACTCTTTATATACGTTAATTTAATTTTTTCGTATTTATTTTTCACTTTCCCGTCTTTCATTTTCCATTTTCCATGTTCGTGTTAAGCTCTTTTTTTGTTTCTGTTAGTTCCCATTTTCTTCTATTTATTTTGTTCGTCTTTCCTTATCTTAATCTCCTCATCTCTTAGTTCTCCTTCGCTTTATATTCCACCTTGGCTCAGTATTTAGGAGCATGTTCAGTTTTTCACGTATGTGTTCAATAATCAGTAAATTTGAACAGAACATTTTATTGCGTTTCTGAACCTAAACAGTATCAAGATATCTTATAAGCTGAATAACAATAACAATAGACCAAAAATTGGGAGAAACATGTAAGCAACTTATGCAAAAAAATAGCAAGAGTAAACTTTTTATTAAATAGACAAAAAGGTACAGTAAGTAGTAAGTTAATGTTATATGCTTATATGCTTATTCTTCCACTCTCACTTGTTGTGTGGAATATTACTGTGGGGGAATTCATTAAATTCTGAATTCTCATATGTATACTAGGATTACGCTTTCATGAAGCATGCAAAGAACACTTTAAAACCCACAAAATATTAACAGTCCCTGGACTTTATATCTATACCTACTTAGTCTATGCCATGGAAAACTTAAACAGTATTAAACAATCGGTGCATTCATATGGCATAATTACAAAATTGACTTGCCATACCATAGGCTGGCCAAAACTCATAATAGCTATATACCGTATTTCTAAGTGCTGACATGTTTTCTTCCAAAAAGGGCTGACGCTATTAGCTTGAATAGGTTTAAAATAATTATTGCTTTTTACTCCATTTCAGAATTTAAAGAAACCCTTAAAAAAGATAGTAGCTTAATATTTACGTAATGTAGTCCTACCTTTTAACCTTGCAGTTATTATTATTGCCTTTTAACCTTTTAACCTTGCAGTTATTATTATTGCCTTATGTTAAGTTATCGCAAATAAATTACTGGTAGTAAAGTAAATATTTATTATTTAATTAATTATTTTAGCTGTACTATTTTATATCGTAATGTGCATTGTGAAGTGTGAATTTAACCCATTACAATTTTGTTATTGGAACCCCTTAATTGCTCAGTAGCGGTGCAGTTAATTCTAGATTGAAGTTGCTCTTATGTGTAATGTATAGCGTTCATTGTTCTTGTGGTATAATGCTTATTTATATATAATATTATTATCTCATTGTATTTTATCATAATATTGTCGATGCTCATTGTATCACGATGTAATATCTAAAAGCAAATAAAGACTCAATCTCATTAATATGCACGTGGTGATTTTGAAGTAGCCTTTTCATATTTGCCGCCAGTAAGCTCCCTCGTCCGCGTGAAAGTAGCAGACTCGCTCCAGTGTGCTTGACGAGCGATTGCAGCGCGGAGTCAGGCGGGCTGACGAGTAGAGATGGGAATCTGTTACTTTTTTTGGAACAGTTACGTTACTGTTACAGTTACACGAAAGTAACTGTTATTTATAACCGTTACCTGTTACTTTTCTTGAATATTACGTAGTTAATCGCCAGATCACTTCCCACTTGTAGGGGAATGCCCTTTATCTCCCCCCCCCATAACGGTTATGGACGTAGCCAAGGCTGGGGCTCTAGGGAGGGACCCCCCCGAAATAAAAAACAGTTGTAAAATTTAGCTTTCAATTAGGGATGATAATCGATAGTTAAAATATCGAGGTTAAAATCGGAGAAAACCATCGATATGACGATAATATCGGCCTGAAAACATCGATGTATTTAGACAAAAAACATCGATGTATATTTAAAAAAGGCCATGGTATCAGAAAATTAGGCAAAATTAATAAATAAACAGAAGTATTTCCATGAAAACAATCGATGTAAAAAATCAATGTTTTGGGAAATAAAACTCCTGTAAATAAAATTATATCGTAGAACCAAGGTAGCCTATTAATCTTCTTTTTGTTACAAAAACATCCATGTCGGGGAGAAACATCGATGTAGCAAATACATCAGTTGTTTTCCATCGATGTAAAAAACATCGATTATCGTCATGAAAATAAACTTTTTGGAATTTTCCTGTGGTTTACAGCCTAAAAGATATAAGTATACCAAATTTCTAGTTTCTAGCTCATCTGGAAGTGGGCAAGCATTCATGTCAGTGAGCGAGCCCTTTTTTCGGGGGTTTTTAGGGCTAAAAATATAAAAACTACTTTTTGGAATTTTCCTGTGGTTTACAGCCTAAAAGTTATATGTGTACCAAATTTAAAGTTTCTAGCTGTAATGTCAGTGAGCGAGCCCTTTTTCGGGGGTTATAGTGCTAAAAATTAAAAAAAAATACTTTTTTTTGGAATTTTCCTATGGTTTACAGCCTAAAAGCTATATGTGTACCAAATTTAAAGTTTCTAGCTCATCTGGAAGTGGGCAAACAGTAATGTCAGTGAGCGAGCCCTTTTTCGGGGGTTATAGGGCTAAACATTTTTAAAAATTACTTTTTTGGAATTTTCCTATGGTTTACAGCCTAAAAGCTACATGTGTACCAAATTTCAAGTTTCTAGCTCTTCTGGAAGTGAGCAAACAGTAATGTCAGTGAGCGAGCCCTTTTTCGGGAGTTTTTAGAGCCAAAAATAAAAAAAAAACTTTTTGGAATTTTCCTGTGGTTTACAGCCTAATAACTATATGTGTACCAAATTTCAAGTTTCTAGCTCTTCTGGAAGTGAGCAAACAGTAATGTCAGTGAGCGAGCCCTTTTTCGGGAGTTTTTAGAGCCAAAAAAAAAAAAAAAACTTTTTGGAATTTTCCTGTGGTTTACAGCCTAATAACTATATGTGTACCAAATTTCAAGTTTCTAGCTCATCTCGAAGTGAGCGAGCCCTTTTTCGGAGGTTTTTAGGGCTAAAAATTAAAAAAAATTACTTTTTGAAATTTTCCTGTGGTTTAGAGCCAAAAAGCTATATGTGTACCAAATTTAAAGTTTCTAGCTCATCTGGAAGTGGGCAAACGTTAATGTGAGTGAGCGAACCCTTACTCGGGGGTTTTAGGGCTAAAAATTAAAAAAAAAAAACTTTTTTGAATTTTCCTGTAGTTTACAGCCTAAAAGCTATATGTGTACCAAATTTCAAGTTTCTAGCTCATCTGGAAGTGGGCAAACATTAATGTCAGTGAGTCAGTCAGTCAGTCAGTCAGCCGTGTGGCTTTATATTATAGGGATTTTATTATTAGTAGTAAAATTATCAATATTATTTCGAATAATTTACTACAGTTATTAAATTCATATTTCACGCTATATACCCACATTCTAAGTTTAAATTATCCAGTAAAGGCAATATCGTATTTTGATAAATTTTTAAGTGGTATGTAAAGCAAGAAATATATATGAGATCAGACAGCATGAATTCTATGCATGAACTCTTTACGCCCATTAATAATTAAGAAAATAACTTTTTAAAATTTATTTATTTTATTTATTTTATTTTTTGTTATTTTTTATTCTTATTTTTTTGTTTTTTGTTTTTTTTTATTTTTTGTTTTTTATTATTTTAATTTTTTATTATTTTAATTTTTTAAATTATTTTTGTTTTTCAAATATTGGAAGTAACAGATGTAACGAAAGGCGAAAGTCACGGATAAAACACTTGTAACAGAAATATTAGAATTAACTGTAACAGGTCAGAGTAACTGGAGCAGGTGGAAATAACAGTAACAGGTCAGAGTAACTGGAGCAGGTGGAAATAACAGTAACGGGTCCGAGTAACTGGAGCAGGCGAGAGTAACAGTAACAGGTCAGAATAACTGGAGCAGGTGGAAATAACAGTAACGGGTCCGTGTAACTGGAGCAGGTGGAAATAACAGTAACGGGTCCGTGTAACTGGAGCAGGTGAAAATAATGTAACGGGTGTAACTCTCGACACGTTACTTTGTTCCAGACCAGTTACATTCGCTCGACACCGACAAATTTCTCAACGCAACTAATAATAACAATAATAATAAGTAAATAAATGAAATAAAAATCAAAACAAAAAATAAAAGTATTAAAAAAAAACCTGAGAAAAAGGAGAGCTGCTGAGAAATTTGGAGAAACTATACAGAATTCTTATATATTTATATATCTTTACACGCTAGCGGCCGTAATTTTGAAGATATTTGAACCAAATTTTATTATGTTATTTCTAGGCCCAATAGTTAATGAGCAAAATTGGCCCAAGTGGGGGGGGGGTCGTGGGAGGGGGTTGAAATTTTGAAAAAATTACATCTCGGCCCCTATGAAGTATAGAGAGAAACTTTGTTGGAATAAATTAGAGTACTCCATATGGAGTTCACAGTGACAGTAACGATTCGAGGGTTTTAGGGGTACGAGTAGGGGTGGGGGGTGGAAATTCGAAATTTTTGAAACCACGTCTTGTGGGGTATCGTTGAAAAGCTCTTGATGAGTACTCTACAAATCAATACCTAGTTTCTCGATAGCTCTCATATAAGGCGAGATTTGAATGTTTTAAAAAAGTGCTCTTTCCTCTTTTTTTGCAGTTATTATTGCGGGTTTATCATGCCAAGGGTAAAGAAGAAGAGAACTGCGCAGTGACAATAAATTAAACCAAAAGCACTTCGAAATCTACCTCAGCCTGTAGGCCTGCCTAAAGGGATTTTATTTCACTTCACACAAATGCAATTAATAGGAAATGATCAATCTCCGCCATTTCATGCAGATGTCTAAACTTAAATAGATGAATTTTCGCTTCTCATTGTAATGATTGCTCGATGGCGTAGTGGGTAAGATGAAGGGCTAATATGCTAGCGGTCCCGTGTTCGGATCTCCTTGGGTCGAAAATTTAAAGGATAGGAATAGATAGGTAGGGTAAAGGAGAAAACGGATTGAATAGTAGGAAAGGGTAAAGAAGTGGTGAAAGGGGGGGAGTCAGAATTTCCAATACTGCTAGTAGTTCCACCATTCACATCTAGATGTCTCGAGTGGGAAGAGCTAAAGAGACGACCTGTTTTTCCCTCGTTTTTTAATAAAAAATCCCGGGGGAGGACCCCCATTTTTTGGATTTCCAAATAATAGCAAACTTTCGTCTGTGTCGGTCCCTCCTTTCAGTATTTTCTGGTTCCGCCTTTGGTTGAGACGAAAATAAGATATCCTAGGAGGAGCTTTGGTAACCGTTACTTTTGATTTTTTGTAACAGGTCGTTACCGTTACATACATGTAACAGTTACAAAGTAACAGTTACAAGAAATATTCCCCAACTCTACTGACGAGGCGTGGTGGTAGCTCAGTGCTGTGAGTGAGTTGCTTGGTAAAGCTTTTGTGTTGCGTTTGCGTGTGCTAACTTTTCCTCTCATTAAAGATATTTTCATGGTTTCAAGTTCAAACAATTGAGGTAAGTTCGCACGATCCAAAGCCGCTTACGATTTCCATGCATTTACTCCCTTGTAATTCATTTACAGTGGTGACCTAGTCTAGTAACGTCCTTGTCAGGCACGTAGCAGCTACAGGGCGAACTAGAAAGAAGTGTCCAGTTTTTTGTGTGTGGGGTTATGTTCTCTGGCGGTCTTCATTTTTGACGTCAGCAAAATGGATTAGCCTACCTTGGTTAGTACACACGTTATTTGAGATAGGTCCATAGTGTTTTGCAAAACTTGAACTCTGGTATAGATGTTGTGGATGTTTGTCAGTTAAATTAACTTTTGCGTAGTTCATCCAAATATTTCAACATCCTCGCTGAACTGATGTTTCGTCAGGTAGTGATATCTTATTTTTTTAACTTCTTACTTTGTATGGTTTCAGTAAGGTTTCATTCGTAAATAGCGAACGTTGCCCAGTAAATAAGTCAACGTAGGCCTAATTTCGATCAACTCTTCCCATTTGACAATTAGTAAGTTTGCATTTAGATTATTAATTTTGTAGACAGTGTTATGAGTGGAAGTATAAAAAAAATCTGTGATAAATGAACACTAGCAGGATTTCCGGCTCAACTTTAGAAAATGTGCCTTCAATTTTTTTCTAAGTTCACTCGACTTTTCTTTTTTATCTCCCGAGTTTTTGGCAATACTTCTCTAATCAGAAACATAATTCAACATGTACACGCTTTTTCTGGAAACATTTATTCAGGTGTTTAATTACATTTTTCAATAGCCATATGATAAATAGGTATTTGTGTCTAATATATTGCATGACATTTTAAAATTGCATTATTCTAATTTGTGGATTCACTTGAGCTGTAGGATTTCGTGAACTTATTGGCATGCCACGTTTATAAGTTTGTTTTGTGCGAGATATAAATCATAACTCTTTATACAAATTAACATTTTAGATCTGAAGCTGCTGCATTATATTATTTCGTAGACGTAAGATTATTCCTATGTAGGCAATTTCCATGTCGATGAGGTAGATAAAGTATTTAACACGCCTAAATAGAATTAAAAATCCAGCCTACCTACTCTTTTCATGTCATTCAACTGTTCCTAATCGCTGTATTTGTTAAAAATTGCCCTATCGCTACCTGTAATAATTATTGTAGGCCTATATTAATCTAATATTAATTTGGTTACGTAGCTTGCTTACGTGTCTTAAATGTGAATCTTATGAAGTGTCGTGTTTTATGATTGGAATTGTTGAAATATGTTCTTAAGCACATGATTAAATGTTTCTTTATATAGTGAAAGTACATGATAGATGTATAAAAGAAAAACCATGAAAAAAATTGTGATATTACCGCAGTGTAATTTAAAAATGTATGAGATGCTAGTTTCATATCGAAATTCTTTAGTTTAACATGTCATAAGCACCGGTATAATGGATAGACTTGTCTTTCTAATACACTTGAAGAGATTGATACTGATGTGAGTCACATGTTATTTATACTGTAGTTCAGCCATTTCATAAAATATGGGAATTTTTCCCTCAAAGAGAGATGTTATAAATCCAGTGGATTCATGCAGTCAAATAAAAGTTTAAAACCTCAAATTCAGGTTTAAAACATCAAATTCACTGAATATTAAGGAATTAAGTGTATTTGAAGTTGTTTCATGTGTAAAATCTGTCAATTTACCTATTTATTGCATTGTAGTTAATTTTTTGCCATTTTTAGCATGATTTTAATACTCCTTAATACCATGTAGTCAAGAGTAATCAGTTATGTCAATTTTGATTTGAGAAAATATACAACTTAAGGTACAATTTGGTGCAAGATTAACTTAAAAAAGTATGTGTGGTTAATTACTATGTAAAATAACAAACAGTGACTTTTTGTCCCACCCGTAATGTTGATGGTTTTATTAAATTATTCATGATGAGTTAAATGTTCTGACAATCTAGAAACAGTTTATAATTTGTATTTAATCCTTCACATCTTCATAATAACAACATTAAGACTCTAACAGTAACAGCAGGACAGCAAATGAACTGTTTTTGTGCATCGTTAAAATCACTGTCCAAATTATGCCCCACCCGTAATAGATTTTGAAAAACAAATTTAAAACATTTAAAATAAATTTTAAAGAATGCTTTACATGTAGTGTGGAGAAGAAGGCATTGTAAATTTTACATAATGTGAAGAACCAATTCTAGTTTATTATTTATGATAGGCTATGTAGTAAACAAAATATTTTTCATAATATGCTAGAATGTCCCACCCTTAATTATGAAAGGGCTGAGTTGTCTAAAAATTAAGTAGATCTACTTTGCCCTTATCATACCGTATGCTAGCTTCTATATATTAGAATTTTATTTTTAAGTTTTTCTTTATAAAGAAATAAGATAACCGGTATCCTATTAATTATTTGACGTTGTGAGTTATTCTTCGAAAAAAGAGTAGTTTATAGTTCCGTAGGCACTCTTTTTAAATAAAATACATTATGAGTTATTATGAGTATATATGCAATTAAAACAAAAACTTGGGGATTCTGTAATTGCTAATAAGTCTGTTTATTTTAATATTATACACTTGCGATATGCAAATCTAAAGGAACATAAAAAAGTAACAACATTAAAAAACAAGTGTATAGGCCTAATATTAAAATAAACAGACTTATTAGCAATTATAAAATCCCCACGTTTTTGTTTTAATTGCATGCTTGCAGGCCTATGGTGAAGCACCCTATCTCAAATTCCATTTGCTTAGTGCCTACCAGAAAATATTGTAAATAAAGTATATTACTGTATTTTAATATGTATATTAGGTATACGCGAGGCTCCCAGTACGATATTATTTTCTTCTCTAAGTTGATTTGTGTTCCCCCGTTGGTACGTGTATTTAATACCACAAATTGCTAAACTTTCCAGCATAGATGCTTTAATGTTATGTCAGTGCATGCATTTTGCTGCTGGCTGTTTAATATCCTTGGAACGAAAGGCAAGCCGTTGCAAGTTACAGAAACAGCTTTTCCTTTCTGCAAGCTGATTCATCGTAATAACACGATGCTCGCCGACTGACTGCTGCCTTTAGGGGACACAGGTCTAGCTGTAGAAGAAAATTAACAGGTGGCGTCTTCAACGTCGTATTTTTTCCAGTACCGGTTATTGTGCTGACAAAATTAGTTTCAACTTAAATTTTCTGGATACAAAAGTCGAATAAAGACATTATTTTGCTATACATTACAAAGTACGAATGATCGTGTACAGTTTCCAAATTCTTTGCTGGCTATCCCCATGGGCCTGAAAATCAAAACAGAAATGTAATAAGACTTGAAATAGTGTAGTAAGAAAGGGTATCATGGAATGGGCATAAAAATCGAAATTGTCGTAGTGTTATTCCTTTTGTCTGACTGTCCCATTCTTTCCTTTGAATTATCTTGTTTATCTTTTCTGTTTGCATGTCCAAAGTAGGCCTATCTGATTTAGTGATGTGAATTGCAGCTGTTATAATCGGAGAGTATGCTCTCCTATATATTGTATTGATTTCAATAGATAACATATACGGTCTGCATTTCTTTAAAATTGTTAATGTAAGTAGCACTAAGTATTAGTCAAAAGAAAAACTATTTGACTTAGAACTGTCAATAACTACTATACGCATAATTAAGAAAACAACCCTATGTCTGTATAATAGTTTGTACTTATGTCAAGAGAAAAACCAGGCGAACTAGACAGCCGCCTACGGCGGGACATTTTTAGAAACATTTAGGGGTGGCAGAATTTAGATTTTAAAAAATCCATATTATCTATATATGTTACGTCTTCATAAATACAAGCCTTTCTCAGATTAGGCCGATTCAAATCAAATTTATTTAACCACTTACCAATACCAGGCTAGAGAACGTGAAATTCCGTGTTTAATTTAAGTTAATGGTAAAAAAAAAGGAATTGCAATTTAGGTGGGCGCCGAAATTATTTTTCGCCTAGGTACGACGCCAAAATACCTACAGCCGGCCCTGAGAACGACATTTATTATTTTCATGAGCTATACAAGAACGGGAATGTTATTAATAGGGTTCTTTGATGTGCTTCGTCCCTGCTGTGTGCTGCCTATTTGTCTTAGGCAAGTTTCCTGTACTGATTGAATACTCATCTGATTGGCTAATTCATCCTCAGGGGGTTGATCAGACATAATCCATACATTCATACTCTCCTATATAACAGTAATCCAAGTCAAGTATAATAAGAGAAAACCTAGGGCTACTGTTCATTTATTGTTAAAGCCGAAAATAAATTGTAGACTATTATCTTGCTCAGGGATTTTCATGTTTAAAGAGCATTACAACAGATGATAGCAGTTAAGCAACAAGACTGATAATTTTATCAAACAGACACCTGATATCATGGCATCCGTTATCTTTCAATCCACATCTATCATTATCAGTTACGTAGAGTCTCCTTGATTCACAAACTTCGGGCTACATCTGTGATAAAGAAATGCCATGAGGAAGTATTGAAATAAGAGCACATACTAATAGAAAGAAGCGCGGATATGCGAAGGAGGCGGAAGTGGTCATGATTGTGAGGAGAGCTAAGCATTCTTTTTATGCACTTCCCACAATATAATTAATTTGTCTACTCCCCTCTTCTTTAGCATTTCTTTTTCTTTTGCAGTGAAAAGGGGGAGGGCGTAACCGTGAAAGGAAAAACTGAAATGGAGAAACCATTACTGCTGTAGTTTGATTCATCTTCTGAGACAGATTATATAATGATGAAGATAAATGTTTCTTGGTTTTAATGCACTGTGATGTTAAGGTTCTAGCGGAATATGTCTATATAATTAATTGTGCCATACCCTAAAACTCTTTTGAGATATACAGTTAAAGTAAAATGTAATTTGTATTAAAGCTCTTACATATATTTCTTCTGTAGCGTAGCTGTTTTGATACTGAAGTTAAGGGGCGATTTAGCAGTGACGGACGCAGTATTTTCTTTCTGGGGGGGGGGGGATTTGAGGAGATAGAAGAAAACTAAAATGTCTCTTAAGTTCATTTATATTTATAATAAGTTTATAAAACTGTATCTTTCCAGTAGTTGACAATTTGAAGTCATATAAACTAATACATTCAGATCCAGTTCGGTTTATTGGACAAAAAGAATTAATGCATAAAATGTATACCGTATTTTACGGACGATAAGACGCTCAGGACCATAAGACACGCCTTGAGTTTAGTATAGAAATTTAAAGGAAAAGAAATTTAATGTGATTCTAAACGAAAGATTTTAATGGGAGTAATACACTTCATTGCATAAACAAATTATAGCCTTGTACGATGGAATCAGTGTAAATCACTTCTAACTTAAAACCTGCGTTGTACGAAAATTTCTTCTGTACTGGTGGCATCGTGTAAATTTTAACAACTGAACTGATTTCTCATGAAAGACTGAAAATACCTTTATACCCTCAATTCAGCATACGGTTAGTGTAACGGGACAAGGCTTTTTAGAGGTCATTGCCTTCATTTAAACCACCCGGCGGAGACAACTTCTTTCGTATAAAAGAACTCAACATTTCTTTATTTTCGCATTGTATACCTGACTTCCACCTACCCTCATTTTACGATTGTGAAAAGTGCATTGATGTACAGTCTGTGCCATCTTGTTTATAATTATGGTATTCCAGCAATATTTATCATTATTTTAAGTTTAAGTGTATTTCCGACCATTAGACGCACCCAACTTTCAAGGCTCTGTTTTCAAGGTAAAAAGGTGCATCTTATGATCCGTAAAATACGGTAGTTATAACCTTAATTAAGTTAGTGTACCTTAACCGAAATTGAAAATTAAATTTTGCCCGAACAGGCTGTAACACCCACGTAAATAGCATTTTAACAACATATCTTATGCATGGAGCGAATGGTTGGCAAAGACTCAGGTTGTCCCCACAAGAAGGGTTCTGATGGGTTGTTTGCTTCTTACATCCGACATAACTTTGTAACGATGACTTCTGATTGTTTGAATCAGGAGTAAGCTCTGACAAACATGGCACGGATGACCTTGCAGTTGACGGGAGGTTGCGTAAAGGCTACAGAAAGAGAAATATTGCACAAAAATAATGAAAAAAACACTTCCCATATCATGGATACATGACTGCTTAAAGCACAAAATAATCACAAAACACTGTCCATTGTTATAAGGACGAATAATCTTAACCAAAATTAAAAATGACGTTTTGACTGTAGGCATGGTAATAATAATAATAATAATAATAATAATAATAATAATAATAATAATAATAATAATAATGCAAATTAAGGCGTTGTTTTCAAATTTGCCAAAATTGTAATTTTTTGTTTAAAAGAATATGAATATTCTTATAAAATATAATTCTGAGGGTTTTAAGAACCTCTCAGTTCTCATTCTGGGGTTACGATTTTTTGTGGTTTGTATTTCAACCCTTCATACTACTAAAGTCTTACGTCAGTAAATGTAATAATCCATATTTTAGAATTAGAATAAAATTGTTTTATTTTACCTAGTGGAATTAAGGCCATTGGGCCTTCTCTTCCATTCAACCAGGATTAATACAACTGAACTTTACAATATTACAATAGAACAAGTATGATTGTATGATAAAAGTACAATGCAAAGTTACAGATACACAGAAACATGATTATACTATTATCATTTAAGGCTTAAGAGCTAGTTCTCTAGAGATAATACAATATTTTATAATACAATATTTTATGCCTGAAAAACAATGATATTGTATACGACAAATATTTGGCTATAAAGGTTTAAATCAAGTAATCTACTTTATTGAAAATAAAGTCGAGTACCTACCAGAGGTGTACAAATCTCGATTTTAGCTTGCCCAAACCCGCTTGAACGCCAGGCAAGCAAGTTGCCAGCGTCATAGCTAGGAAGCAGGCAGGTTTCTTTAAGCCTGATGGGTCAGGTCAAACCCAGCCCAGGCAAGTCAGAATAAGCTTGCGACATTCCTATCAGCTAAACAACTGTAGTTGCTGAGTGTAGGTAATACTTTCTTGCTTTTCTACATGCTGGTAGAAGAAATTCACCATGCAGATAAATAAAAGGTGGATAAAGTATTAAAAATCGTTTTAGCGTCTTAACACAATTATTATTTTTCTTATTAGGTAGATTTCGAAGAAAAATCTACCTAATGACTTTCAAAAAATTCGTTCATATCGTTACGTTTCATGCCTCCCTAAGTACGAAACCACCGCCTGTTAAAAAAATTGTGATATTTATATTTATATACAGTATATGTATATATATATATTTATATATATGCATATATATCTTTTACACGCTAGCGGCCGTAATTTTCAAGATATTTGAATCAAATTTTATTATGTTATTTCTAGGCCCAATAGTTCAGACAAGTTCGTTAATGAGCAAAATTGGCCCAAGGGGGTGGTCGGGGGAGGGGGTTGAAATTTTAAAACATTTATATCTCGGCCCCTATGAAGTATAGAGGGAAACTTTGATTGAATAAATTAGAGTACTCCTTATGGAGTTCACAGTGACACCAACGATTCGGGGGTTTTGGGAGTACGAGTGGGGGTGGGGGTATGGGGATGGAAATTCGAAATTTTCGAAACTACGTCTTGTCGGGTATCGTTGAAAAGCTCTTGATGAGTACTCTACAAATCAATAACTAGTTTCTTGATAGTTCTCATATAAGGCGAGATTTGAATGTTTTAAAAAGTTCTCTTTCCTCTTTTTTGCAGTTATTATTGCGGGTTTGTCATGCCAAGGCTAAAGAAGAAGAGTGCTACGCAGCGACAGTAAATTAAAACAAAAGCACTTCGAAATCTACCTCAGCTTGTAGGCTTGCCTAAAGGGATTTTTGTTATTGTTATTAATGATTTTATGATGTTTTCTCGAAAATGTTTGAAAATTTTTCCCATGCCGGACTAGTACTTTTGTTCATTGATAATTAATTCAAACTGTCCACATTTTAGTTTCTCCTCGGCTTCCTTCAGGGTAAAATTCTCTAAATACATCTGAAGTTCCTCAACTACGTAACTGCACGACTTACCAGTGCACTGCTATACCCAGTTTCATATTCTTTCCGCCAGGCCTTGCAGTTTCCTTAGGTCCTGAGCAACCCACCAAGTTATGAAGAGCTTATGACTCATAGCGACAGTATTTCTTATCATCGTTGTAATCTGGCTTGCTTTCAAGTCAAGCAAGTTAAAAGCTGTGACTGGTTGCAGAATTTCAAAGGGGCAGGCAAGCTAAAATCAGAATATGTACACCTCTAGTACCTACTACTAGCCGGATTAATTGATGTGTAAAAGGAACTTGAGTGCTAGTACTCACATGATAAATTAATATGTGCTTGGAAGTGATCGCGAGAACGTTTTGTAAAGTTTCAAGTAGTTGTAAGTACTTCCCGCTATCGAGAAGCTTTCAAGGCTCAATAGCGCTTCTCTGTTGCACATGTTCCATGCAATGCCGCACATTCTGTGGCAGAAATAATTAATTATAAATTCGAAGAATAGCATTGCAAGCTTGCAGTTTCATTATATCGTTATTACTGCCTTTAAAAACCATGTAACTATAAAATACTTCAATGTATGGTTGAACGTTTCAAACATTTTAATGTCTTTTTATTTATCCATGTGTCTTGCCAATCAAATGTGGCATATGAATATACAGAAAACCCCGTTTTAACGACTCCGAAGGGTCGCCATGACTGTACGGTCGTTGTAGCCGATAGTCTCACAAACAGAATTTTTTTCCAAACATTTCAACTGTGTTGTGGAATTTCTAAATAAATACAGTCAAAAGCTGGTGTTTCCAATAAGTTGAGCATTCTGAAATTTCTTATAGTTTTCACCGAAAAGGTACTTCCTCTTTAACCGAACAGGGAATAAAGCTTGTTTATATATTTACAAGGCTAATTTATAGGCTAATTTATGGAAGCAATTCCAACCATCGTGCTGTACATTTGGAAAATGCGCTATGTGCCCAAGATTAGGCCCACTGAGAAAAGGTTTTCACCAGAAATTGTGTTCATGATACTAAAGTGCAAATAGTAATCCTATAAGGGTTTATATCAAGTAATTTACTATCAATCATATCAAGTAAGTAAATAGATCTCAATTCTTATATTAATACAAGTATTCATCATCATTGGGCCCTAGTCTTAGGATAGATGAGACAAATTTCAAGAAAATAGTTTGTATCCATGAATGATCATAACGAGTGGGTAAAAATCCTCATATTTTAAATAAAATTATTACTATTTTATTCTTATATCTCTACTCTTATACAGTTTTTTGAGGTGACGTCATTAGCAGTGAAAAGGCTAATAATTCGGATTTGTGTCCGGAAGCACAAATAATAATAGTTCTTTATTGCAACTGAACGGTCATACTACGATACATAGAGTAACGGTGGAATGATATATGGAAGGGAAAACAGGAGTACCCCGAGAAAACCTGACCCAACCCCATTTTGTCAACCACAAATTCCACATGCATCCACCGAGATTCGTTCCCGGGCCCCAGGTCCCAGCTGTGGAAGACGAGCTGTCTAATCACTCAACCATGGGGGCGGCCTAAGCAAAAAGAATAGCTGAGAGATTTTCTTTTGACGCTGGCAGTCAAGTTCTCATAAAGGCTCTGATTTTTTCTTCTAATCTATCCTCCTTGCTCGAGAGAATTTATAAAATATATTATCGTCTAGGCCTAATTGTACAAGAAAACATAAACTCAGGTTTCACTTATCCTTTAAGGAAATTGGAAGTAATAAATCAACACGCCTGAAGATTCTAGTTGCTGAAATGAAAAGGTATCGACAGAGCTGTTTTTAACTAAAAGTTTATTTGTGATCCTCGTGTTTTATTCGCACATACTTTACGAGCCGTACAGTCATTGACATGTTCAATCCTACTCTATAAACTCTCAAGCTTAAGGTACAGCGAAACTCCGCATTGTCTGGCGTACTGCCTACATATAGTAAGTCTGTGAATGTCACTGTCATAGGTCTTTGCTCCAGTAATGCTAGTCTGATCTTTGACATGAGAGTAGTCTTGTTTTGCTTTGTGGGTTACTGTTAATAGCAGCAAGATAAAGTTTAAATAAGACATACTGTTTGCTTTTTAAACATAGCTTCTACTTTCTCTATAATTACAAAGCCAATATAGTTCAAAAAATGTTTTCGACCCTAAAATTTACTATGAGCTTTCGCCAGGAATGTTGTTCACAATTTGAGGACCTATAAAACAAAAAATACATTTAGCAAAAAGTGTATGTGTGCCTGTGAGAAATGTTATTCCGAAAAGAAATTTTGTGAGTTCAGTATCCAACGAGGATTTGATACGATTCGGATTTTTTTTTAACTTGCTATTTCCTACTTTACTCCCATTTCAAATTTTTCTTCCCGAAAAAATAGTCGTAGTTATTTTGCTTAATGTATGCAGGGTAAATATTTATAATGATTCCTTAGACATTTCTTTGAAATACGTTAACTAAAATTATCTGAAAGGCTGTTAAAGCTGGATTTGCAATTCACAACGCATTTTTGCGTGGTGGAGAGACGACCGAATGAGCACACTCGGAAGACTGTCATTTAGTTTTTAAGAATTGTAAGGCAAAAAAATAGCAAGACCTATGTCTAAAGACAATCGTGTGTGTGTGTCTCACCTCATTTTATCCAAGTTCATGCTGTGTTCTTTCGTCACATCTTTAACAAACCCCCACTGTTTCGGATTGGTGGGCTCGACCGCTCGTCCAAATAAGGGAATCGACGAAAATCTGAATTAAGTAAATGAGTTTCAAAATAATGCTATGTAGTTATTGTAAGTTATATTGCTAAAAGGTAATTATTTGTAAAATTTGCAGTGCAGACCAGTGTTTAGTGTTTTCCGGATAGCTGATGAGAATATTAACCATTACAGATGTTATGAAACTATAGTATTGTATCCTTAAAAATCACGAGTACAGCATTCAGAATTAATTATATTGACGTAATGACATGCCTCTATAACCATGTGCTGGAGTTGTAGGCTGTATTTATAATGGTAATTCTATACGTAACTTTCTGTTATACATACCCATTATACTGAGCTCTTTCGTTATTTTTGAAACATTTGTTGGCGAGCTCCGAATTACTTGAGTTTATCTTGATCAGATATGGTTTTAAAGCTTTATTGTTCAAGGAGACTGAAAACAAGTAACGAAATTCCCGTTGTACTGAAGTATGAGTAGGTACATTCTGTGGTGGAAAGATTAGCATGTTAACTTTTCAGATCTAGAGATCCGCGTTCTCAATCCCTTTTGTCGAGTCCGCCGTAATAGTAACCGGCAGCAGACATTCCTTTAAGAAGAAAAAAAAGTAAAGTGATCCCTATACAGGCCATGGAGGCCCAGAGGGTTCCAGGAGTTTGAGGCTCCCAGATTTTGGACGTTCGGCACCTGAAGGTGGTAAGGTTGTCAGCCTTACGCACCGGCCTTTACCCCCAGGATTGCTCCTGGTACTCATTTCTAAGGCTGAGTCCACTCCAGGACCATAGTGCCACCAGAAGGATAAGGGCAATTGAAAAACTCCAACGACCTCATCGGGAATCGAACCCGCGATCTTCCTGTTTTTAGCGCAGCGCCTAGATCACTACGCTACGGCGTACCCCAATCCTTTAAGAAGAAATGTAAAGGGACTGTCGTAAATAAGTATAAAGTATTGTCTATGGAAGGAAAAGTACGTCATATTTTAAGGTTCGTTGCGGTAGATCATTTATAAAGAAGAGTTCAGCCATTTCATAATCACGGGTGGGATGTTCTAGCATGGTGTGGAAACTACTTCTGTTCATTACATATCATAAGTGGTTCTGCACAATTTGTGAAATCTACCATGCCTTCTCCTCCGTACATGGAAAGCATGATTTAAAATTGATTTTAAGCATTTAAATTTTGTCTCTTCAAAATGTATTACGGGTGGAACATAATTTGGACGTTGGTTTTAATGATGGCACATATACAGTTCATTTGCCTTTAGCCTAATGTTATTCATGAAGGTATGATGAATTTAATAGAAATTATGGACTGTTGACCAGATCGCCAGAACATTTGAATCGGTGAGATAAAGAAGGGAAAGATTCCAGGTGACCAAACTTTAGGGAAACTGGAAAAAACTTTATAGTTTATAAACTAAAATTCTGATAGCCAAACTCACTATTGCAAATTTATAGCCTATAACCTTATCTATCATATCCACCTGTTTAATTGTTCATTTTGTTCTTAATTAAGCTGGTGTATTTATTCAAAGTTGGTGGAATCTTTCCCTTTTCAATCTCACTGCAGTTTTAAGCAGGAAAAATTAAATAAAAACATTTGTTTTGGTCTAAAAGTATTACTGTAATACAGTAAAACAAAATATAGGATAAATAAACATTCTTCACAAACGTTATGACAGTAAAAAAACCGTAGGTAGTGTCAAAAACTGATAGCTTAGAAAAGAGTAATTGGGTCATTCCATGTCAAGTGAACCAATTTTTTGTCAATTTTGAACATGACCATCTCCGATTTTAGTCATACTTGGTTGTCATGAAGTACCACCTGAGATATGTTAAAGTGCAAAATATCAGATTTTTATGTGTTGTAGTTTTCCAGTTATACCCTTCTGAAATATGGAAAAAAACCAAATTTTCTGCATAAGTGCAATCACAAAATGACGCATAAATCAAGCTGGAATTGACATAGATGAGTGGGAAAAGTACCAAAATGTAGCTTATATTATGAGCTTTAATTTGATATGTCACACGAGTACTTTCGAAAAAAAAATATTTTCAAGGTTACCCCCAAAAAATTTGAAAACTGAATTTTTCAAAAACCTATATTTTGAAAATTTTGAAAAAAATCTCACAGAAACATACATATTTCAGCATCATGTCCTACAAGTTTTGTTATGGGATCGAAATGGGATCATATTTTTTTACATTTATAACAAATACTATGCACGCTGGGTAAGAATATATGGCACCGTAATCTTGCACTTAATTCTAAAATTTCATTACAATCAAAAAGAAAAACTTACAGAAAACATGTTACCTTCCCTTCTTCAATGACAAAAACGTGAATTTATTGTCTACAGTAATTTTCTAGAGCCATGGTTGCCGCATCCATCTCTTCCTTCGAGAGGTAATAACTACGGCCAGTGGGACATGTAGGTTGCACAAGGGTGAGGATCTGAGAGAGAGGCACAGTCAGTTTATTTGGACAGTCACTTTTGAAAGTAAATGATGGAGAAGGACCTGCAGGGTGCAGAAACATCAGTTCCATTATCTGTGCTGTCTCATTTTTGTCCACAACTACACCAAGCCACCAATGATTGTTGTTCTCACATGTAACATATCCTTTTACTTCTGCTAGCTTCAGCCTCTGTTGCACACGTGGTCCTAACACTGAAAAAGTGGATGACTGTTCACTTCTTGAAAATACCTTTGTCAACAACACTTTATCTGACAATGGGATGAAACTGTGGAACTTCTGTGTGCCTGGTATTGCTTTTGTAGACAGAAATCTGTCTGCAAGTATTTTTTCCTCTTTGTTGTATTGTGCTTCATTGAAGAAGAAGAACTGCATGGAGTCGATGTTTTCCTCACTCCATGTAAACAGCTGTGCTGGTGTCATGATTTGATGCTCGTATGGCCGCTGTAGGCTTGCCTTTCCTGCAAGTCTTTTCACAGTACCACCCAGACCGTCACATACTCCTTTCCCATGGGCTGTTGCATAGAAATGCCACTCTGCCTCAATTCCAAAATCATGAACATGGTGGCATAAGTTTGAAAAGTTTTTTCTGTTTTTAAATTGCGCAGCTGCACCATCTGAGAAGTAGTAAATTTTTTTCAAATCTCTAATTACTTCCAACTTCAAATGAGAGATAAGCCTTTTCTGGAATAAATGAACAGCAGTGGTGTCATGCTGTAGACATTCAGAGATACATACAATACTTTTGTAGTGTATATTATGATCATTGTAGTAGACTGCTATAGGAAAAATAGTTGCTTGATCATTGTTCCAATGAAAAGACTGGGCTTCATCCTGTAGTACAAACGAATAATTTTCTGCAAAGTCCATACATACCACAGCTTCATTTACTCCAATATTCTGCTTCAAGTGATTATAATATTCTGCCTGTCTTCTTGCAATAAAAGAATGTCTCTTCAAAATCAACAACTGTTCACACAAAGTTTCTATAAACTCATCTGCAGTTTTGATGAAGGTTACTAAATTACATCTGTCAACAGAAACCCACTGCTTGTATGTAATGTTGTCCACCAGTTCATTATCTAGCAGCAACTGTAACTCATCTTTCAAATTATCTACACCTGGACATGAAGGACATTCATTAAGGTGGCATGCTGTGCCTGGCTCTTCACACATTAACTTCGCTAAACAGGAATTATAATTACTTATATCTGTGCCATCATTCAGTGTAATTTGTTTGGATTTCAACACTTGTAGCATTAATTTAACATTCTGATGCACTGTACAAACGCATACTGTGTGGGTACCACTTCCTCCAGCCAAGACGCAATGTTTAGGTCGTAAATCAGCAAATTTCGAAAATCCAATCTTATCAGTAGGATTTTTGTTTTTGAACAGCTCGTACACTTCCTTCAAGTTGCCCATCACTAGCCTCTTCTGTACATGAATTCTACTACTGTCACCCGTTTTCACAGAAACAAAATCTTTTTTTCCAGGCATAAGACGGCTGACATCATCACTGTTGTAGAACCCTATTACCTTCTCAATCACAGATTCATTTAAAACCTTTCCTGGTTTAGGATTTGGTGTTGCCAGAATACCCTTCGCTTTCACCAATGCTTTAGCTTTTCTTGCCATTCTGTTGCTAACCTGAAATTCATTTTGTATTTCACTGCATGACCAGCTTTTAGGTAGTACTGTTAAAATTTGCAATTTTTCACTAACACTTATATTTTCTTCTTGAAACTTTTCTTTTAGCTGACAAATGACTTCACATGATTCTGATTTATGGTCAACAGTTTTCTCTGTATTTGTACTTGCTGCTGTTAGTACCTTTTCTGTCAAACATTTTTTTATTTTACTGTATTTTTTATCACAGTATGATTTCATTTGCAACTTCCTCTTAGCAACAGGTGACTCCTCTAGAGAGCTTAGAGACTTATTAAGGTACTCTAAGGTAACATCTAAAGCTACAAATGATTCATCAACATTAGTAGGCCTAGTGGTATTGGCTACTGGTACTAAACAGTCATCTGTTGTATCTGTAACCTGTTTCTGCTTTGATAGTTCTTTCCTACAACTGTCACAAATTTTCATACCTACCACAATGGTGTCAAACATGTCACACATCCAGTCAGTAACAGGCCTCACACTTCTTTTCACACCCTGATGTCTGTCTTTCTTGAAAGGGTTGCAGCAGAAAATCTTTGCTGTTTCACTTACTTTTTCAGCCATACTGGGGAAATACACAATGCCTATTTTAACCACTGAACCCACTACTTTACATGCAGCAATACAGTCTTTGTACAGCCTTTGAAGAAAGGAAGCACACTGCATGAGAGTCAAGGCACAACTGAAGCCAGGTCCAACAGGTTACAACTTGCATTCCCTGGCTGACTCACATGCTTGCAGACTGTGTTTACTCATACCCATTTGACCAATTGCACAAGTTGGTATATGCATGTTGGTAAACAACTCCCTGGACAAAGGAATGGATTTTAGAATTAAGTGCAATATTCCTGTGTCATATATTCTTACCCAGCGTGCATAGTATTTGTTATAAATGTAAAAAAATATGATCCCATTGCGATCCCTTATCAAAACTTGTAGGACATGATGCTGAAATATGTATGTTTCTATGAGAATTGTTTCAAAATTTTCAAAATATAGGTTTTTGAAAAATTCAGTTTTCAAATTTTTTTTGGGTAACCTTGAAAATATTTTTTTTCGAAAGTAGTCGTGTGACGTATCAAATTAAAGCTCATAATATAAGCTACATTTTGATACTTTTCCCACTCATCTATGTCAATTCCAGCTTGATTTATGCGTCATTTTGTGATTGCACTTATGCAGAAAATTTGGTTTTTTTCCATATTTCAGAAGGGTATAACTGGAAAACTACAACACATAAAAATCTGATATTTTGTACTTCAACATATCTCAGGTGGTACTTCATGACAACCAAGTATGACTAAAATCGGAGGTGGTCACGTTTTTCCATTGGTTCACTTGACATGGAATGACCCAATTGCTTTTTTCTATCTTTTACTCATTGGCTACCTCGACATATACTTAACTGAGTGTTAACAATAATGAGTACTTTAAAATCTAAAAATGATCATAATTAATTCACAAACCTTAAAAATAATAAAAGTATGACCAAAACTTTCACTGCCTATAACAGCATATATATGAAAGGAATATTTTATTTTTTCATGCAAAAAGATGCGTTTACGTGTAAAGAACAAAATGGCTATCTCAGTTCAAAACCCCAAAAAAGTGGAACTTTTCCCTTCTTCATCTCACCGATTCATTTTTATTTAACTCTTACAATTATAGTTTAACAAAACAGTCACCACGGGTGGGACAAAAATACCCCGCTTGCTATTCTACATAGTAATTAATCTCGCATACTTTTTGAAGTTAATCTTATACCAAATTGTACTTTAAGATGGACATTTTCTAAAATTAAAATTGACATAGCTGATACTCTTGATTAGTTGATATTAAGAGTGTTAAAATCATGCTATAAAAAAAAGTAATCGACAGATCTTACACATCAAACAACTTCAAACACATGCTAGTAGTCTCCGACCCATCAGTCTTGTACCAGTACTAGGTAAAGTTCTAGAAAAATTAATGATAGAAAGAGTCATGTACCATCTTCTACATAATAATAGGCTAAATAGAAATCAGTATGGTTTCATGCCTGACACCTCTACTGAAGATGCTGTTTACACAGTAACTAAGTGGATGCAAGACATCTACAGTAAAAGAAGCATAGGAATGCTTATATCGTTGGACATCTCGGGGGCATTCAATTACGCCTGGTGGCCCAAAATTCTCCAACAGTTAAAAAAACATAACTGCCCCAAAAACATTTATAAACTCGTACAAAGTTATTTTACAGACAGAAAAATAGAACAAACAATGAGCAATACCACAGTCTCACGAAACATTTCCAGAGGTTGCCCTCAAGGCTCTACATGTAGTCCTGGATTTTGGGTTGTGCTGTATGATGACATCCTAAACCTAAAGCTTCCAGAAGGATGCAATCTAATTACCTATGCAGACGATGCTCTTCTATTGATTGATACTAGTAATATTAGTTCACTCAACACAACTGCAAACACAGCGCTAGATATATTATCTAAGTGGGGATGCGAAAACAAACTCAACTTCAACCCAAAGAAAACTACGGCAATGCTCGTCACAAGAAAACGTAAAGTCGAAGAACCAAAGATAAGAATGCACAGCGACAACATTCAAGTAGTGAAATCCATGAAATATCTTGGTGTTATTCTCGACAGTAAATCAACTTTCCGTGAACATTTCAACCACCTAGCCAGCAAGGGTAAAAAACTCTTAACGGGACTATCGCTAGCAACTCGGCCCACTTGGGGACTAGATTCAGATATTTTACAAGTTATCTACCGAGGAGCAGTGGAACCAGCAATTCTGTACTGTGTTTCTTCCTTTGAAAAGGTGCTGGAAAGAAAGTGGGCTCAGAAAAAACTGTTGCAGATACAACGGGGATTTTTGTTGAGTATCACACGTGCATATAGAACTATTTCCACAGATGCTGCCTTAATCATCGCAGGCATAGAACCACTATATCTAACAGCAAAATATAGAGCCGTACTATGCAATATAAAGAAGAAACGAACAAATATTGAAGGGACGGAAATAGAGACTAGAGCAAGTCATTTACATACTGGCCACCCCGCTCAACATTGCACTAATGTAACATTTACTGAATGCTCAGCACAACACAGACACCAGATCTTCACCGATGGCTCACGTTCCAGCACCGCTGAGGGTCAGGCCATAGTAGGCTGTGCATTTGTGGTTTTTTACGATGACACCGAACTATGCAATACCAGATTTAAACTGGCTAATCACTGCTCAGTGTTCCAAGCAGAACTATTTGCCATTCAAAAAGCCAAAGAGTGGTGCAATGAGAATGACGTAAACGCTAAAATATGCAGCGACTCACAATCTGCACTATATGCCATACATAATAAATCCAATCTCCATCAAATTGCAGTTAATATCAGGAATCTTCTCAGAATATCAAATAAACATATATGCCTCACCTGGGTACGTGGTCATTCCGCAATTGAAGGAAATGAAAGAGCAGACTCACTTGCTAAAGAAGCTGCATCTCTACAAATAGCCCCAGCCTATATTAAGTGCCCCATTTCCTACTTCAAAAAGGAACTTCGAAACAAAACCATTGACAACTGGAATCAAGAATGGCAAGCATCCACTTGTGGCTCTACTACAAGAGAAGTTTTCTTTCCAACGGTCTATGATCGCCAAAAATGCAAACTGTTGAAACCAAACTTTATTTTAACCCAGTTCCTTTCGGGACACGGAAAATTTGGTGCTTATTTTGAACGATTTCACATAGAAACTCCGAGTAATAATTATAACTGTATATGTTCTGAGTATCCACAGGATGTAAAACACTTGATTTTTGAGTGCCCTGTATTTTACAGGAAAAGACTAGAACTGGAACTTCATCCACACATCTGCTTTACAGTATCTAATAGGCAAGTCAAAACAGATACATTTACAAGCAGCTGCTGTTATAGCACATTTACAAAATTTATCATACATATATTTCATAGATTATGAAAGACATTAGGCTAGGCCAACAGTGAATCATATAATACAATTATACATACTTTGTAATTAAATATAACCCTAACATACCCGGTAAAGTAGGGTTTAGAAGATTCGGAGATTCAATAATAATAATAATATACCTTACTTAATATTCAGTGAATTCGAGGTTTTAAACTTTTATTTGACCACTTAATTACACTACATTTACGACATTTGTCTTTGAAGAAAAATTCCCATATTTTATTAAACGTACAATCGTTCCAAGCAATAGACTATGTGATACCTAAGGACTTTCTTTTAGGTTGTGTTTCAATAACATTGAATATTGTTAAATTCTGCTTGCCTTAATTTATTTCAAAGTCATGTCGGAATGTTCAGACTTCAGACATCGTATTAAAGTGTTGAATTATCAGTGAATGAATGTAGTGTGAATTGTGAATATTGTAAACATCGTTTTCAGTTATTTTACTTTGTCATGTGGAATTCAGACACAGTAAAATTATCTCATCAGACCGCAGTGTTGTGAGTTGTCTTAATCTTAGGCAATCATTTATTTATTGTATTTAGTCAAGTCATTCTCAGCAGTAGAACCACTTGACTCAAGGATTCAGCATTTCCTGCATGATTTTGATTTGCTTAAAAACCTTTAACATGTCTTTCTTTGGAAGGAAAGTAAAACACTGAGTTCTATGTCGCAGATTTGCGCAATGAAGAGTTCTATCTCCTAAGACCTAAGATGAGGCCCTCTGTAGAAAATAATAGGCCTAAACCATTTCGCTAAATTCATAAACCATACCTTAACCTAATAGGGTTGTTAGTTTAAAAGCACAGCCCCTCAGCACGAAAGTCTTGAATTAAATAAGGTTTTAACTATGTGGTTAATAGGCCTATGTTTAGACCTTGGAACACGACTTAAACTACTTAGAGCAATAAGTTCTTTTTACACACATAAAAATTATGCGCATTTTCGTATTTTTGCAAGAGAATAAGCAGGCATATCTACTGTTTGTTGTTGATGTGACTGAATTATTGTAGTGATAGTCTGTAGAAATGACAGCTGAATAACATTTATAGAACATCTGTTCTGCATTTTTAACGATGTGCAAGTAAACATCGTTTTTTGTGGTTGCATCATATGCTATTCGACATCGCTTCCTGCGAACAAAACACAATCAGCGCTGCGATTCTTTTTTCCCATCCATCATGTAAATATTCCCATTCTCGTGCAATAGAAAAGTGAATAACACATATTTTTAATAAGTCTCTCTTGTCAAATTGAGATGAAAAGCGTACTAAATCAAACATATTGTTCTTGAGCCTATTTAATACAGGCTGCTAGTTGACGGAGGCAGCTAAAGAAAGCCTATCGCTTTCTATTGCTCACTTCCTCAAAGAATTCCCACTTTGAGGACAGTTCCACGTCTCCAATATTGTTCAGATTTAAACGTCATCACTGTAACTAAATTTAAAGTAATATCCGATCGTGCAAGTAAATATACCATAAACAGACAAACACACTGGCAGGTCCCAAGTGAACGGGTCCAGATAAGCGTTAAGAAAATTCTGAAGACTAAATGATTGTTTAGGGCAACAGTTGCATATGTCTAGTCACTAAACTCGTGTCCAATAAAGTGTACCAAGCCTGGCTGAACATAACATTCCTGCAGAGAATCAAATTGTTTTTCTTATATTCGTTATTGTGGATTTGATTATTTTGGGATGACACGGTTGTCGGTACCAAAATATGTGTTGTAAAAAGTAATAGGTTATTATGAGATCTGACAAGGGAGATGCTTATGTGCCCAAGCATAAATTGGATACATTGATCCAGAAAATCATACAGACTTTTTAGTGGATAAAAATAGCTAAGAAGAACGAACCTACCGTCCTTGGTTCAGTGGAAGTAAATATTTTGAACCGCTGTTGAAAGTCAATCTGTATTTCGGCGAAAATTCTTGAGTAATTGGCATGTCTGCATTAAAGTAATAAATAGTAATTTGTTAGATCAGTTTCCTTTTAGCTTTTGACAACACAGGGAATGTTAAAATAGATATGTCAGTCTAGAACATGAACGTTCGAAAGGGGGTCAGGATAGGGCCATTGCCCCCCCCTGGAAATTTTGTTTACACATAAATCTCTAAACGAAATTACTATAAGCAATTAATGTGAAGAGAGGCTTAAATTTCCACATTCCGTAATTGAAGTTGTTTGGGCAAAACGAGTTAACCTTAGGTATGAGCATATATGAATAATTACTTCCACTAAACTGAAAATTATTTCTAGCTAACATTTTACTATAATGAAGGTAAGGCAACGGAAGTATAACTTCTTATGTGGATAGGGCCTATTTAGTTCTGAGAAATTGTAAAGGGTAGGTAAGGTCATGTGAGTGAACTAGATCTAATTTTTTCTTTGTATCCTTGGCCATAGGTCCAGCTACAGTAAATCAAGGATGTGAATGATGATAATAATAATAATACTGTAAGAATATAAGAAAAATAATAAAAGCAATAATAATAAAGTGGTTGTAGTAGCATTGTGATGGTGGTGGGCGCAGCAATTTGTTCATTTGCTCACCCTTGACAAAATTTGTCCGGACGCCCATGGTCTAGAACCTGTAGCTTCTGCACTCTATAGCGGCTTAGTGTGGTAGGGAACAAATAAGCTCGAATGGAAAATAAATAGATAAAATGTAATAGAAGTAAGAGAGAAGTAAAATTATTACGTAGATGCCACCCATATTTGTCAGAAGATTCTTACGTAACTCACATACTTGGAAGTTATTCATTCGTTTGTCCTAAATTTGTCCTGTGCTGTAGCCTTGAGAATGGTAACCATAAAGCCGGTTCCTAAGGACACTTCCTTTCTAGTTCATTTTGTGTAGGCCTGATTAGAGCATTCTAAAAAAACACAATGCTTGGAATACTAAAATGCGGAGTTTATTCACTCTATGGAAGTGAGTATAGCCATAAGGTTCCCGAGTGTGCTCTCGGTTAATATTAGTTGGTAAATTCTAGGCATATGGCTGGATTAATTATGAACCAGTGGAGCGTGTAACTAGTTTACACTTAGTTTCTAAATTCGTCAACTCAACGTTTCCACCCCAGTCCGTGGATTGATAAGTCTGCTAAAGTTTCTGGAGAAACAGATACCTCAATCATAAGATGAACGTATCTAGGGGAATTACGGCAATTCACATACAGCTGTCTCTAATGTTTTCGCAGCAAGAAGTATCATTTTCCTTTCAGTTATGTCTTTCGTGAATTTATAGTATTTTATGTCTTTAGTGAATTTATAGTGGCAGCAGAACAATTTAGTCCAACTGTGACCAGTACTGTACGCAATATTTTATATCTAGACTTGTGTATCCGTGTTCTTTCAATGGCAAGTAGAAGTAAAATTTACAGGTTTAAAATTAAAATAGTGATTTGTGAGACTTGAGGCTTTCCCGGTGTTGAGAATGTATTATTGTTAATCGGGCTTCCAACCGGGTGAGTTGGAGATTAGGTTCTAAGCTTTCGGCAACTATCTCCGCTGCCATCTTCTGGGAGAAGTGAGCTGGATTGGGAAAAAACTGCTTCTTATATAGGAAAAGACTGGATATACTAGAACGGCCCCCTCCACCCGTTCTTGTATATCCAGTTGGAAGCCCGCGAAACAATAATACATAAAATAGTGGTTGTTTAACTGTGACAGGTTTATTCATTTTCATTTTTTGTAATTGTTTTTCCTCCCCTGTGAGACTAATGTTGGGTAACTAGAGGCCCTTGTGTGGAAATCATCTTCATCCCATCCGATCCTTGTTCGGAATGAGTCTGTGTATGACTGGTATGTCTGTGTGTCCGTGTTGTCTCAGAGGTGGCCCCGGCATTGGGCTGATTATCCATCTGGAGTGATCCTTCTTGTCCTCTGGTCGAAAAGTGTTCATGTGATTTTATCCCTCGCCCGTCCGGTCGCAGTCCTGTGGCACCTCCTTAGGTGTCCTCAGAAATTAAAACCTTGCAAAACATCAAACGCCTTTAAAAATGTGTCAAGCCTTCACCGTGTGAACGACCCTTAATTCAAAGGCGTCATTACATTACAGCATGCGAACGTACACTAACACAGATTGTTTGCAATGCCTCAGGAATAGGGATATGGATAGTAGGTCCGCATTGTGTTCAAAGTAATGTAGTCATTACTATTACTAGCAGTTCTTGTGATAATCCCTTTTTTCAGCCTTAATTCCCTGGTATATGAGCAGGAAATGACTTCCTATCAACGTTATTGGGGAATTTAAGGCACTATAGACCGTCCCAACCTTAAAAGACAGTATTGGTCTTATGCAGCGCACTGATGCCAGATCTACTCACATTACAAGGCCCGGCACATGATGTGAAATAGCTCTTAAACCTCGTGAAAACATCGAAATTTGTTTCTTGTACATAATAATTAATGTAAATCATGCCCTGCAGATAGAACGACGGCACACCCTTCTTCCCTTATTTTCAACCCCCATGAGTAATATTTTCTCTATAGGCCCACAAATCTACATTTTCTGACCAATGTCTACAAAATGTTACACGTGTACCCTGTGGAATCAAGTAAAAATTCTACGAGACAATCATTCTCGAAAAAAACACCCCTTGCGAAATTTTCAATCCCTACTTTGTGATCTTTTTACTAGTCTACATTGTTTGAACGATTTTTACCAAACTTTACACACAGACCCTATAAAAACAAGAGAAAAATTAGGCGAAGTTAATTTTGGAAGAAGCCACCCTTTAAATGTTTCTACCCCTATTACACCACCAAAATTTAGATCTACATTCTTGACGTGTTTTTAACAGACTTTGTACACAGAACGTATAGAATCAGGAGAAAATGGTAGGAAAACTAATTTTGGAACAAACCACATTTTAGATCTTTCACCCCTATTTTGTGATATATATTTATCTACATCCTTTGACCAATTTTATCAGACTTTATACCAAGAACCTATTGAATCAAGAGAAATTTTTAACCAAAGTTTATTTGGATGAAACCACTCCTTAAATGTTGCAACCCCTATTATATAAATGTTATTTAAATCTAAATTCTCTGATCAATTTTTGCCAGACTTTACACAGAGCTAACAGAACCAGGAGAAAAATTTAGGTAAAACTAAATTTGGGGGAAAAAAAGTCCCTTAAATGTTTTAATCCCTATTAAATGACGTTTAAATCTACATTCTTTTGGCTCATTTTACGACTTGACACACAGAAAAGAAATACTAATAGGAATTTCTGTCTCTTCTTACCTCAACCCCACCCTCCATGGTCTTTAGAAGTAATAGGGTCGTTGAGTGTGACAAGTTGTGCTTTCTCTAGGGCCTAAATTTTGAAAATTAAAGGGGCTTCCTCCAAAATTGACTTCGAAGTACA
Organism: Ectobius pallidus; assembly: GCA_964059195.1. NCBI lineage: Eukaryota > Metazoa > Arthropoda > Insecta > Blattodea > Ectobiidae > Ectobius > Ectobius pallidus. The sequence goes on from CAXKWD010000010.1 coordinate 21,511,097, forward strand.
AGTAAAATACAAAACCAGGTGACGCCGGGTCCTTTAAGCTAATAATTTATAAATGTTAAATTTAATATTAAATTTCATTTCGATAATATTATTTTTCATCATTATTATTATTATTATCATTATTATTATTATTGATATTATTATTACTATTATTGTGTTATAATTTTCAAGAATATAATTATAAAGGGAAGTAATAGTTAAAATACATTACATGCCTTTACGCCTGTTCACTATCCTCAGGGAGTAGTATTATTCCTTCTCAGAGGGCCTTTCGTTTTTTCTTTTCTTATTCTATACAGTAAACTTTCTGGACACCCGGTAGCTTCTGCTATCTCTTTAATTGCCTGGGTAACGTTCATTTTCTTCAAGAAATAATTAAGTATATTTAATACTATAATTCGCTCTTTACTGCGCAATTTGTCAACACTAAGATTTCTAGTTCCTCTATTCATAATTAATATAAAATATTAATTAATATAAAATTTAATTTAAAAAAACACAAGAACCACTTCACATCAAAGTTAAACTTCACTACACAGCTACTATATAACAATGAGCTCTGAAGAAGACACGATAGTCTTAGAAACATCTGAGTACACAAAATCTCAAAGCAACCAAGTCATGAGCGCGAGAATGCTGAGCTCGGGAAAACTGTGATAATTTATTAATGCTACATGATAGAGAGCTCTGGTTTGTTTTAAATACTTTTTCAGACATCTATAAACATTTCTTCTCGCTTAGTCACCATCGTAAAGTCAATACCAAAGTATGTTACTCACTACCTAACTTTTCTGTGTTGCCGTCCGAGAATTTTCAGGTAGCACTTAATAAAAAAATATATAGCTTTCTTCTTATGTAAAATTTATTGCCGACGGAAAGGGAGTACTTTCTTTCACCATCAGGCAGTCCAAGAAAAAAATCTTTACTTGTTTTGATTATTAGTTTTCTGTCTATCGCGTGATAAGTTATTAATGTGCAAAAATATTGACTTCCGCCAAAATAACGTAATTATGAAAAATAGGCCTCATATTAATTATTTATGGCTTTACAATTGACATCATTAGAAAGGGCGGAAAATTCCCTATCAGACCACGCAATCACATTATTACATTTATCACTTTGGAAAATGGCAACATTGTCGGGATAGAAAAGGACGAAGCTAATTGCAGAACGTACGAGTGCAAGTGAGATGCAAATACTACATTTAACTCAATACTGTCTTTTAAGGCTGGGACGATCTATAGTGCCATCTGAGAAACTTCTGGCTCTGTAGATGTAGAAACGTAAATTGTACCTATCAATTTTTGTAATGATTTACATTTTTAGTTACCATAATTAATTTACAAAAATCTTAATTGCAATGCTTTGAACCACATGAGGTCGTAAAAAGTTAATTTAGAATATAAAACCATTAGTGTCATCTGGAACCCCCAAATAAAATAGTCTGTACACGCCTATGCCAGGGCTGTTCTAACTTTTTAGAATATTTTAATATTGAGCCAACAGTATTTTGTCTCCTTGGCGATTACGTGTGTAATATTATAAACACTCATATACCATAGTGTACTGTACATATACATGCATATAAATGTAAGAATATATACATTTACAAATTGTAGAACTGCTGAAAAGTGGGAGAAAGTACCTACTATACCAGAGACGGACTAAGAAAGAAAACTGAAGTAAACAAAAACCAGTATGTCTGTCTCATTCTTTAAGTCATACGAGTAATGTGCTAGAGTGAGACAGATGTACTGGTTCAGGTTTCTTTCTTAGGACGGTCAAACTTAAGCATCACGAATACTAAAACATTGCATAGGAGATATAAAAGACCCCATGCCAGTTTAGGCCTGACATGTGTTCAAATTTCCTTAAGACATTTTTGTTGAGAATATGTGACATCTTATAAATCAACAACAACAATACATTAAGTTAAACATATGTCTGTAAAATGTTGTTTGTCATAATCATCACAAGAATATATTAATATTTGGGTGTTCTCTCTTTACAGGTAAGTGAAATTCCCTGACTTTAGTTTTGAACACCCTTCTATTTCCAGTTGTTCTTCTCTATTCTCAGTAAGTAAACTAAATGCAATGACATGTATTTAATAGATTACTTATCTAATTTGGTAGTTTCAATATAAATTGAGATTGGTACTACGATATTGTATCAATTTCCAGTGGCGGCTGGTGCATTGGGCTCACGGGAGTCGCCCTCCCTTTTATTCTTTTACTTACGTTAGTAAATATAATAAGTTAATAATAATAATAATAAAAAAATAATAATAATAATAGAATACTGGAAAAAATGGAAGAGAAAAAAATGAAGGATGAATTGAAATTGGCATGTGGTCCAACAGGCCTTATCGTAAAGAATAATAATATAATCTATTAGTCATTAGTAAGGCTCGGATTTTTAGGTCCTTATAGGTTAAATTCTCTCTGCCTATAGCTAAATCATACCTTGCTTAGGCGATGGACAAGTGAAGTACAAAGAACTACCCCGAAATTTAACCTTGGACTCTAGCAAAGACAAAAGAAGACAATTATAGTTTGGAGTATTCTAAGCTATAAGAGCCTAAAAATCCGTTCCCTAGTCATTAGGTATGATATCACAATGCAATAGATGTCGTCATTTACAGAGAATACTTACTCAAATTTAAAACATAATATTCACTCTTGGTAAATCTAAGAATTCGTTTATATCGAAAAAAGCAAACTTACAAGAAAGTCATACAATGCAATTTTAAATCTATTGAAATCAACTATATGAGATTCGCATGGTCATTTATTAAAAAATTGATTGAACTGGTTTTACATCATTTTTGTTTACTTAGCTTGGCGTTTTCTCATTTATTAAATTGTTATTTCTGGTATTATCTTCATGTATTTCATTTCAAACTATATAACCATTTAGCTTCTTTTTCACTTCTAGTAAGGTAGGTGGTCCAGTTAAGGCCACGTTAATTTTCAAAATTAAAAACAAAGTATTTATAATTTCAAAATTTATAATTTTCACACTCAGCTATCAACAGATGACTATAATAAGTTGTTTTGGGCAAGAAACAATGATATTACTTAATGACATTTATAGCAAAAAATATAAAATGAAATCAAGTGACAGTGGCCTTATGAGGAGCATGTAGTCATGATAAGGCCACTTAGGTACACTGTAATCTTCTGACCAGCTCTGTACTCTTTGCCTCACTTTTTTATCTATCTGAAATAAATTGAACGTTTAGGTACATCAACATGTGTTAAGTAGTGTAAAAATAATAAAAAAGTCAATTAATTAATTAATTATAAACAATTAAGCAAATTATGTATGTGTTCGCGGTCAAACCCAGGTCAGTATGAAAAGTGTGAACATTATTGTTTAAATGTTATAAATTAAGTAGATATTCACAAACAGAACTTGAACATTATGACCGAGAAATAGCGTTCCTCATCGCATGGCATCGTATGTGGCCTTAACAGGTGCACTATATTTTTTTAATTTGCAATCTCGGTTATTAAACTTGGTATGTTAATGCAGATACAACAAAGAGATGCTTTAAAATATCACAATGTAAGCTACATATTCACGTATAAATTTATGCTGATATGAATCTACTTAAATAGTTAGATGTATTTTATTTCTTATCTTGTTTTATTTCTGAAGCGCGTATTTCACAAACGTTTCTGTCATTCCTCGAGGAATGGAGAGGGAACACTGAAATTCTGGTCAGTTGACCTTCGAAGGACGAGCTTCAAGTAGGTGTTGCAATCTGGCGCCAAAGTGTGATACTTTACGTCAAAGTATTAGTGGCCTTATCAGGAGCATGGCCTTAACTGGAGCACCTACCTTATACGGTAAAATATGTACAGGTAGGTCCGCTTTTTTTCCCCTACCTGTACATATATTAACCACTGTTAGAATCCACAATTCGATAAAGAGGTATCCAAGGGTCATTGTAATAAATTGGCTAAGATACGAAGAGCTTTCTTTTGTAAACACAAGATTTTTTTATATAACATTTTCATTGCCCTGAAGTCGGATTCCGTGAAAGGAATATGCTATTAAAAATGCATAATAAGCATTTTTGTTTAGTTCACATAAGTTTTTAATATGACGTAGGACATAAATAACTCATGTCAGTCTTACATAATTGTGTCAATTTGTTTTGCCCACGTTAATTTAGCAAGTGTGATCCCTAGTAACTTTTTGGTAGAATCACAAATTGTTTAAAAGTAAACAAAATGAGAATAAAAAAAATAATGATAAATTCTACCGTTTGAATAATATTTAGAACGATGCCCCGTCTGATGAACCCACAAAGGCTTCTTCAGTACCTTTTCCTGCATTTTATCAAATACATTCCAAACTGTCCACATACCTTTTTGTGAATTGGGGTCTATTGGAGCACGATGGTTTTGCTAACGGCAAAGTCTTTGTACATTTCTGATGCATAAAACTGTTCAGCTAATTGACAATTTGAAGTTATACCATTATGTCCCTCTCGAGTTAATTGCGGAAAAGCGGAATGAATAAATAAGTAAGTAAATAACTAAAACAAAGCGTATTTACAATGAGCACAATGATACTACCAAGTCAGCTTAAGCTGAGGATATGCTGCACATACCTGAGTGTAACCATTCTCATTTTTCGATTATTCATACATAAACATTTCTCAGTGGTCCTAGTTTGCATTTCTGTGGATGAGCCATTTCAGAATAAAATCCACGGGCTTGGGTATTTTATGGACAGTGATAACCCGTCATCAGCCATCTACAGTCTTCAGTCGTCCTTTAACGTACCGGTGGATTATGGAAAATTATCCTATTTAGTTATCCATATGTCCGCCGGCGTGGTCTTGTGGTTAGCCTCGCTGACTACAGATCCGTCGGCCCGGGTTAGATTCCCGGTACCTCCTTGGACTTTTCTGAGGTAGGGAGGTCTGGTAAGGGTGCACTCAGCCTCGTGATTCAAACTGAGGAGCTACTTGATAGAGAAGTAGCGGCTCCGGTCAAGAAAGCCACCATTAACGGCCGTGGGTGTCGGTATGCTGACCACATGCCCCCCAATCCTGCCATCTGCCTACGGGAGATGACGTAGCGGTCGGGTGGTAGGCCAAGTCCCGCCAGGGATGTAGCGCCACGGAGTTTAGTTTAGTTTTAGTTATCCATATTCAATAGATTTTTCTATCAGGTTTTCTTGTCGTTTCTGCCTGCATACGATAAACTAAAAGAAATGTAATAATTTAATACATTCCAGCCTATTTTTTAATGGTTTTATCGTAGCTTCTTGTCTAGTGTTATTTCAGGTATCATAGTTGTAAATGCTAATAATTTTCTTTGAAGTTTTAAATTAGTGTGATCGAACTTTTAAGCGAGTACCGTTAGTGTGAGTTGATATAAATTAAACGATGGTGACTGGGAAGAACTAATTTAGAGTAGGGTCAACATTGGTTTGTGTGGGATCCTCTCGATCACCGGATGTGTTTGTATGTCTGATACTTTCATTACGGGGTCACGCCCAGAAGCTAAACATTGTTTGTGACTTCCTAATTACGTAAACGCCTCCACCACTTTTTAATTGCCATTATGACTTTCCAAGTTCCATTATTTTTTGCTAATATTACTGGATGATCTGGTTCGTTCGTAAGTACTACAAAATCACGAAACCGTTGCAATGTAATCATTCATATGTTCATTATACACAGTACAGTGTAACTTCACGAGTTTTTACATAATTTTAGGAAACGACAGCTGACGACATTTCCATTGATTTTTGTATAAACGTGTGCCCTATTCTGAACGTATATAAGTTTTAATTATTTCTCTACCGGTATTTATTTTATTTTGATTAATATTTTAGTTTACTCGGGTTTTCTGTAACTCACATCTGAGTTTCTACACGAGGTGTTCCAAGCGGGCCTTAGCTTGAATACCAACAGTTCCCACTGGCTACCGTTGCCTGAACATGTAAACATTCAGTCATATTAGGGCACAAAGTAATTGTTCACATTTACAGTCATAAATATACGAATTGCATTTGTAGTTAGACATGATTTTCGTAGCATATGTTCAATTTACGTTACAATCTACATGTTTTAATAATCTGAAATAATTGTTGGCTCCTGAGAAGAAAAGGAAATATATATATTGTACAACCCGTATTTTCTGGTCTTGCACCATTTTTCTAATGTCATTCAGTGATTGCCATATACTGAGGATATATATACTGAGGATGCGAACAATAGACCGGCAAAACAGGCAATGCTGTATAAACCCATAGGAACTAGAGACATAGGAAGACCTCGACGACGATGGGAAGATGACTTCTGAGCCGGAACAGGCCAATTTGGCCTATCTTGATGAAGATGATGATGATGATGATTGCCATAACAGGGTAACAAGGATTTTTTTTCTTAGGAACGATTCTCGAGTAACTTTTTAGCCTTTTTTTATTTTTCAAGAATCTCTTTACAATATTTATTTTTGACCTTGTTGAAAGTGATATTGGTATATACCAACATTATACGTAGGCTATATGTCGATAACGTTCGGATTGATCTTCGTATGATTTTGATATTAAATGCCTCTTGAATATGTAATTTAATAGCAAAATGCAGTGTTGTTTCTTTTGACATCCAAATATTCCCTTCCGAATCTCTCTCAGTTCATTCTGAAGAGAACGCTTCGTGCTCTCAAATTTTCAGCATGTGACTGTAAATTCCAAAATAGTAGAGTTAACAGTAATATGAATCCTGAAATAAAATAAACATAATAGGCCTACAATAGATTCCTTTCTTACAGGATCGCAATAGTCCCAAGCCAAGCAGCAACGAGGAACTAATGAACATTGTTATGAAACGTACTGCACGCTGTCACGCCACGAGTCATGACGTTCATTCCAAATCTAATTCGCTTAACTTTGTGACCCTTGACCGAGCCCTTCTCATTACTTCATACCACCATTGCAGTTAATTTTTTGTCAACTTCTTTGCGATTTTACTTATACCGGTATTTCGAATAATGTATTCCTACAAGAAAAGGGTGTTTTTATGTGGATTCTACAGGTTCTTAAGAACAAGATAATGTGCCATTTGGTCGTTTTTCCTAAAGAAAAGAAGAAGAAAAAGATCCAGATATGAGCTATATGAACCCCGTTTACTCAACCAGTATAGTAGTTTTTTTTTTCAATACGAAGAGTAACTTCATCTTATTATAATATTTCCGATAAAGTTGAATTCACATATTTTTTATATATTTGTTTAAATGTGTTCAACGGCCGTTTTCATCAATGAACCCATGGGTTGTAATATAGTCAAGTTAATGGTTTATGAAGAATACAAGCTAAAATTAATCTATTTTTAATGTTTTATAATGTGAGTAAACATAGTGTGTAATTTATCGAAACTGTCCCCAAGTTAATCGCAACAGAGTAAACCGCGTGTAGAAACTGATGCAGTTTGTTCTTGATATTTAATACAAACAGTAGGCTACGGCAGTGATGTTCAGCAAAGTGATCGGAAAGAAAACACAGTGGTCAGAGTTTACTTTTTCGTTGAAATTTTGTCAGCTATCTCACATTCCGAAGTTATGAACAAAACTCGTAATGCATTGTGTATTATGTTCATACAATTTATTAAATACTCAGATGACGTTAATTGCATGACACATGCAAAAATCTGTACAAACAGAATACGTAAATGTTTTAATTATACCATGCTCTGGAAATTTCAATGTTGTTGTAATTATGCAGTATAAGTAGGCTTATCTTTTGTTCCTGATTGGGTGCCTGAGACAAACTGGGGCACTGAAATTCGTGGCCGGCCTATCCGAGTGTGGGTTTTCAGGGATCCCCCCGCTTGGAATTGACCACTTTTCCCGAATGTTTGATATCCATGTGATTTTTTAAAAAAATATTTGATGTATCTTGGAGGAGATCCTGAGATATGCTGGTTACACATATGGCAGGCCCTCCATGTTCTGCTAATGGGATTTTAGATCAACTTATGTGATCCTTTAATCTGGCTATTCCTCCAGGGACTTTTTTAATCTGGCTATTCCTACAGGGGCTTTCGCTTTTCAGTCCTAAGAAAGTAAATGTTAAAGCAATGAAATGTAGATACATATAGGAAAGAAAGAAAATATCTTAATAGGCCCACTGTGCGACACTCCAGTTTTGCTTTAGCACATCTTTTCACATTTTACTAGATTTTTACTTACCCGCACATTTAAAGTAAAACTTGACAATATCATAATTCTTAATTCCTTACATTTGGTTAAATTTTTAAGTTATCCTTTATTGAATTAAAATAAAAGCATTTCTGTATCCACTATTGTAGTATTTATGTTTTTATAAACGTAGTTTTTAGGCAAATCATTATTAACTAAAATAAAATCAGGTAAACTGATATAACAAAGTGCCAGTATGCTTTTTTAATCAGTAATAATTGCAGTAATGATATACAGAAAATACTTTTTTTTTTTTTAAAGTAGATCTCCGAGTTAAACTCCAGATCGATTCATTAAGCAGGGCTTACGGAAGAACAAAGGTCTAAAGTTTGATTCTTAACCTTAATTCATATTGGTATGCACTGATATACTAATTCTTAAAATATGTAAACATTTTACAAAATGCATTGACAATGAAATAGTACAGTAAGCCAATAAGAAGAGGATAGTTCCACCTAGCGGTATGCAGTTTTGTTCTGAGTATAGGCTTATGCAATTTTAACGCAACGCAATAACTTTAAAGCTAGTTTCTGTTCGTGAAATAACATTTATAGGCTTATGTTATTCTTTAGGAATGATGTAGGTCAATGAAAGACAATGAATTCCCAGTTTTTTTTTAAAGAAAAATGTAATACTTATTTAAGCACATTGACAAAATAGGACACAAGAATGGAATAGGCTCAATTTAACACAATTGATAATAATAAAAAAAAAATTTGCTTCAGGGTGGACTCGAACGTGGTATCTCTTGATTACTAGACAAGCATCTTACCCCAAGACCAAACTACACTACGACATTTGAGTGTCCAATACCATAGAATACTATCTCGTGGTAGCTCACAGAAAAGAAAAATCACCGTATTTCGAAATTAGGCTATATTTCGAGCCTTCTAGTTATCTTATGTTACAATATAGAATAATTTCATTCATTGGTAACATAATATTCGCGATATTCTAGTCATAAATGCGAATTTGGCCCTCACTAAAGCAGAGTACCAACTTAACCAAATTCTCAGAAGTTAATGTTTTTATTTATTAAGAGGTCAGGGATTATAAATCTGACATAGGCTGAAGTAAAATTCAATGCTTTAATCTAATTGTAATCAATTTTAGCAAAATAATTAGTCATTATACAACAGCATTTCGTCTATAATCGTACATATGGGAACATTTGTTTTTCATGTAGGTGTCAACTGTCCATGGCAACTGAAGGAAGCTTTATAAGCTGTCATTAATTGATGACGCTATAAGAAAGAACCGAGAATTTGATTTTGCATTTGAAGAAGGTGCCTTCTTTTTACCCTCCTTTACTAAAGAAGGTTTCGACAGGAATTGAAGGGGTTGTACCAGAATTACTCTTTATTTACCTTGGTTACGGGACTCGCCCGCTGATTGGTTGGCCGCGAGCCAATCAAAATGCTTCGAAATGAACCAAAATATTATAATTAATTTGACTGATAATTACTCTTTATTTCGGTACTGGACAACCGATTAGGTCCAAATTCAATAGGCTTATTGCCATGATTGTTATAAATAAGTATATGAAGTTTCATGAAAATCCGATAAAGCGTATTTGAGTTACCGCGCCTTTTCTTATATGATACCATAAAAGGGCACTAAATTGGGTATTATTCCGGTACCGGCCAACCGATTTGGTCCAATATCAACAGACATCTTCCCATAGACATTATAAATAGGTATTCCAAGTTTCATGAAAATCCGATAAAGCGTATGTGAGTTATGGCGCCTTTAAAATATACACTAAATTGGGTTTTACTCCGGTACCGGTGAACCGATTTGGTCCAATTTCAATAGGGTTCTTCCCATGGACATTATAAACGCGTATACCAAGTTTCATTAAAATTCGATAAAGCGTATTTGAGTTAGAGCGCGTACAGACACACGGACGGACGGACGGACGGACGGACGGACGGACGGACAGACGGACAGACATTTTTCGTCCCCCACACAATCTCATAAAGTACCATACTGGCACTTAATAAAAGGTCGCGAGTTCGTTCACTGTTCCAGGAGGCTGTGGTATCTGCAATATTGTTACGAAATGTCTGCAGCCCCCAAGATGATGTTCTTTTATAGACCATAGCCCAGTCGATCCATGCATAAGTAAGCCCGTGATCCTAGAATGTATTTAAGAATTACGGACCTGTTGGATGATAAGAAAGCACGGATTTACCGTGTATTGAGTGAAATAGTCTCCAAGTCTTCCTCTAATAAAACGGTATACCAAATTAAGTTCTTTCGTCAGTAGCATAGCTCACTAAAATATATATTCAGACAGCCAGTTCAAATAAACAAAGAATAAATCTCGTTACTCTGTAGCCACACGACTAAACTTATATTGTTTAATTAAGAATTTCATTAAAGTTCTTGCATGTGTGAACTTGGCAGTATTTTGTAAACAACATAAATATTTGAGTTGCCTTGGTAGATTTGTGTGCCCTCGTTTTGATGATAGTACTATGCAATGCGCAAGCTTAGGACGAGTTAACTGTGTCATGGTACCGGGTGTTTCCCCTTCAAAATCGATATGAAACCAACCGGGAGCTCATGAATGAATGCTGGTGCGGGAGAGAATTAGGTCCAATTTATGTTTGTGGGGGGGGGGGGGGGAGGCTCAATTGCTTGTCGACCTATTAAGTTAACTCTCGATGCTACCTTATCACGATACGGTATTTATCTCCTGTTCAAATTTTCTTGGCTGTATACCAAAACTTTCCTCTTGACATCATACGAGGGCTCGTTTCTGAAAACATTTTTCCCGGAATAAGGTGTTATGTTGAATTGGATTGTTCAAACATTATTGATATATAGTGATCATTAACTTTATTATAAAGTTGTCTCGGAATCGGGACCGCTTACTTGGTATGAAAACCTCTCTGTAACCAGAACTACGAATTTTCGTTTATAACGTATTTTTTCGTAGTCTCTACCATAGAGGTAGGCTAACCCATTGCCGTTTCTGAATGCTCCTGATTTGGAAGATTATTAATTTGTTGTAGATGGCATGAATAAAATAATGAAACCCTATTAAAAAAAACACGGAATCGCATGTTACGTTTGGCATGAAAACTTACTAAGATTGCAGTGCTTTTTTATTCAAATAGGCCTATGTAACTTAATTTAAACTTGAGTTTTTTTACTTAAGTAATTTAATTAAAGATCGTCGAATTATGTAACGAGGATAATTTTACATAATCCCCACATGCCCTTAAAAGTTCTTCTTCTTATGATACTGACTTGAAATTATTTTTTAGTTATTTCTTGGATAAAAACAAGCGGGCTAAGCTACATTTGCTGGTAATTAGTTACTGCAGCTCATTAGATTTTTTAGTAATATCAGAAAATCGAACTAATTAATGCAACAAATAATTATAACATTTTAAGCCAATTTCGCCAAATAATCTTCATTCACATAACACACTCCCTTACCCATGCGATATTACAGGATGTAACATGTATAAGGGTTAATGCTTCTATTCTGTCACAAAACAGCCAACATTATTAATGTTCGTATTGACCTACATTTCGACTCTTTATATTTCATTAAGGAGTACGCTTGTTCTTTTGTTTAAGCATTAGGCCTCCTTATCGCATAGTCGTGTTTATAATCTGCAAGTTGTAAGATAACTGTGCGTTTCTTCTCTAGAGTTTCGTAATGAAATTATTTTAGGATTATGCTACAGCAGTAGAACTGCCTGCAGTGGAATAAAATATATTTGAGCTGTTGCTTCCGTGTAAACCGTATTCAGTTGTGAAATTAATTGAAGGTGGCTTTGCACGGTTGCCATACCAAACTGGATAAGAAGAGCATCCCTGAAATATTTCAATATTGATAAAGTGAATGATCTTGTGAAAGCCTGTGGTAGCTTGCCAAATATGCCCTTCTGATTAAAGAATTACCTGGGGCAAATATATGTGAATTAGCAGATGCCTCTTTATTTTTCATAATAGAAGCCTAGAATTATGTGACGGGCCCACCGAGATAGTAGCAAGACAAGTGAAAGTAAAGTATGGTGAGATGTGCTTTTATATGTACGCAATTTTTCAAAGTGGCTTAGATTAGGAAAATGTGAAATTTCCTGAAGATTCCTGAGATCGCGGTCACGTTTGAAGTGTCTGGTTCAAGAACAGCAGGATACAATCGAACTGTTTTTAATTAGGCCTATATTTATTATACAGCCATTTCATAATCACGGGTGGGACATTCTAGCATATTTTGAAGACTATTTTCGTTTATTACATATCGTAAAATAATAAACTACAGTTGGTTCTTCACATTCTGTAAAATTTACAATGCCTTCTCCTCCACACTACATGCAAAGCATTATTTAAAATTTATTTTAAATATTTTAAATTTGTTTTTCAAAATATATTACGGGTGGGACATCATTTGGAGATTGATTTTAATTATGCACAAAAACAGTCTTGATGTTGTTTTTAATGAAGATATGAGTGATTAAATACAAATTATAAACTGTTTCCAGATTATCAGAACATTTATTTAACTCTTACAATAATAATTTAACAAAACTATCACCATTATGGGTGGGACAAAATGTCACTGTTTGCTATTTTACATAGTAATTAACCACATATACTTTTTGAAGTTGCTCTTATACCAAATTGTGCCTTAAAATGTGTAGTTTTTCAAATCAAAATGGACATAGCTGATTGTCTACATGGTATTAAAGAGTGTTAAAATCATGCTAAAAATGGCAACAACAAAAAAACTACAATGCAATAAATAAGTAAATCAACAGATTTTACACATAAAACAACTTCAAATACACTTAATTCCTTAACATTCAGTGAACTTGAGGTTTTAAACTTATATTTGACCACCCAATTACAATATTTTTATAACATCTCTCTTTGAGGGAAAAATTCCCATATTTTATGAAATGGCTGCATAGTAGAAAAGTTATGTTCTATCGCGGGTCTGTATTTCACAGCTCCCCACTTATATTGCATCCAGCTTTACCTTCAGTAAATTGTTACTTGCTCACGAATCACATTATTAACTTCGGGGTATATTAATATATCCTGGTCCGAGTGTAGCTAGTGCCCCAGAGAAGAGGAAACACAAGAAATTGCAGAAAAGAAATTGCTCCGTTTGAGAGCATCGTGGTTTTATTATTATTATTATTATTATTATTATTGTTATTATTATTATGTATTTTTTATGTTATGTTATATTATAATTAATAATATTAATACTCTATTATTGTTTTTATTATTATTATTATTATTATTATTATTATTATTATTATTATTATTATTATTATTATTATTATTATTATGTTCAGAAAGATTGCAGTCGGTTTCACTACCATATTTTGTGTAAGTCGGTATATTAAATGGGGTAACCTGCTTCCGTATAAAATGTTACCTTGTATGCCTAACGCATTCGAAGAGAGATACGGAGGGCTGATCATAACGTGCATAGGTAACTAACATGGAGTGAGCGAAAGAGAGAGAGAGACTACGTATTTTTAAAGTTAACTTTGCTAATTAACACACGGAAATGTACTACCGAATAAAATTGGGGCATTTTATTTTTAAGTAGTTAGTTGACAGGAAAGAACATCCAAGTCTACTCTATCTGCCTACGTGTTTCCTCTCTTGAAGGTTCGTGCGAAAGTGGAGATGAAAAGTAACTTCCTGACTGCTTGCATAGTCACGTATGTCAATAATATTCCTTTCCTTTACTTCGACTCTCGTCAGCTACATGTTGGGAATGATTATTACACGTCTTGATCAGAACATAACGCTACGTGAATTGGAATTTACCATACTCTTAGTATGTTTGCAAAAGATACACTCCCTACAGAGTTTGTACATAAGTACATTGTTAAAAGATTTTCATTTAGGAACGGCTATCATAGTCCTTTCATTGATTGATCAATAGAACCGGTGACAAGATTCTCGGGCCCCTGGGCAACTGAGGGGCGTGGGCCCCTCTCACCCCCTCCCCCCCCCCCCGCGCTCTCACTTCTGTTATTCTGTGAACGAGACTTACGTGATTATCAGCTTAATCTGCAGAAGAAATCTGCACCACCATGCACTATTTATCGACACCTTTCGATATAGGGTAAGGTGGTACATTTTCGAACACTTAACAAATATTCTTATTTTATGAACACAGTAAGCATAAGACAAGTTCAACTGTATCGTAATCACAAAGTTGGCAATATAGTTGACCCTTCACAAAAATATGAAAGTCAAACAGCTGTAAAATTGGTCATGGCAATCAATCTTTCATTTCCAGAATATCGTTCGAAAATGTACCACAGTAGGTACAATTCTAAACACCAGTGGGTACTATTTCGAACAGTGGCATTTTCAACGAACGAATTGCTTTCGTCCAAATATTATATTTTATTATTATTATTTATCAATAGGGCTCGGACTTTTAGGTGCTTATAAAACAGAAAATATATATTTTTTATGTGGTTAAAAAGTCGAAAATATGTTTAAAGATATGAAAATATTTTTATTTATTTATTTAACCAATATTTACAGAAGTACTCATCTAGTCATTCTAGTCAGCAAGCGTAGAACTGTTGCAGTAAACGACAATAGTAGGTCTTAAGTTGTGCATCTTAAAGCTGGGACGATTTTCACGGAACAGAGACTTGTATCTTGAAAATGTACGTTCAACATTTCAGGATGTTAATCTTGCATATTTGTAACACTGACACTGTAACAATAATTCACTGACACTCAGATGTTCCATCTGCTCCAAGTTCTCTACACTGTTAACCATTAAGCTATGTTCACACTGAGGAATTTGTTGCAAGAATATGTCTCTGGGTACATGTATAGCAAGCTATTTGCCACAAGTCGTAAACCTATTGAACATATTCCTAGTTCCCGGACACAAACAGTGAATAAAATGTACCAGAAACAAGGTTTCGCCACAAGTTCTTGTTTACGCTCCGAAAACGAAAACATTGAACAGAGCCCAGCGAAAATACTATTTGCGAATGTGCTATATCATGTTTCTTGTGACAGTTGACTCTGTTTGTGGTTATGATCAATCCCATGAGATATATTGCTACGTTCACGCTGTTTATTTTACGAAATCGCCGATATTTTGCTATGGAGTGCTCTAAATAGAACATAAGTCGATGTAGAAGTATTCTCCCTCACATTCATAATCCCTTTGCAGAAAATTTGAATTTAGGCCTAAGTTATAGGCACACTTCTTCCTTGAAGAGATTCTGTGTTTAATATGAAATAATCAAGAGAACATCTACATGTGCTTACTGAAAAAATTGATGAAATAGAAAAGATATTAGAACAGTATCAGAATTGAATTAGGCCTAGGCGGGATTCGTGGCAGATGATGTGTCTGTGTAGATCTTGAAGCATATCTTCAACGAAGCTGTCACATATAGCCTAATATGTGGTAAATGCACGGTAGGCACTTCTAGCACCTCTTATAAACAGTTTAAGCACAATAATATACAATTTTAGTATGGATTATACAGTTATTTTGCGAGGTTAAACAAACCCTTTCTCTATCGACTACAATGGATCGAAGTTATCGGCTATCGTTTCAACACCTGCCGATCGGCTTGACTGCGAAACTGCGGGCTCATAAAACACGCTCTGCTAAAGAAAGTTAAGCAAGCTTGAATTTACAAAAATTTATGCGACCGAACACATCTTTAAAGTTAAAATATTAATGGCTAATAAACCATTCTTACCTTAAAATTCAGAATTAAAAATACTGACTGCCCAGATAAATATAAATCCCCGCTTTTTACTGCCGTGATCCTATAGCTCGGAAGATTTAATCAGCATTAGTACAGTATAATATTGTCATTTTCTTCCACAAATTGAGTGTTTGTGGGTTACAAACTTGTTCTGAGTGAATCATCAATTCATTTAAAGCAGAAAAAAGCAAACGTTTATGCATCTAAAGCCATACTTGTGCCTGATAACAAATTCCTCAGTGTGAACGCTCACATGGGATATTTGTGCAAAGAACATGTACTTAGGATAAGTATCCAGATACAAGAATCACGGAAATGGATCTGGAATTTGTTTGGAGTATTTGTGTCTGCAACAAATTCCTCAGTGTGAACGTACCATTAAAATATCTGAAATCTTGCGCAACACTTGTAACCCTTCATTCTTATTCAGGCATGACAGGAATTTTTCTCTAATTTTGTTTGCTTTTGAACCACTGATTTTGTTAAGTTTTTTCAATATGTTTGATTTATTTTATTGATTCTGTCAACAATTGTTTTGTTCTTTCCAACTTAGTAATGCAGTTTGAGAGGAAACAGAAATTTACACTAATAAAGGCCTAAACAGCCCTGATTTATTGTCTGACTCAACATAACAACGCAACACATTGAAAATATGTCGCAATTTTACAAAAACAGTCAAAATATTCATTTCTAAACAAGAGATGTGGTAAAATATTTAAAAAAGAATTAAGTTACCAAGAATATTTATTCAAATAAAAACATATCGGAAATATTTTTTTATGTGATATGCAACTCAGTATTTTGAATCCAAAGGTCCCAACCGGAACTTTGTCAAAGTCCCGAAATCATAAGTAATAGCAAAAAAAAAAAAAAATGTATGTACCTAAAAGTCCGAGCCCTATTTATCAATAATATGAGCGTAATAATGAAGTGTCACGTTTTGAATAGGCAGATGACAGGTTTGGGGCATGTGGTCAGCATGCCGACTCCTACGTAAGTTATTCATGGCTTACTGAACCGGAGCCGCTACTTCTTTATAAATTAGCTCTTCGGTTGATCTCAGGAGGCTGAATGCACCCCGTTCCAAATCGCCCTACCTCAGAAAAATTCGAGGAGTTACCGGGGATCGAACCCAGACTTGCGGGTCCGTAGTCAGCAACCATTAGACCATGCAGGCGGGTCATAACATCAAGAGCAATAATAAAAAATACTTAACAACTCCAGAACGATTTCTGTTTGCTATTCTGTATTGCATAATTGCTGAGATGTAATAACAATCCAGAGGAAGTGCAGTTCATAAATCTTCGTTGAAATAATATCACTGTTGAAAGCTGTGTGAATGCCATCCTTTAAATATTTGACTGGCACAGTTAATAATAATAAACATGCAGAATGCTGTGATAGCAAAACAGCTTTTCCATGCAAGCGATCGCGGGTTAAAGTACTGTTCGAAATTGTACCTAAAATCTGTTCGTATTTGTACCTCGAGCTAGTTTTTGTAAATTATACATAGTTGCAAATTCCGCTCACGAATGACCATTGTTGTGCCAATGACTTGCGTATTAAAGACTACGCTATTTGTTGGTATGAGTTAAAAATTCGTCCTCAACAATATATTCCAGTAAAACAACGTGGAATTATAAGCAATTTTATAACGTGCCATTTTTCAAGCATGGAGTTCTTACCTTCGATTGGAAAATAATAATTTATGGCCGAATGAGATAACTTAAAACATCATTCTCGCAAATACAGATCAACAAAACAATCAGTATGGACGCTATATAATTAAAAAAAAGGTTGGCTAACATTTGAAACCCAAAAATGGATAAAAATCTTAGTCCGTTCAGAATTGTACCATGTTCGAAAATGTACCACCTTACCTTCTTTACCTGCTGTAAAATTTAATTTAATTTTAACGAGTTAGTGATATGGGGACAAATTTTTTAGTTAAAAGCTTTTTTTTTTTTACAGTTAATAAATTTTGCAGTTTATTATACAGGGCTTAGTTGAACTTGACATGCTACACAAAATCATAATAAAACATGTATTTCTTCCTTTATGGAAAGTCACCATTGTCATCATATTTCAAGCTCCTTACCAAATCGGGTTCCATCGCCAAGATGCTGAGATCGTTCAACCTGTCTTGGTTCATAGTTGATCGATTGACTCTTAATTATTTTCATTTCACTGAAACTACTCTCATCATGTCTTACTGATACAGGGATACAGCAGAAAAATCTGATTGCTATAATGTACAGTATATACAGTGCACGCCGCTTATTGTGATCACTTCGGGACGCAGCTAATCTGATAATTTTAGTCGATTGATAACAGTAGCCGAAACAATTAATTGAAGGTTATTCATTCATATATAAGATAATACACTAAAAAGTAGAATTAAAAGTATTTATTCATAAGATCGTCCGCCGCCGTGGGTGAATTGGTAGCGTGACTGCCAGCCACCTGGCGGCCCGGGTTCGTTTCCCAGCCGGGTAGGGGATTTTACGGATATGTAGTGTTTGCTTCCTGGGTCAGGACTGGGTGTTGTGTCCTCATCCCCATCCCGCGAAAGGAACTGGCTACCCTACGCGGTATCATCCAGCCTAGTGTCTGAGCCGTGGGCCTTTCCCCCACGCCTGTCCCAGGGCAGGACCGGCCCCCGGGCAGAACACTTCATTATCATCATCATCATCATCATATTCATAAGATAATACGTGACTGTGAACCATTGAACCACTTATAATACAGTATTAGACTGCAAGCAACTATTTTTTTCAACCAGTAACAAAGTTTTTAATTGTTTTTTTTTAGGAGTCCATTAACCAGTAGGCTACTACATACTCAGTTACGAGTTACGTGTGTTTTTGGAAGTATATGCTGATCTTTCGTGAACACGACGTAGCAAAACAATCTAACGCCTATCAGTTCAAATCTTTCATTTTACACTAGCCATCACTGCATGTCAACACTGTTACCTTCATAAATCAAAAGCTGCAACTTAACTGAGGGGTGAAACACGTTTTATTGCTTAAAAGAGATAGTTAGGGAATGCCACCCCCTCAAACTGGTCATCGTGTGAACAGGGATCATTACCAATACGACACAATACAGTTCAGTTAGAAACAAAACGCTTAAAAACGAAATTTTGAATGACGTACAGTACTTGACAGCATTTTCCCAATGTATCACTATTAATCCGTACGGGACTCGGTAAAAATAATATTACCCAATTGATAACATTGTCCGGGATTACATTAAGCGGCGGCGGCATATAGGCTATAGGCTATACACAGTGCACGCCGCTTATTGTGGTCACTTCGGGACGCAGCCTATCTGATAATATTAACCGACTGATAACAGTAGCCGAAGGAATTAAATGAAGGTTATTTATTCATATATAAGATAATACACTACAAAACAGAATCAAGAATATTTATTAATAAAATAATTCGTAACTGTAAATCATTGAACCACTCATAGGCTAATACAGTAATAGACTGCAACTATTTTTTCAACCAGTAACAAAGTTTTAAATTGTTTTTGTTTCCTTTAAGAGTCTATTAACCAGTACTCCATACCCATTTAACGAGTTACAAGCATTTTTGGACGCATTTTTGTCTTATGTTTTAATATAGGCAGATCAATATCGTATTATTATTCTATTGCTAGCATTTTGATTATTGTGCATGATATCAATTGTATTTTTTTTGTAGATTTCTTTTAATGTATTTTGTATTTATCCTGGTTGAGTAGAAGATAAGGCACTATGGCCTTAACTCTGCCAGGCAAACTAAAACATTATTATTATTATTATTATTATTATTATTATTATTATTATTATTATTATTATTATTGGAAGTCTATACTGTTCTGTGGTGAACACCGCGTAGCAAAATATCTAATGCCTGTCTGTTCAAGTCTTTCCATTTTAATCTAGCAGGATGTCCACTGGTCGGGAAAATCCGGGAATCCGGGAAAAGGCCGGGAATTTCGTATGGTCGGGAAAATCCCGGAAAAGTCAATGAATTTGTTAAAATATCCGGGAAAATTCGAAAAATTTCAAAGCTGAAGATAAATATTTTATTTTACCATATGGACCATCATCATCCTATTAGCCTATAATAATAAAAGTTAGGTCTATATAATAGACATAACTTTTATCAAATAACTTTCAGGGTATAGGCCCTAATGTAAAAAAGTAAATTAGTATTAGGGTAAGTTTAATTACAATATTATGACTAATTTTTAATAGGATAACAATGAATGAATTTACCAGAATTTCTATTTGCCTAAATTCATATAAAAATTAATTTTAGTATGAAACCATTGGAATACCATCGTGAAAATTTGTACACAACTTACTAAAGAGGTTTGGAATAAAATATTTTTTTCATAAAAATTAAAAATTTCGATTCTAAGATTTTAATAAAAAAAAGCTTTTTGAGTTTTTGGAAGAAATATACAGTGATGTGATAGTCAAGTTACATGTCAAATTAAAGCCCTCGTTATTCTAAAGAGAATGGTACAAATTTGGGCTTTCTAGGAGAAACCGGTTTTGAGTTACATGCTTTTAATATCTCAGAACGTTCCTAAAAACTGTCATTATGTAATTTTTCAAAAAATGTTATCTCAAAAACTAAAAGTGCAAAAAAGGTAAAAATCTGCATTTTGTACCTACTCAGCCAATACTACCTCATATTAAAAAATCATAACGATCTGATGACGTGATGTTTGGACCATTGGTTGATTTGGTGTGGAATGACCCGAAAATGCTTCATATTTTGGTTGGGAATTTCTGAAATGATCAATGAAAATCAGGGAATAAGTCGGGAATTTCTTCAGCATTACTTGGTGGACACCCTGATCTAGCCATCACTGTATGTTAGCACTGTAATCTTCATAAATCAAAAGCTGCAGCTTAACTGTGGGGGTGAAACATGTTTTATTGCTTAAAAGAGAAAGTTAGGCAAACCCCCTCGAACTGGTCATCCTGTGAGCTGGGAACAGAATTACTACCTCCAGTACAACACAATACAGTTGAGTTAGACACGAAACCCTTATAAATGAAATTTTGAATGAAGTACAATGCTTGGAAATAAAGCCACAAAAAGGAAATTGTGATAATATAAACCGAATCTTTGATCACAATAAACAACATTTTTTCAATTTATGAGTATTAATCCGTACGGGACTTCATAAAAGTGTTGACATTACCCGATTGATAACATTATCCGCGATCACATTAAGCTGCGTTCACTGTATATATATATGGATCTTGCGGGTAGAAGTTAGGTCTTTAATTTCATTGCAAACTTCGAAGTCCATGTCTTCAATTTCATTTTTATCTGCATCTAGGTAGGTCCATAGACATCGACGAAGGTCGCTAACTTTTCGGGAAAATTGAAATCTTTGATAGAATCACGCGTAAAACATCGTACATCGTATTCATCGTACGAACTCGTATAGCACCCGCAACCTTTTTTTAATTAATCGTGTACGCGTTTCTTATTTTTAAATTATTTTTATTCTATTTTCTGGGCCCTTGGGCATTTTCCCGTACTGTCCCCCCCTCCCCCACTGTCGCCGTCCTTGGTCAATACCTTTTGCCAAACGACTACCTTATTTATACAGTAGAATTTCTTATTTAATATTTACACTGCTGGGAACGTTATATCGGCCTTTTCCCTAGAACTGTTCACACTATTTCATTCATCCTCTTAGACCTGTCAAGCAATGAACAGTAATTCGGCTATGAAAAGACTGATCTTAATATCCTCCTTTTCAGGAAATAAATACTTTGCTTCTACCTAGGCCGGTGACCGAAGCTAGTGGGCCAGTATTTTGTCTTGCAAGAGTTATTTTACATGCCTATAAATCTACAGATATGGGTCGTATTTACACCCATATACGATATAATATGCCATCGACATGTACTGAAATCGAACCCCAAACTTGATAACAGAAAGCCCTATTGACTGATCGACCCACGCCAATTTACATGATGTAGTCAACTGTTGAGACAAGTATTCCATGACGATGTAGGTCCACCGTTTTAATTTACTTTATATCATTCTATCATAAGTTGTTAATTTTGTCTACATCATTTCCGTCAAGAGTAAAAAGATCCATAACAAATGGTACAATTGATTATGGTGGTTATTTGTGTCTGTATACGCTTGATAATTTGGAATCTAAAGAGATGTAATATGGTAATTTCTTTCCATTTTTCCTTTAGAAAAAGCTGAAAATCTACCTAGCACCTACCGTGAGCCCAGTTCGCTATCAGCTATCAGCTATCAGTGCTATTTTACCCAACGTAGGTACCGTGAGTGAGAGGATTACCAGAATTATAATAAATCCTATTAAGTTTTTAATGGTAAAGAATGGATGAAATGGGATTTTGTCGATATTGCTGCTTAATCCTCTTTTGCCGTACGGTATTTACGTTTACAGTAATTATTTATTAGAAAGTTAAGAAAAAAGTAAACCTATTTTCAGAATATATTTTTCCCCTGAGTGCAAACAGTCTACCAAAATAATAAATAGATAAGAGAGCTATGTGGAACTAATAGCTTGTTTGTTCACACAGACTTCAATAAATACCAAATGTCAGGCGATGTTTAGGAACGCAGTAATACTATCGTCGCCGTAATAACCTCCAGCTACTTCCATGTAAACACCAGACTCGTAACAGCTATTTCCAGCTGAGCATGGTAATGGACATATTGTTCTTGTTTTTACAAAAAGCAAACCAGAGAATCGTATCTGCTAGATTTCGCTGTCAATTTTGTAAATCCTGTATATACGCTTCGAGTCAAAATATTGAGATAATCTAACAGAAATTTCGTTAAGACTTCGTCTGGCCTCTTCGTAACATCATGCGGCATTTCTGGAAGATGATGTCATTGTGACGTCATTCAAACACTTTCTCTCCACTTTGCTTGCAGACTGAACAAAAACTCACCTTGTTTCATTATTTGCCTGTAATGCGCGAGAACTCCAATGCTAAATACTGTTAAATACTGACTATTTTTGTGCTACGGTATTTAGAAATGTCACGACTTAAACTTGCATAAGTTATTACTCATTAATAGAGCCCGGATTCTTAAGTTTTAAACTATTTTGTTCCTTGGTAGCTAACTGTGATATTTTAAATTACGTATCCATTTCATAGTCATGGCAGTCACATAGTCCATTCTTATAAAACCTAAAAATGGCTAAATACGACGTTAGAAACTAAAATGACTAAAACTGCGTTTCAAGTAAAATACGATAAAATAATTATTATTGTTCTACTAAAGTTACTTTTTAAATATTTTGCATCTTGCTCATTGTTCTCCAGTATATTATTTTGTAAGATAAAATATAGCATTACATTTTGTGATTTTGTAACCCCTGTGTCCCGGTAAAGGAATTCTTAAGTGAACCGAAATCCCCGGTTTCTTTAGAAACAAATTAAAGACATTCTTAAGAAGCTTACACTTGCAGCTGTCTATTCAGTGTGTTTGCTCCAGCAAGATGCCGAAAGTAAAGTATTCTAAAAGTTCATTATTTAATTGAAGAAACGTTCTTGTTGAGTTTGTGGTCGAGTTGGAAATGACAGGGATAGTTATATATCAAGCAAAAAGTATTCCTAAGTTTTGTGACTCAGAGTCATGGAAATGTAAGCAAACATAAAAAGAATTAATACATTTTTTCAATGTGTTTATTGTACGTATTACAGTGAAACTAAAAAAATCGTCTGAAAATGCTAAAAAACTAAAATAAAACTAATTTAATATGATTAAAATAACTGAAACAGAGTTTATAAAAACCTAAAAAATCCGGCCCTACTCATTACTTACATGTGAATCTTCTTTTATTAAGCAGTTGTCTCTCATACGACATGATTAGTGTCATTTCTCACGAGATATCTCTCTTTCGTGGCATTTTTTACTTAGTTAAAATTATTGAATACTGTTATCGGTGTTGAAAAAATTGTTTATTTTTCCTCCTTTCCACTTATTTCTCTTGCTTTCGTTTTCCTGTACAGTAATGTATTATTGGATATTATACCGTGTACATTTTTCATTGTATTCAGTTCTGTACATAATTATCTACTGTCCGAATTTTTCTAAATACTTTCAGTACTGGTACCTAAATAATCATTAATAGTAATTACCCTTCTTAATCACTCACTCATTAAGTTATTGCTTACTCACTCGATTGATTGACCACTCACTCGACTGGTGTCCTACAAAGGTAAATAATAGTAAATATTATTTTTATTCATTCTCACTGTCTCCTCTCTCTATTTTTCTCTCTCTCTCTCGCTCTCTCACTCTCTCTCTCTCTTTCTCTCTCTCTCTCTCTCTCTCTCTCTCTCTCTCTCTCTCTCTCACACACACACACACACACTTTTTAAATAATATCTTCTGATTGTTGGGCATGAATGTAGTCTATGCATGGCCCTCTCCTTATGAAGTTTAATTTTATCCAGTTCCATTAACTTGTCTTCATCTTCTTAGTAGGCCTACCTGTTTTATTCAGTTTTTGGGTCACTGATTCCCTTCTTGGGCCCACTTTTTCCTTCCTGTCTTTTATCTCTTGGGCGTTGGCGGCTTCTTTTGTTAGGAGGAACCGTTTGCCGACAGCTCAACCTATGCTCTTTATTTTTACCGCACCATTGCTAGTTACCTCCAGCCAATCAAAATCTAAGAATGTCCTGTGACGGCTGTGACAGCTACTTGTCTACTCCGCGTGGAGCGAAACGCTGAATTGCAAGATCTAGTTACAGTAAACAATAACACGTGTGAATTGATTAAAGCAAGGAAAGAACTGAGGTCAGTGATAACAATGAGAGAATATTGCAAAGTTTCTTGTGTTTTAGAAAGCGGAAACCAAGACCGAATTGTTCAGATCAGTTAACATAAAGAAACACAGACTTAATGATTTATTCCTTTGAGCCACCTATGAAAAACTCTACTATATCATAACATTAATTTTGTATGTGCTAATGGAGTATTTTATCTCTGGAGTCTTCTTTGTAATAAATTATGTTACTAGTTCCTGTAATTTCAGATTCATGCTATGAAACTCGCCCGTTGTAATATAAACATTCTTTAATAAAAGAAAACTCTCTCCGAATGCTTGAATAGCTAATAATCCTTGCAATCCTTTGTCGATTCCCGACAAGTTTAAATGGAAAGTCAAGTTATCCTACAAGCCTTTGTATTTTTTTAGAAGTGTTTCTTTTTTCCCCGAAATGAAAACTATAAAGCTTCCAATGTTAAGCGCGAGTTATTGAAACAGTGAGCAACACAAACATTAGACTCGGAGACATACACTTCAATGTATGGTATTAATATATAAAATTTCAAGAAAATGTGGTAACTTGTCTTTATCGTACATTTCCTCTCACAACATAAAGAGGATGGACAATTGTAAAGCAACTATAGAGTAAATATGGGTAATCAACTTGAATTATAATTGGAATCGTTGACTTGGTAAAACATAAACATTTCTTCAATAACAACTTCTTCAGCAGTCTTTACTAAAACTTTGCACAGAAGGTCTAAAGTCTAAACAGTCTTCCTTTTTAATGGTATCATTAATGAATATTTGTGTGCTAATCCCTGAAGCAGAAATAATCTCGTACATACCAATGTTTCACCACCATATTTAACTATATTTTTGAAATTGTAAATCAGGCCTTTCCAACTTGAGAGGAACTGGGGGACAAAAATTTGGTCAGTATTATCTACTTAATTTTGATTAGTGTTATCTTAGACTAACCAGTTGCTTTAACACTTACAAAGAACACCCAGGCATACTTTTATAGTTATTAGCAAATATATATATTAAAAAAAACTTTAGAATAGTATTAGAAATAAACATAAAATATTGATTTCTTAAAGTATTGCTTTTGTGACACCAGTTTTTATTATAACAATAGACTTTATTGAAAGTAGAGTAAGCTGATCTGCGAGATTAGGAACAATCTCATCATGTTTAACAGAGAACAGTCAGTTAAGCAAGTTATTTTTTTTCTATTTATTTTTTATAAATTTCACAATTACCTAGGTACACATTCCCAAAGATGTGCATCCAGACATAGGCATGTACTAAAGAACAAAATCTCTCCAACATTTATTTATTTTTCTATTCTGGTTTTCAGAAACTGAATCAGCTTGAAATCATATAGTTGTAGCTGAAACTTTGATAGTTGATGCTCGATGTTCACTTTCAAGGGCTCGTTAAGAACAGTTTGTCCTTTATGTTTTCAAAGTAAGGAAATCTTTAAAAAAAATCTTGAATGATAATTTTAATACTCTCACAAAATTAAAACAAAATCATCTGTTTCATTTGACAACTCTTGACAAGGTAGAAATTTTGTAAATTTGTGCATATTTCTATAACGGGCCAGGCAGCCTTAAGGAAATTAACCGACTTGTATATGTTGCTCCAGAAACATACATAAAGCTTGTGAGTTTCACCATAGAAACACCGGTGAATTTAAAAACAGCCTAATGCTTAATTGTGAATTTTCCGTTGACTGACTGTACGAACAGGTTGAAACGTACCCTTTAACTTGCCGTGATTGATCGAGATTATAGCTTCGATTTTTACACGTAATGCTCCAGTTCTGGCATCATATTAACGCACCTGTTTGCTTGGATGTACGGCTTCCTCTGTTATTGTATAGGCTATTAGTAATCTGAGATCAAAATCGATATTGTAACAAGTATAGTGAAACTTCCTCATACTCAGAAGATAAGTAACCGGCCTGGAAGACCTCATCTGAAGCTATGTTTGAAAATGTTTACTTGTAAAGTTCTTGGAAAAGTTTTTTTTTAATTTGTTGGTAACAGTTTTGATCGTAATCTTGTGGTAGGTCGGGCTGGGCTTCTCGTTATATACCTTCGCTCCGAGAGATATTTTTCTTCAGTTCATTTATTAATAATGTAATTCTAATACTCTCTACAATATTTTATCGAGTTTTCCCATGTCATTTATTTGTGTATAAATGTGACAAGCTCATGTCTTTAAACATTTGTAGATTTACAGACAAGTAAAATAATTCCTGCTCAAAAAGATGCGCAGTAGTCTGGATGAGTCTATTCTGAAATTCCATTCGTATGCCAGTCTTCAAGGGAGTCACATCGTGCTGATTAAGGCACAAGACTAAGGCTGTCATGACTGGCGGATGGGGAATTCAACTCTCACCTCTGAATTTTCTTCCTCTCATATGCGTTTCACTAGCGACAGGAAGAAAATATTTTACTGTACGGTTTCTGACTATTTTCTTTCCCCACCTGTGCCAACTTTTCAAGACCGATTTTTTTCCCAAATGACGTTTTTTTGCTTTTTGAAGTACTGTATTAGTAAATATATTTTTAATACCGGTGTTGAACATTAATCCATTATTTATTTTTTTACGAAACGGAACGATGCCGTTAAATTTTTTTCCTGAACCCTGTTTTAGGCCTTATTTATGTAATTATTCAGTCTGAGTTTAGTTTATTTTACCGTCTTGTGAGTATTGGTTCCACTCAAATAATTTTTGTGTCACATCAGAATGCACTCTTATCCCGAACCGATTTATCTTTCGACTTTGTTAGAGTAGCGTATTTTTTAAATAAATGTGTGAGTTGCCCATAATCTGCACTGATGGGTTAAAGGTAGTCTGGCGTGAACGGCTTGCGATGTAGCGTAACAGAGAGGCAGGTGAAAGTTCAGAATGGCTCGTAGCGAAAGGAGATTATAATAATTAAAGAGCCATTACCGCATTTAACGTGGAAAAGAGAGTAATTTGGACCATGCCCTGCCGGCTATTCTCCTTACAAACAAGACTTATTTGCACAGCATCTGCCCGCACTAGGTCACTTGCACACTCGCTACTGCACGCAAAAATGTAAACATTGGGGGGTGTCTGACAGCGAGAGACTTTGCCAACAATTTGCGTAATGCTGTCAAATCCAAGTATTTCTGGACTGTGGCGTCATATAACTTGGCAAGAAGTGAGGTTTCAGATGCTGTGATGATTACTCTGCAGATGAGAAGTAATTTTTGTGGTTTTGCGAAGAAGCGTGTGCTCTTACATAATATTATATTGCAGAAATAATTTCAGAAAGGAGTTTAACAAATTGGGTGAAATAGCCTTAGTATTTTAAACTTTGATTTTTGCATACCTGAGTGAACATTTTGGTGATATTTTTACTGAAAAAATCTTGTTTAGTGTTTTGTTAGTTATGTAACATGTTGAAGTGTTCTTATAACGGTACCAGTCTTGTATTTTGAAAAATATACAATATAGTTGGTCCACCTTATTTCGTATTTATTTCACTTGCGTTTAGGCTACAGAAAAGTTAGTGTTGAATAACCATATTGAAACCTCCATAAGGTCATTTTCATCATGAACGATTATGGAGAAAATCAATCGGAGACTGAGAAAAAGATATCATTCGATAAAATGAGCAGAAATAGTACATTTCAAGCGGAACAAAGTAAGTTGTGATCAGTGTTTCACGAATAAAATTACCATTTATGAAGACCATATATGCCTAGATAGTCTGGTTTATTACATTTAGCATAGCAAAAATCGTCAGAAATTTAGTATAAAGTCTATATTAACCTATAAATATATATAGGTACGGAATGATTGCAAGTATAGGTCTCAGTAGACCTGACTATCCCATACACATACGTTTAACGTCCACTTTACATTTTTTACATGACCACAAATAGTATGACGTCCCTGATTTTAAATACTAGGTCAGAACTTACGGGGTACGCTGTAGCTTAGTCGTTGAAGCGCTGCGCTACAAATCGGAAGTTCGCGGGTTCGATCCCCGATGAGGTCGTTGGGAGTTTTTCAATGGGCCTAATCCTTCAGGTGGCACTATGACCCTGGGGTCGAGTCAGCCTCTAACAGAAGTGAGTACCAGGAGCAATTCTGGGGGTAAAGGCGGCCGGTGCGTAAGGCTGACAACCTTACCACCTTCACGTGCCGAATGTCCAAATTCCAAAATCTGAGAGCCTCCTCAACCTCCTTGAACCCTTAGCGTCTCCATGGCCTGTACAGAAAGCACTTTACTTTAGATCAGAACTTACGTGATGAATTATAAAATCCTTTGGTGCGATAGGCTACTTGCTTAGGCCTTTTTATTTATTTATTTATTTTTATTTAAAGATGTGAAGGTAGCTATCCAATGAGAGGGTGGTGCATGTTGTTGAAAAGAACGACTGATTTAGACAAAATTGTGTACATTATTCACCCAGATCAGTGATGAAGAAAAATTACTGAATTTGTGTAACCAACTGTCTCTTTCTACCCGTATAAAAAACCTGACTATTATATCCTTCAAATTTTAGGAAAGAATTAAAGTCGACCTATATTCTAAAATGTCGGCCGCGGTGGTCTAGAGGTAGCGTGCCCGCCTCTAGATCCGCAGGGCGCGGGATCAAACCCGGCCGCGGTCGATGGATTTTTCAGGACGTAAAAATCCTGGGCACGGAGTCCTCCGGGAGGGACTTTAAGCTGGGGGTCCCGTGTCGTAGATTTACGGCACGTAAAAGAACTCCAAGCCTAAATTAGAGCCTCTGGACTAAATTTCTCGGCCCTTTCACGTCCAAGAATTACTTAGTTTCCAGAGGGGGGTTGCGAGGCGATGGGCTTACCTCCTGTCCCTCTACCCTCTCTCGGAAAATAAGCATATCAAAATTAGTATAGGTAATGAAACCTCCGCTTGGAGGCCCCTTCGCCCCACCTGGGGATCATAAGGTACCAGATACCAGATATATTCTAAAATACGCAATTTAATGCATTTACATAAGTGCACTTCTTTAGAAGCTCGTTGTTTGTAATGTAACCTTTTTGTGCACCGAACTTATTATTATGAACGCGATTCTTTTAATGTGATTGTCAAGCTCAGTTAAAACCTGTTTTGAGTGGTTAAGCTTAATTTTTATTTGAAGTCTGATTTTGGGCATCTGAGAGAAATGAAACAGAAGACGAACTGAAGGAATAGCCTTGTGCCTAAAGCCGCGTTTACACTATGTAACTTGTTTAATAAACTTGTTACATGTAACAAGTTATATGTAACTTGTAACAAATTATACGTAACATGTAACAAGTTACATGTTTAAAAATCAGGTTATATAACTTTTTTATCTAACTAAAGTTTAGAGAGACAAAGAGACATATGTACTGCACAGTAATATTCCCAGTGGGAAGGAATTTATAAAATTTCCTTGGGCAGGAAATATTCCCAAAAGTGAGCATTTATAAAAATCGTTAGTTTTGAATGTTGTACTGCTTATTAACGGTCCAGGTACCTTAAAATGAAACCAATTCAGTAAAATTCCACATGTTTATCAAGGAACCGTCTAGAGAAGTATTACCTTTTCCTATGATATAATTTTTCACTTATTGTCAGAACAATGTACCCTAAGTCATCTTCTTTTAAAAAATTATAATTATTCGTGATAATCTCTTAGGTTTTATTAATAAACTTATATGTTATAAAGTGATACCTCACGCGTATTTAAACATGATTAAAGATAAGTAATTTAACATAATTGTTAATAGATGGTGTAGGTATTTAAAATAAAATGCCAGAAACCAACACCTTCAATATTACACAAACACAAATTTCAATATAAATCGTTTAGAGCCTAATAATTAATCATACATCAGTCCCACGGTCTAGGCTAATCCTACTGTAGTTTAGGGGAAAATTTAGTTCTTTCATGATTTATGAGGGCTAAGAGGAACCTGCGACTAGGCAGATGTGGCCATCCAAATCTTAGGAGCTGCAGTCACTTCTGCCGTAACAAAACGTACATTCAGTAAGTTTTCATGGATGCACTCTAAAAAGAGGAACCGCCTATGATCTGAGCGAGCAGCTAAACTCACTTATCTTTCATACAACGGGAAACTGATGAATGCTCAACCTCAGAAGAAGAAAAAGAAGAGTGAATCCACTGACGTTCAAATCCAAAGTGCTGGTAATCCAGACGATCCAGATGAAGGGAAAAACCAAGAAGAAAACCTAGATGATGATGATGATGATGAAGGCCATGATGACAGTGATGATATTGGCATCCTTTCTGATCAAGAAGAAAAAGAAGATGATGATGAAGAAAATCTAATGGATTTCAATGGATGTGATTAGGACCCACTTCTAAGATGAAGTCAAGGTCACACACTTAAAGAAAGCAAGTAGGCATATTCCTAAAAGTTGTTTGGGTTCGTACAGTTTATGATTATTACTGTAATTTTTGTCTAATTAATAGTCAATCTCTTCAATGAACTCTTTTGTTAATCTTCTGTATTGACCTTCAAGAACCAGGGCAAATTTTAATTAACCTATTTTCATTGTTAACTATGTGAAAACCCAGTATTACAATATTTTATACGCAAATAATTAATGTTTTTTGTGTTTTTTCATTAATTATATATTAATCTTTGAACTTATGACAGTTTTTAGTTTTATTTAACCTAATCATGATTAAATTTAAGTAACAAATAGGTATCTGAGTTACCTTACTCGTAAATCATAAATTCCCTTTGTGGGAACATTTCCGGGAACATTCCCTGGAAATATTTCCTCGAGATTAGGTTCCCGCCAGATGGCGCTGTGAATTGAACTCTGGCGTAGCTCAGTTGGTAAGAGCATTGGCAAGAATAGCCAAAGGTCCTGGGTTCAAGTCCCAGTGTCAGAGGAATTTTTCTCCTATAATATTATCATTTAATGTCCAACAGAGACAAGAATCTGTGGTACATGAATGCACATGGATATATCTATATTGAATGTTACTGTTCAATAACAGTGCAAGCCCGGTAACAAAATGACTAATTAGTGTGCCTCACAGTACTGCATATGACATAACTTGTCTGTCAGTTTGTTTGTATAAAGAAATGTTCACCTAACCACAAATAATTAGATTTATCCAACAGTTCAATCTATGCAACCTTTACTATGCTTTTCAGATGTACAATAGTATAATAATAATAATATATCCTAATCTCACATATATTCCCCTCTACAAAACTCTCATATGTAATATTAACAATTTTCATAAATGTTCCATATCTTCATGGCGCTGATTCTCTTCCTTTATCTTAGTTTTAGGCCTACCTCTCCCTTTTAGGATTTAAGCGACCCAAGCCGCCCGGGCCTTACAGGGCCGCAACCTGTCGGGGGAGGGATTATCTTTGGAACACATACATACTTTTTTGACCAGACAAGGGCATGAAGGGCCACCTGGGATTAGTGATCAGCCCAATGCCGTGGCCACCTCCGAGACAACACGAACACATAGGACGAGACACACCATTCACACACACACACACACACACACACACTCACTCCGAACAAGGTGAACCCGAAATTTGTCTCAAAGGTGAGGAAAACCCCAGAAAAAACCCACCTAGGTAACTTGTCCAGACCAGGAATCAAACCCGGGCCTGCTGCGTGAGAGGAGCGAACGCATCCCCTTTGCCACAGCGGTGGACAATGGCGCTGATATACCGTATAAATGGATATGTCCAAATATTATCACAAAATATATAATTTTAGTAGTAAAAGCTATTGTCGATCAAACTGTACTCAATTTCACACTAAAACTAGCAAATGTTAACTTAACCACTTAGAAATTGTTAAAATAATTAAAATTGTATTAAATTTATATATCATGTATAACAATTGGTTGGTTAGGTTAAAAGCTGTGCACATTCATTCCATTGTCTGTTGCATCTGTTTGTTGTTACTACTACAGTATATATATATGCAGCAAAATGCACATGTAGCAGGTTACATGTAACAAGTTACACATTTCCCATCCCCTGCGGGAAAGGTATAACTTGTTATATAACACAAAAATCAGTTACGTAACACAATGTTATCTGTAACAAGTTACATGTATTTGTAACAATTTTGGAAAACATGTTATATAACCCAAGTTTTATAAACAAGTTACATAGTGTAAACGCAGCTAACGGAGTGTAAATGCAGAAAACTGGTTATATAACACAAAAATCAGTTATATAACACAGTGTTATATGTAATAATTTGCATGTATTTGTAACAATTTTGGAAAACATGTTATATAACTCAAGTTATATTACTCAAGTTATATTAAACAAGTTACATAGTGTAAACGCAGCTTAAGTACAATATTAATGAACTCCTGTCAATAACGTAACTTGTTATCGCCCAAAGTTTATTTCTCATATAGAAATGGTTCACACTTAAAATATTCTTTGCGCCTACAATTAAACGAAACCGTGTTATTCGTGAAGAACCTGCTCCATGAAGGAGCAAAAATAGTTCAGATGTCGAATGATGTTAATTTTAGAGCAAGCACTGAAGTCTGCAAGTTTCTCTACGTACTTTTCATAATTTTAATATGATCAAGATGTAAAGTGATTTCGCCGAGCAGCCATATTGTAACTTATCTTCCTTCAGGGGTAACTACAGTAGAAACAAATATAATTTCTTGAAAGTGAAATTTCGTGCAGTTCCCTTACAATGTTCGTATTTTTAGCAGGATACTCTTCAAATGGAAAACAGATTGCCATATCTTGGTTTAGAGAGAGAATTCACGATAACAAGAAATAATAGCGTTATTATTGGTTGCATCGGTTAATTTCAATAAATGCCGTATTTCCTCGTTTCTCTTCATAACTTATTAGTCTTGCTATGTATAATTCGATTACTCGGGCTTGTCTTCGAGATGAGATGAAGATGAAAGATAAATTACCTTTTCACATAAGAGGATACTACTAGCTACGCTAGGCGTGGTCATTTCTAAACAGGACATCTTAGCTTGATGAGCTGTTTCACTTAACTTTTCTTTTTTTATTCTATTAGATTAAATCCCGCTTTTTTTTTCGTTTGAACTACGCCCAGCCAACGCTTTTATTTTAAGATAACAGCTTTTTTGTAGTACATGTAAATTTCTTCACTTAACTAAAAAAACTGTTTTATTTACTGTATAAATATTTAAGTTGTGGTATAGCCCGAGCGGCTTGGGTCGCTTAAATCCTAAAAGGGAGAGTTAAGACTAAGGTAAAAAAAAAAGAAAGAAAAGTTGTGGTATAACGTAAGTTCTTGATATCTCACTCCTTTGTCTAAAAATCCGTCAATAAATCAGCATCTAGGTGATATGCTTGCGCCATAACATCGTAAATGCCTTAATGCTTGTAGCGAAGTCTTAGGGCCGTTTTCTCCAAGTCAGTTTAAACCTGGATTTACATCAAACTAGTTTAATCCTGAGTTTAAAGTAAAAATGATTTTCCCCGCACTAGTTTAAGCCTTGCATCAAGTTTAAACATGGGATCTAGCTAAACCCTCAATGTTGGGGGTTTAAACTGCTGTTAATGTAGTATTCTGTGGTTTAAAGTATTATTGTGTTGGGACTAGACAGAATATCATCATACTTTCAACTTTTTATAACTAGTTTCGTTTTGAAATACTGTTTAATTCGATTTTTGACTATACATAGAAGTGCTAAGTTTCAGAATGGAAGAACTTGTTGAAATCTTTGATGAGATAGAAGAAGGTGATTACAATGTACAAGTGAGGTTAGGCGTACCAAGACCAAGAGTTATTCGTACAAGAATAGACCACTTCGAAAAGTGGGATGAGACTGAATTTTTTAATAGGTTCAGAATTCACAAGAACACAGCAAACATTGTTTTACATAGTATTGAGGATGCTATTAAAACAAAAACTAACAAGAATAATGCTGTTTCGCCAGCAGCAATGTTTCTTACCACTTTAAGGTATTATGCTTCAGGCAGTTTCCTTATTAATGTAGGAGATCACAGTGGAATTCATGTATCCACAACTAGCAAGATAGTTAAGAAGGTCTCCACAGCTCTAGGGCATCTTTCACAGCATTACATCCACATGCCTAATACACCGGAGGAAATATCTAGAGTTAAGCATGGGTTCTATGAGATTGCCCGTTTTCCAAATTGCATTGGTGCAATTGACTGCACACACGTAAAAGTACAATCGCCTGGTGGAGCAAATGCCGAAACATTTAGAAATCGCAAAGGGTTTTTTTTCAATTAACGTTCAAACCATATGTGATTCTTCCCTGATGATTCAAGATATTGTGGCAAGGTGGCCGGGCTCATCTCACGATTCTCATATCTTCAATTCTTCAAGAATTAAGAGGCGATTCGAAGAGGGGGAGTTCGGCACAGCTGTTCTTGTTGGTGATAGTGGCTATGGTGTGAAAAATTATCTCATCACACCACTGGCCAATACTCGCACACCAGCAGAACAACTTTTTCAAGAGGCCATCACAAGGACAAGGAATCCAGTGGAAAGGAGCTATGGGGTTTGGAAAAGAAGATTTCCTGTTCTAGCTACTGGAATCAGGCTAAAACAGGACAGAATCCAAAGCATAATTGTGGCAACAGCTGTCTTGCACAATATAGCCTGCAAGGAAAACGAAGACATACCTCCTGTCACTGAAGAAGAGTTGGCTGCTATTAATGC
Organism: Ectobius pallidus; assembly: GCA_964059195.1. NCBI lineage: Eukaryota > Metazoa > Arthropoda > Insecta > Blattodea > Ectobiidae > Ectobius > Ectobius pallidus. The sequence continues at coordinate 21,546,560 of CAXKWD010000010.1, forward strand.
ACTGCATGACTTGCCTGAAGTAGGTAATAACCTCCCAAATAGAGCAGAAAATAACATTAGGCGAAACCAACTTATTCACCAGTACTTCCACAATTTATTGGCAAACCAGTGAGAGGAAATCTGATCAAGTTAATGTAGATGTAGATGTAGGTATCTCGTTCTGTAGATCTTATGTTGAGCGAGGCTCAAGGATATAGAACACGTCAGATCAGAATAAACATGCATGTTATAACAACAATATACAAAACTGTAAGCTGCCAAATTCATTCATATTGTAAAAGGTGTGAGTTATTAAAAATTGCTTGAGAGATCTTTTGAAAGATTTGCATTTGCTTTTAATAAACAATAATTTAATGTTTCTTGGAAGCTTATTGTAAATCTGTATTGCAGAATAATGCACCTTTCTGAAAGAGTTTTCATGAATTAGCTGGTATATGTAAATCATTCATATTTCTGGTTGTACATCCATGTACACTGTAATTAGTTTGAAAATTATCAATATTATCTACCATATTATAACACATTACTGAGTAGGCCTATACAGACTCCCCTGTGAGAGTGAGGACTTTTAATTTTTCAAATAGCGGTTTACAATATTCTCTTTTTCCTTTCCACATATTATTGTTATTGCAAGTTTTTGTAATCTAAATATTTTCTCCCTATGGGAAGAATTGTCCCAGAATATGATTCTGGATCTCATTACAGAGTGAAAATATGTTAAATATACCATGAGTAATGAATCCTTTGTAATATATCATTCAAAATTCTTAAAACAAAACACGCTCTACTCAGATTTGGACTTATCATTTCAATATTGGAGCAATGGAGTATCGTTCACTACTGCTCATTATTCATGTTAAATTTTTTATATTTATTTTTACTGCAGTTTAATTTGTTGAAAATCAACCTTGTGACATAATGAACCTTACAACATCGTAAACCTAAAGTGAGTTGTGTGAGAGTACCGTGCAAAATGATCTACAACACAACTTTATTTACTACGGGCCTATTGCTTATGATATGAATATGTTGCATTTAACTTACTCTAACTTTACTGTACATGTAGTCCATATACAATAGACCTAACAATTTTGCAGACACATTTCATCTTCGGCTTAATTACAATAATTAAACAAAACTGAAATAAGTTTGCAGTCCAATAGGAATTAGGTTACATATTTTAAGATTAAGTAACATCAGTAGGCTACATGGACTGTGATCAGGAATGTAGGCCTATATCCTCAGATACAAGGAAATCGCTGTCAGAAGAAATGCTGTACATAATTTATTTATCTAGCCTACAATAATTAGAATACTTGGAAATTAAATTGAATAGATTTTTAAATCTATTTGCAATTTTATACATGTTTCATAATATGTTGAATGTCATGATTAATAGGCCTACCTTATCTGACCTTCGATCATTCAATATTCTGTATTATCCATCACTGTTCTTGGTACATGAAATTTGTTCTTTACTGTATTTTTGGTGGACTTTATAACAGTTTGCTGTATTATCCCTCAATATCGAGCTGTAAAACTGTGTAAATAACACTACAGCAGAGGGGAAAAAAAAGGTTACACACAATGAAGGTTTAGACACCTTGAAAATAGCACTGATTTATATTTTGGCATATAGGCCTATCTTTGTTTACTGCATTATCCAAAATTTTCAGTGATCCGATGTACTCTGGTTCCAGTTTAGGTTGGATAATTGATACTCTACTAAGTTGATAGGCCCACATTTTTCTTTGACTCTTTGCCACAATACTGAAGTAGCCCTAGAATGCATTATTTAATTACTTAAGAAGTTAAGTGAATTTATAGTTTTAAAGAAAAATAATACTTTTCTTTATGAAATAAAAACCTGAAGCTTAATGACGGTTAACTTTCTTTCTTTATTGGCTTAGATCTACAAATATGTAAGTTTAATGAATTCCATCTGTGCAAGATAATGTAAAATAAAATGTAGATACTAGTAGGCCAACTGGTAGAACCTTTTTAGATGCAGTCTGGTGGTTATTATATCTTCTCAAGCAGATCATACAAATGACAAATTTTGTAATAATTTATAAGTCTACTGCCGATATGCAATTAAAAAATATATAAATCATTAGGTGGTCACAAAATCAACTTCATTAGCCTACATAGGCCTGTTAATGTATTTTTGATAGTCATGAAATGTTTACAAACATCAACAGTCATATCAACCAAAATCTTGAGATTTACAAGAATTCTGGGACAAAATTCCAGCACACTGGCAATGATCATTTCAAAATAAGTATCTAGAAAATCAACCAATCAGGCCAAAATCAGTAACTGAGGGAGTGATGACAGCTACAGACAAATGAGAAATTAATGAACTTTAAAAACATTGATGTTCAAGAAACTACTTATTCATAATAGGCCTATAAAGCGCTCATCAAGCTTTGTGTTGCTAACATTTTTACTCACAAAATAAATTCCTATTTTTAACACTTGTACCCATAATTAAGCCTAAGCCATGACTGTTTTTAAAAATCTCCAGTTTGACTACATATAAATTGGGCCAAACTAAACAAGGGCTATAATTAAGAATCTACATAGGTCTAGATTTTAGAGTGTTGTAACTTATGGTAAATTTGTAAGCTAATGTAATATTCCACAATTTATGTTAATGGAAGCATGTTATCTTTAGGAATGCAATGAATTGTATTAACATATCATTATGAAAATTTCTAAATAAATTTCATACTCATACGGTATTAAAAACTCATATTACAGTAGATTTAACTTACTGGCTTACCTTTCAATATGAATATGAATAAATATGAATAATGTACCACCTAGTAAGAACATAATGTTGGGTTTGAATAAATATGAATAATACTGGTAATTAGAACTAGCCTATGACATTTTTGTAACCTGAATTTAAGATGAAAGCTGTTTAGTTTTTATTTTAAAATCCAGTTCTCTATTCATAACATCCAGTTCATGAATTTTCTTTTTTACTTCGAAGTCAAACGCTTTACTTTTTATATCAATTTCTAACAGTTTGATTTTAAGTTCATGTTCTTTACGCTGAAACTGAATCTGGTCTTCTATTGCCCGTCTCTGCAAAATCAAAACTTCTTGTTTCTCTTCAAATAATACCCCAAGTTTTTTTCCAGCTATGGTATTATCCAATGATGGTCTTTTCCTCTTTAGGCCTACTCGAAGTGGCATGGAAGTAGGTTTTCTCATATCCTTTATAGTAAATTGACTGGTGCCTGGAATGACTTCAGGCTCATTAATTTGCACACTGGTATTCTGCAAGATAAAGAAAATCTGTAGAGATCCAAGTTTTACTGAATAGAGAAATTGAAAAAGCAATCACTAGAAAAGTTACTACTGACGTATAACATTTACTTATTATCAGTACAGTAGGCCTACCTGATGTGGAGTTGTATCATCAAGCATGGTAAATCCTTGTGATGCTTCAGGCTGACTAATATTAACACTGGTGGGTGAAAGATGTGTTTCAATGTCATTTTCAACTTCCTGGACTTCATACAATTGTGGAACTTCAATGCTGATGGGAGCAAATTGGCTATCAAGCGATGAAAATTGCAAAGTCTGACCTGTTGAATCTGTATCGCACACTGACGGTAGCCCCTCAAGCTGTACTGTGCCAATAATCTCTTTTATTTTGACATCGGTATTAGTGATTATGTTTGGTTCATATGGCCCTCCACCTGTACCTGACATGTACTTTCTGTCTTCAGCAAATCTTCTTTTGCAAGTCTTTTTGAGGTTTTCATACTTGCCTTTAAGCACCTTCCAGTCTCTTAGTACAAGTCCACTACTTTCATTAAAACTTCCTGCTAACTCTTTCCATGCATTTTCCTTATCCTTTAAGGTAACATGATCAGTTTTTTTACATTCTAAGATATCTTTCCTTGCGCTAACTAAAGAAAGCAATAAGTCAATTTCTGCTTCACTAAAATTCTTACTCCTTTTCCCTGAATTGGTTGATTTCTCCATGACTAAACACAGTTCCTTACTTCCCTCAAAAACAATCAGCTGATTTAAATCCCTCCAAAAAATCAGCTGATTTAAATCCCTCCAAAAAATCAGCTGATTAGAACTAATCAAAGATAATGAAGCAATATTGCAGTCCAGCCAACAGATATTAAAAAATCTGATGAAATGGAAATTGGCATATTAACACTAGGCCTACTACACCACCACTACATGTAATCATCAATTTCGGTGCCAACACTGATAGGCCTACTGGTACTTTAAAATGAATTATAGGCCTATAGGAAATAGAATTATAAATTATAATCTTACCTGAACATATGCCTCTGTGACCTATAAGGCACTGATTAGGCTATAGGGCCTATATATTTTCAGTTTTATCAAAATCTCGTTTGACTATTTTTGGTGACATTTGCTGTAGATACCCTTAACCTAACAATAAATCAGTGGCACCCCCATCAGTAAATCCACATCAATATCTTTCCAGGGTAAACAGGTTTTTATTTTGTAGGTAAAACGAATAAATTAAATTTAAATGTTGTTTTCTTGAAATCCACGGTAAGACAGACCGTTGCACCAAAAATTATATTTCACAATGTTATGGAAGTGGGAGTGGAAAACTCGTGCGCGGCATAAAATACCTTTTCCCCACATTGTTATATTAAAACATAGGGGGGCATATTATAGGCTATTATATAGAAACATTAAATAGTATATTTAACATAATGCAAACATTACAAGACCCGGTACCTTAAATACGATTTAATTTCAATTTAATATGGGTTCGGAAGAAATAATAACGACGGTAGAAAGCTTCCCAAAAGAGTTCAAGAAAACAACTGAAGAAATTACTCTACACAACACTTCAGATGTTTAAATTATAATTTATTATTATTACGCTGTAATTACACTACAATTTTCACTAGGGAGCACATTTAACACACACAGTTCTCTTTAACAACATAAAAACACAATCTCCTTCTTCACAAACGGCAGACATATTGGAAACAGACACAACATCGGTGTCCTTGGTCCCTGATTGGCCAGATACACTCAACATCCAAAGCCTGTAAACTGTCAAGATGGTCCAACTCCTCTTAGATCGTTTGAACCCGCGAGCATTTCGTTTAAATAGAACGTCCGCCAAAATTGTTTGGAGAAAATGAAAGTCTGTTTAAACCCAATACCCAAATTGAACGGGTTTGACTTATACCAAGTTCAATCGGATTTGGAGAAAACGGCTCTTAGAGGATATAAAATAAGATCACAGGTTCCATGGTTCCTAGGATACCTCTGGAATAGGGCACTTAAGAATGTCCCTGGTTCGTTTTCCATCTCACGACATTTCAGAGGAATAACACCTGGCAGCAGAAAGAAGATTTCCTAGCAAATTATATGTTTAGGCTCACTTGTGAGGTGACCTAGACCCATTGGTCCGGACCCAATGCGAATCCAAAAGTTCAGGACTTTCCTCTCAACAACTTCAAATTTTTAAATAGAACACTATTTACTATGTTCTGACATCATTCATTAAAACATAATGCACAAGCACATTCAAATGCTATCATACAAGAAAATACTAATGCAATGAAATTAACCATGCTACACCAGGAACAAGTGGAAGGAAATCAGAAAGTAGCCTACTCTCCCGAACATAATAGAACGTATGATCATTTTATAACGTTATACAATTAACATAATAATAAGACATATGTTTAAATGCGTATTATCTTGTAAAACAGAACAAGTTGGTAGTCTATTACTTGCTGATCCGGAGGTGATTCGTGGAACAAAGTAACTGTTACCAAATAGTAACAAGTTTCCTCCTAAAAAAATAATCATTATGGTTACAAATTGTGGAGTTGCACTACTAAAATGACACATACGGTATTTCAGCTATGAATTCTTTGAAAATTGTGTACAAAATACACTAGCAGTAGCTTTTGTTATTTTTAAGATACAGTTGCAGAATGCTCTGTGTTAAATGCTTCTTCAAGACCGTTAAGTTATTTTTCCCCTCTTTCCGTTAGAAAAAAACTGTGTTAGAAAGAAATATACGAACAACACTCTTTACACTAAATTGCTTTTCACAAGTTCCAATGTAGGCCTGCGGATAGAGGAGATATTTTGCTGATAACTAATTATATTTTGATAGGAGATAGCGACGGACGATGGCATACTTTAAAATGAATGAAATGCTTTCATGAATGTTGGGATAATCCACGTCCCCGTGACGAGTGTAATTATTACCAGTTATTCTTTCTAATGGTCATATTATAGGTGGTTATAGGTACATATTTAGTTTAGATGCAGAAATTGACCAAATAAACTGACAGTTAAAAAGAATAACACAAACTGAGCTGCACATTGTCGTTTGCAAAAGTTTGATTGTTCTACGTTGTTTATATAACATATTTTTATCACATGTTTTAATACATGGACTCCCCAAGGATCTAGCCAACTTTAATTGTTTTAATAACTAGATGTAGGTTCAAATGAATGTTTAGTCATTATTGTTTAAAAACTAAGCACTCAAGATACATGTCAAAATAAAAATATAGAGAACGATCTTCATACATCTACCTTTTATCACTCCGAAGTGAAATCAAGGATGCCCTGGACATCAACTTCATTGTTTTAGTCGTAATGTAGCAAGAGTGCTGTCAGTTCTGGAGAGCGGTCTACTGTATGCTTCTTAATATTCACTTCAACAAAGTTTTCATCTAACTCTGTATCCATAAATACAGGAATTTATTTTGTTACTGTTATCTAACTGAGGTGCGTTGTTGTTTGTGACATATTTTCTTCCAAACTCTGTTCTATTTCTCCGACTCTGAGGTCATCCATTTTACATCTTGTCCATTTGGACAGCTTGTGTTTTCTTTCCATGACACTGACATAATCTTCTAAGGTATAGAGCCTGACCTTGGGGTTGATTCCAAATTGCAAATCCCTGTAATATGGATTCTGCTTTTGGTGGGTGGTTTATGTCTCTCTAGAAGGCAGTAGCTTACAGCTAGGAGTTGGTTCTGTTTTGCCTAAGAAATTACACATATTCTTTCGAACATTGCAATAGAAAACCTGAAATCCCAAAAATGTCGGTTTGTTCCGTATTGCATAATTGCGTGCAATTGTATTTTGCGAATAACTTTTTTTTTAATTATGCTTTCCAAGTCTGCATTTTACAGGTCTTTTTCAGTCCAAAAGCGTTTACGGTACCAATCATAAGTCTAACATGATATTATGCTCCTTATGCTTTATGGTTGCTCTAGTTCTTACTAATCACTCCGACTCAGTAACCTAATCACTAATCACTTGTCGATCAATAATTTTGGCCTGCCAGATTACCGAATCGTGCCGAGAAATTCGATTGTTAAAAAAAGTAAAGGAGATTATTAAATTTATTAAGAATTATTATTTTTCATTCTTCTTTTGAAGCCAAAGTAATGGATCTGTTCTGTGATAGAAAAACGGCGTTTTGTAAAATTGTACTCTTTAAGGAGGAGATTGAGAGCAAACTTGCTCTTACTTCCAGATATCAGGTTGCAGCTGTGCCGTGTGTTAAAATTTTAAACTTTGGCGAAGTGCTAACGTAGGCGGTGTTGTAGATAAGAGAGTTTAATTTATTTCTTGATGTATTGCTGTGTTCTCATTTTCATAAACGTGAATATTAAGCTCCTTCCAGCTTTTGTTGATTTGTCTCCTCCTTGCGTCAGTGCAGAGTTTACATTTCTGGAGCAGGAAGCGAAAATAACTGTGACCTACATCTGCAAGACTCAAAATTCTACAGAACATTCATAATAAAGTTATTTTTATGCTTACTCCAGATTCATTTTCGAAACATGCTGCGCACAGATTCTCATCACAAACTAAATTAGAGAACTCTAAGTAACTCGTTTGAAAACGAAAGTAATCTTGAACGCTTCGCAAAGCTTCATTTACTCACACCACACGCTGATTATAGAACTTGTTTTGTGGTAAATGTACGTTTCAGAAAAGTTAAAACAAATACAACTCTCAAGGACAATATTCTATCTTCAGATATGTAAAGACGCTAGGGAATATTTTGCCTGAGTCGTTATCTAAAGAATGCGATATGCTTGATATTTTGGGATTCTTCACGCATTATAAAATAATAGAACAAAAAGTTAACCACAGTACTGTTTTATATTTCTGTATTTTATTCATAAAGAGACTGTACGCTTGTTAGAAGTGACGTAACAGTATTTTAATGACATACATTAAAGTGAGGCTTGGGGAATTGTAAACGTAGGAAACTTCTTGCTTTCGAACGGTTAATTTTCGATTTGAATGAGCCATCAGAGCTCGCTAATTTAGCAACGTCGTTCCTAGATCACCCCCATTGGCAGTATTTTTCCCCTGTAGGGTTGTATTTTGCTCGTCTTGAACCACACGAAACACCATTTGCAAGCTACGTATTTATCTTTCACTTCCAATCCTTGGAGTAAACATGTTACTCTGCTGATGCTGGGATATGTGAAATGTAGTACCTTTGTACACAATGGGCCTAAGTAAGAATGCATTCTGTCAAGATTTATTTTCTGTTACCTTCCACACGTAAGATGCAAAGTGGCTTCGCATAAATTACTGCACGTCCAGTGCCATACAAGTGACCCTGAGTAAAGTGTACATGATGTACTGTACTGTACTGTATTTAGAAATGACATCACCGCCTTCGTTTCATAAGCTCGCTTTGTGTGCAGGTAGACTCATAGTAGAGTGAAAGTTTGATACTGCAACGAACTTAATGAAGGAAGATTCTTAATTGATTTTGAGCTGCTATGTCTTCTTTCTCGTAGTTTAACCTCTCCCTTTTAGGATTTAAGCGACCCAAGCCGCCCGGGCCTTACAGGGCCGCGACCTGGAGCTGCTATGTAATATATTTAATTTACCTAATTAGGTACAGAATGTAAAGAAAATGCGAACATAATTACTAATCATGATATTACACAACACCGAATTAAGATTAATTGCTCTCTCTTTCTCCTCCCCTTTTACTACTTGTCTTCTCTCTCCTCGCTCTTCAGTCCTCCCTCACTCTCATCTTTCTCCTTCTTACTCCTCTCCCTCCCCTCAGTCTTTCTTCACCTCTCGCTCTCTCCGTTCTTTTCTCTATCTGTTTCTCCTCTCTTTTACTTTCTCCTTTCTTTCTCCTCTCTCTCTCTCTTGTTCAACTCTGTGTAGCCTGGCATTAATTAAAAATTAAGTTAGTTTTTGTTAGCATCAAAATATATTTATTATTTCATAACATACCACTAAATGTCGTAGGACTTTTCAAATTTACTGATTCACAACATAGACTTTTAAGTATTTAAAATTCATTTACCGAGAGCGATGTGGCCGAGATGGTAACGACTTAAACTCGCATTCGGAAGGTCCCAGTTTCCGATACCTTGATACCTTGACCTTGACAATTTGACATGGTTTTTTTCATGGTTTCCCCAGTCGTAAGGCAAATGCCGAATTGGATAATTGCTTACATACCATGACTCATCCTCGCAATTGCATCCTGTACCATATTCATTTTAATTAATATCAGTTGAAATTTACTGACAAAATACATCAACAGTAGAAACAGTAGTTTCATGGCCTACTGTATAAACACAGATCCTGAACTCCTGGTATGGCCTCGTTGCTCAAAGGAGTATAATTAAAGCTGAATTTAAAAAGAAAACCATTTATGTTATCAAATGGATGAAACATAAATCAGACCTTGACTTTTTAGTTTAAAAAAATTGTGAAACACCATACTTATTAGAGGTCACCTCTTATATAAGAAGATTGCACGAATACTGGTACCGCTTATTGCGTTATATTATCACTAGGGCCCGGATTTGTATGTAAAAAAATGTTTTTTTTTCCTGATGCGTACATTCCTAAAACAAAGTTTAGTATCCAAATCGAGGTCCGACAAACGCAAATACCAAATTTTATTTCACATAAAAACACATATTTTACAAAAAAAGTTATGTGAATAAATATTTTCGATATTTTCTCCATAAATACATATTTCAGTACTTTTTCCGGATTTTCTATGTATTTTTTTTTTTCTGATGCTCATATCTAGGTCCGACAACCGCGAATTCCAAATTTTATTTTACATAAAAACACATTTTTTACAAAAAAAGTTATGTGAATAAATATTTTCGATATATTCTCCATAAATAAATATTTTAGTACTTCTCATTCTCTGTTAGCATTTTACAACAAAAATTTGTATCTCGAAAGAATTCAATACAAATGCTTCAATTGCAATGAGGTGAGAGTGATTCACTTGCACTTGCTTATTCGGGGAAGAACAGAACCCAATCTCAAGTGCCCTGTTGTATTAAGCAGATCATTTTGAAGCATTTGCATCTGTAGTAAGTGAACTGGACAAAGACGATGCCTCTGCAATTGAGATTATTCAGAATTTAATATGTGATACTTTTTAAAATGTGACTTGGCTTTCATATCGGCTAATTTTGATTCACTCAATTAAGAAACTAGAAACTTCTGTAGATTTATTGAGTAATTCAGTTAAAGAAATACAATAAGTTGAAAGGCAACTTAACACTATCTCAGGTTCGAAAATAGAAGTTCTAAGAACATAATTTAAACCCTCTGCAAAGTCGCTCAAGTTTTGGAAGGCTAAAACATAAGTGAACTTGATCGTGTGTGTGTTATTGATATACCCCTCTATAAATATGCAAGGTTAACATCGTATGAAGTAGAACGTTCCTTTTCTCAATATAAGGCATTATTCTCGGATAATAGGCAAGGATTTGTGATCCATAATCTGGAGATGACATTTATTGTGCACTGCAACTCCAGTCAACATCTGATGTTGGTGACTTTCAATATAATTTGTTCTAGTAAGTTACGAACTTTCTGGTGTTTTTTCTTTCTTTTTAAAGGATTTTTTTAGTTTTAGCACATATTTTTTAAATTTTAGCACATATTTTTAACATTTTTAGCACATAAAAAATAAATATTTTTAAGTTTTTTAGCACATAAAAATCCGGGCCCTAATTATCACCGTCTTTGAATGCGAAGTCTTAACAAGTAGGATATAAATCCCTGTGGATCATTAACCCTAAGGAGGATCCCCCTACACAAATAACACATATAAGTTACTGTAATTATTAATTTGATGAATGGCCATTTAGCTCTTATTCAAAGCACAGGATTTTTCATCTATAGATCTCTTAACTTTAAAAGACAGTATTGAGGTGAATGTAGTATTTGCATCTCACTTGCACTCGTACGTTCTGCAATTAGCTTTGTCCTTTTCTTTCCCGCCAGTGTTGCCAATTTTCCGAAAATCTAAAGTGATAAATGTAATAATGTGATTGCGTGGTCTTATAGAGAATTTTTTTATCTTTCTGATATTTGTGAAGTCATAAATAATTAATATAAGGCCTATTTTTCACAATTACATTATTTTGACAGAATTTACATTTTTTTTTCAGATAAATAACATCACACGATAGACAAAAAACAAAAAATCGAAACGGATAAAGAATTTTTCTTGGATTTCCTGATATTGATAGACTTATTAAGTGATGCTTGAAAATTCTCGGCAGGTAGGGCTAGTGAATAATACCGCGTGTTATGTGCTACAGGAATTAAGCTAAGATTCACGCCGTCAATCATATTTTTCAAGTTACCGCTGAGAGTTCGTCTTTCTCCTCTTCAGGTTTTTACTGTTGAAATGTTGTAACAAACTGGCATTTGTTGGCATTTTAGTGTCGACGATCTCTGTCGGGTGTATGGTTTCCAATTTATGTCCCACTGTTTTAGATAATATCGTTCTCGCACGATATTAATGAAAATAGCTATTAAAAATGATGTTTTTTTCTTACTGTTTTCAATCAATTCATTTTATTAATAGTGTGTGTTTTGTATTCAGCAAACAAAACGAATTTAAGTAATGTGCTTTGTATAGGTGCTTAAATAAAGTATTTAGCAAATTATATGGATTCGGGTAACATCTTTGGTTTATAAGATTCGTATTTTTACATAATTATGTACTAGAACTTCCTGACTTCAGTAGCATTACCTTTTCACCTCTCTGGATGAGATAACCGATATAAGTTTTATCTCATTTTCGAAGATGAGCTACCTTCTTAAAGATATGTCAGTGGTATAATTTGATGGTTATAAACTATAATATTCCCGAAGCCTTTTTACCCTAGGATTTTAAAATCCAGATTATATATCTCAGCGGTATAGTGTATGCCATTAAGAACAATGTTCCCTGTTCGATTTCCGATTCAGAACAAATATTAATCTCGTTTTGTGTTCATGTTTTGTTAGTAGACTACCTTCAATCTCAGAATGTACAATTAAATTATGACCAATTCCCAAAAGGAACACTTGATATCTTTCCCAGAATTCAATATTTTTCTAATGAAATCTTCATCATATAACTTTAAGAGAAACAGAGATATAATGGAAGGCTTCAGAGCGTACTCGTGTCTCTTCCTGCTCTTTCTGCTTCCTGAAGCTTATTGCTTTAACATTTTTGTCAGCGCTTCTCAACGCATCGTCGCGTCGCCACCGTGACTTGGGGTATCATTATGACGTCACTCATCTCAATTAGAGCTAAGAGCGTGGCAGATGCAGGACATGAAGATGATAGTCTCCACGCCCTCTTCACCATATCGCAGCAGTTTCCGGGTTGTCATGTACCCTACAATAGAAACTGATTCTGAAGAATTAAGTGAAGAAAATGACTGTCATGTAAAGGCCGGATATTAGGAACTAACAAGTCAAAGTAAGCAGTAAAAGTGTTGAAAATGTCCACTCAAATAGGCAATTTAAACAAATAAATATTTATATTTTACGGTGATGTAGGCATTCGAAGGATGCAGTAGGTTTATATGTGGGGGATGAATATTGAGTTTTGCAAACAGCTTGCTGCAAAATATTTAATCCAAGCTTTAATTAATTGTAAATTATCTGAGAATACACATAGTATAGTAAAACGTTATAAAAAAAACACTATGATACCACTTCGAATAAACCTTAAAATACCAACCTTCGTGAATGGACACAGAAAACTGAGATACAGGGAGTAAATATGACCATACAAGCCTTCGGACCAACAGTCTAACAGTCTAAAGTGTTTTGCAGATGACAAGCGGTTTGTTCTTCTCCTTGCTTAGATACGCGGTCCAATCAGAGACTGCGAGACGGAGGGAAGACCCTTCCTGCTTGCGGCACTTCATTAGCTCGTATATGTGATTGGCGGTGAAGGAAAACGCTTCTCATTTGAAAAATACTTTTAATAGTCTCATGCGAATGCAGTTCATTGAATAAAGAATGGTGCAGAATATGTTCCACAAATTTTCTCACAAATACGTGTTTAGATTTTTATTGTTGAGGTTTTTAGGTTGAAAGAAAACGGTATCTACCAATCAAAAATTGAAATGAATAAATAATAATAGCTCCGACTAACCCTTTAGATTTCCTAGGTGAAGGAAAAAATAGCCTATGTTAAAGAAAATTAAACAAAGTCAATGTATTATTATAACTGAGGCCCAATTTTTTATGAACCTACATAGTAGGCTACAATGTCTGAATAATTTTCATTTTAAAAAATTCAGATTTGTTCAAGAAAATGTGGTATTGTAGGCCTATTTTAAGCCTACTTTTTCTTTATTAATATCATTATGATTGTTGTCATCATCTAATATTGCATGCTTTAACTGCATATAGGTCACATCACGTGTTCAGGTTCAGTGGATTTACCAATTGGCTCTTGTAATAATTTGTTTCTGTGTCTATTGTTCTGTGATGTCTTCCTGAAGTATATTCAGTTTTAACGATTATGATATCGGATGACATAGCGACGATGAGTTATGGAAAGTAAACTGGCCACAAGGTTTGAGTTTTGAACCCAGGACCTTTTTACCCAGGGATTGGGTTTGGTATGTGCATTACGACAGAGGTAGCCTATATTGAATTTCACAACAATAAATATATCGTAGTTTTCTTGTTACTATGGGAAAGAAGAGATTTATTCAGATTTTAATTACGTGTGTTCTGATGTTGTGCATGAAGTCATAATCATTTCTTTTCTAGCTCGATATCTATTAATTTAATAAAGAAAAGTGTGTGATGGAAAAAAAATCTTTTAATTGCTTCTACACCTTGACCGTACTTAAGATAACTAAAAAAAAACTAAAAATGGGCATGCATAAACAACCTTCTAAGAACTTTTTACAGAAAAAATAATAAGGCCAAGATTTACATTTCATATTAAAACTATTATAGCCTTTTTTAATTTAACAATTTTGAATTTTTTCTTTTTTTAAACCATAATATTTCATTTATAGAAACCAAATTTTAGGGTTGCCATAAAAGTCAAAGTCTATACTCCAACGGTCTATACAAATTCAGTATATAGGCCTTAGTGTGTGAGCTCATAAAACTTGAGTTTTTTTTTTTTAAATTAAATATTCTATATAATTCCTTTAAAGCTATTTTTATTTCACCAACACGAAAGTTATTACATACCGAAAGGACGCCTGACTGGATATTTAACCAAAGAGGAGCAAGTTCAAGGGTCGCATTACTAACTTAAACATAAAAAAATAATATATATAATTTTATATTTCATTGGTTATTTATTTATATGAAGAAACATACGTAAAATGTTAACTATTTATCACTTTCAGAAAATGTCTATGTGAGTAAGTAATAATTTGTAATTACAGGATTACAACTATAAATCCGAAAGAGCAAATGCTCTTATTCGGGTTTCAAAATAACGTATGCAGAATTTAATTTTGGTTTGTTAAATAGCGTATTGCAATCTTATTCACATTAAATAAGATTATAGCCATTGACCAAATTTTCAATTATATCACTCTTAATAGTTTTGCATTATATTCAATGCAGTGTAGAAATATTGACTTGGAATCAGCTTACTGAACTGAAACCTCGGTTTCGACTCCCTATCAGAACGTATTTTCTTTTTTTAAAATATAGCTAGAAATTATTTTTAACATGGGATTACGTCAAAACTCACCTGTCAGAAACCAGTTGCAGTCCTTATTCTTCGCAAACAAATTACAAACGCAAGACAAAGTTTTTAGAAAATAAATAAAACGTCCATACTCAATTGTATGCATTATGTTACAGCCTTAGAGCGATTTCTAGTAACTTTGAGAACTAGGGCTAAACTGATAATTAATGGCCAATTTCGTCGTCAACTATCGTTAATTATCATTTAGAACTTTGAACCAAGCATTGGTAAGAGGTAAGATGTATTAATTAGAAATACCGGTCCCTTAGAGCGAACTTCAAATACCGGTATATGAAACATTTAGTAAGTTAGCGTTTTAATAATCATAACTTAATATTATCAATTTAAATGGGTCAGTATTTCTCAGTTGTGCTTTTTTAAAACCAGAATATAATCTTATTAGTTTGCCTCAACATGGTTTTCAATCACTGAACTCGATTCACTTCCCCTTTGCTTTTTGTTTGTCTTATTACCGACAGACTATAAGATTACTCTGCTTCTATAACTCTGTATGCTGTAATACGAAGATATTTTGTATAATCTGGTCTTGCAGACTAAGCTTTTTGGTATACAAAAGTTTCGACAAAATTGTTCTTCCCTTAGGGCCTGTTTTCGTCACCACATTAACATAGTAAACTAGGGCCTTTTCACAAGGCTATGGGTGGTGGCTAGCCGGATCCTTATATTATCTGCTATTGTAGATTACCGATGAAGCTTTTATTACCGTAGGCGTGCCCTAGAGCCTATCATAGAATCCGAATCCGAATCACTTAACATGACTTTGTAAAGATTAGCGGTCACCCATCTAATTCCTCGGTGATTAGCTTGGACCATTAACCTACAGGACACCTAAATACAGGACAGTTAGAGTAAATTGATTAAATAAAATGCAAATATAGTGCTTTTATTGCTGTAAAGTAGCCGTTTATTCGGGTGTTAATACCAGATTTTGTGCTTCTGTATGGTGTGTTAATATGCAACAGGTGAAAACTCTTTGTTAAAGAAATCGCTGTACGTGATCATCTCTGTACTGTAAGTAGAACCGGTTTAGAAATGACCGGCAATTGTGCATCACATGACATCCCTGACCATGAGACAGAGTGGTCAAGAGCAAGATTCCGGCCACACCCTTCCCAATGCACACTCCATTGAGCAATTAACAATACCAAGCGTGCATGACGCTCCACGGTAATCATTTCCCAATCAAATACTACATGCCATGTGACAAAGATAGATGTGAACTTACCCAGAGATTTATTTTGTATTATCGCCATCGTAATGATAACGTCTGAACACTTAACACACTTTTTTTTCCAGAAATAATGCCTTTAGTTTACATATAGTTATGTTTTTTATGCCCTTCGCCTATTCATTCCGGCTATTCAGCCACCGTAAGGGTATTAAAATTGAATTTAATGTATTATGGCAGAGATGCACAACCCTTTGCAAAATGGATGAATCTTACCCGATCGATTATGTTAGGAATTCTAGCCCTTATTGTAACTATCCTTATGGGCTAGCATTGCCGAAAACTCAAGCTGTTGAACATCACTGGTATATGGTATCAATCAGTCAACCATACTGTAGTTATTTCTCTAGAAAGTCACTTTTCAGGAAAATTAAACAGCAAAGACATTGATCATGAAGGTTAATATGTTAAGTCATTGCTGAATATCTTATCCAGAGATATAAGATAAAATAGTTTGTACTTTTAACTTAATGGTTGGGCCTTAAAACTTATTTAAGTATCCGGAATCCTTCTAACCAAACACCGAATTGAAAGTGCTGAGCGCCCTAAATGTGTGCAAGTAGTTTCTAGGTTACTTTGTATTTTAGTAACCAAATTATATTATAAAACAAATCCCCTTAGGAGGGTATCCAATATTAGTGAGCGTAGTAATTATTTTATAAAAGACTAAAATGCCAACAAATGTCAAATACCTAACTGGGCCTACTATAAAGCGGTTCTGCACTATATATCTGGTTTACATGGTTGTCTACGTAGAACATGGCCGTCAGTTTTATACAAGCTAGTTTTTAAGTTTCTTACAATAAAATAAAAGTACGAATTTACTGAGCTCAGGCCAGAAGTGTCCTTGGTTTCCAGAGAAAGATCACCATCATCAGAGAACAGAAAAACATGAAGAAAAGGCTATTTAAGCTTTCGTAGAGCCTATAAATAGTAATGTATAGTCGACAGTAAACCCACAGAAAACGAATAATTACACGTAGCCATTAAAGGAGAGTAGTATATTCCTGAACAAGCAGACGAAATTAACTAACTTAACAGCAACAAGTATTGTTATTCAGTTATTCCTATTTCCGACTTCTTGTTGCTAAGAATATTTTAGGAGAAAAATTCCTCTGACACCAGGATTCGAACCCGTGACCTTCGGATTCCTTGTCTCCCAACTGAACCGGCCAGAGTTCGATTCAGGACGTCAGATGGAATCTCTCTCCTATGACTGAGTACCCTTAGGCGACCTGAAAGCCGTTCACAATATTCTCATGCAATGTTCATCAGAAACGTCATTATTTATTCATAAAGTTCAGGAAAAATTTTGTTATTGTGTTTCCTTTAGGCTGCAATTATTTACTGTGTAGATAAGGACAAAATGCTGACATAGCTTTCAGATGGGTGAGTTGAAGTTTTTCTACTTACGCTAATTTAGTATAAACCTCCTGGAAAATGTGTCGTATTGTGCAAAGCTGAAGTAAAAGAGTTTTCTTATTTTATCCAAGCTCTCTTGCAAACTAATTTCTGAGATATGTATTAGCTGTAGTGTATAGCCTATGAGGTTTCTTCTCATAATTAAAACATTTCATAGAGACTATTCCACTCATAGGCTCCATGTTTGATATTGACCAATAACGTTTAGCAATTCTTCGGATATAGACCAATCACGGCCGTTTATATTACAATATTCTTGTAGGAATCGCGAGGATGACATTTAATCGGGTAAAACCGTCTGCTCGTTACTGGACACGAAAGCATCGTGTGCAGTGTTTAATACGTCACATGTTGCCATTAAACAGCACGAAAACAGATTATTTTATACAACATAACTTGTTTGGAAATTGAAAAAATAGAAATGTACATTGATTAAAAACACAATTTCGATTCGGTGCAAGCCAGTTCGTGTGCTTTTATTCTGTTCTGCTGTTAGCTTCCCTGAATGAAGTTAATTATGTCATATGCACCATTGGTAGCCAGGGTTGTTATGAAAAAAGCCGGCCCGGTTTTAACCGGTTTTATCCACTTGAGAAAAACCAGGCAATTTTATCCGGATAAAATCAAATTCAATAAACATAATTGAAGTTTCTTTCATGTTTTTATTTCCAAACATCATAAATTTAAAAGTTATGAAGAGCTACCAGTTTTATCCACTTGAAAAAAGCCAGGCCGGATAAAATCAAATTGAATAAAAATAATTCAAGTTTCTTTCATGTTTTTATTTCCAAACATCACAAATTTAAAAGTTACAAGCTCAAACTTTATTTCATTGGTAATTTTAGCCTCAGTTGGTCCTCATGAATTCATTTCGGCATGCCTATTGGCTTAGGTATATTTTGAAGTGTTTTTGACTTTCAAAAATTCAAATCTCTCCTTATATGAGCGCTATTGAGAAACTAGTTGTTGATTTAAAGATTACTCATCAAGAGCTTTTCAACGTTACCCCACAAACATGGTTTTAAACATTTTTAATTTCCACCCTCACCCCCACAACCACTGAATCATTGGTGTCTAATTTATGCAGACAAAGTTTCCCTCTAAACCCCATAGGGCCCTAAATATAATTTTTTCAAAATTTCAACCCGCTCCCACCTCCCCCAACCAGGAAAAATTGATTTTAGCCGGCTAAAATTGGAAAAAAACCGCTGGTCAGGTCTTTTTCAATTTTAGCCGGCTTTTTTACAACCCTGTTGGTAGCCCTGGTTACAACATGGTAACTCGAATCGATTCACGGATGGTTGATTCACAGTAGGCCGTGATCTCGCCGCTGTTAGTTTTGTTTTTATACAACAAAGCACGAAAGTACTTATTATTTGTATAATCCGTTACATTTTTATTCATGGAATAGTCTTAATAAATCCAACTCGAGTTGACGAGTTTCATCAATAAACTTGTCAACTCTCGTGGGATTACCCATGATAATTATTGTAAGTCAAAAATTAACACGAAGATTACAACTAGCTAAATGGAAGAAATGGTTGCTACCTACTGTGTATGCATTTTATTGGTTTTAGCACATAGCCTTAGCTATTGATTTAAAATTAATTACAATAATTTGGGTCTTAATAACATGCTGGTTTTCCATTGAAATACTATGTACCGTAAGTAAAATGTAGTGTTGACTGAATTCCACAAGTTAATTTTAATAGAAATTTCTTGGTCACAATTTTAAACGAGTAGGAGGCTTAATTATACTGGTCTCTGTATAGACAATTTGTGATGGCCATTAATAAATAATTCATGCTGTGATTCGCCAGATGCTACGCATGTAGGGGATGACTACTGGTTCCTATTTAATATGTATAACGCCTTGTTTGGCAAATGCTGCATTCTTCTCCTCGCGAAGTTTCAGAATAAAAAGATCGCTATTTACACCTCGACCCTCTATTCGGCTTGTAACTTGTAGAAATTTATCGTTTCCAGAGGAGTAAGTGAATAAATTTTGCATAGCATTCTTTCTATGTTCGAAATAAGTAATTACTAATCATAAATCGAAGTCTATATTCAAGGCTCTGCACTTCAAATACATTTTCCTCCTTGTTTTTACTTATTTTGCACCTTATCTCCCTTGACGCTTAACTAATTACTTATAGCTATAGAGTTCAGTATCCCCACAGTTCACCTATAGTCTGGTATTCATGACAGTTTTCGAAATTTAAGTGTGCGGCTCACCAAGTATTCTCTTTTTAGAGGTTACCTGTAATATAATAAAAGTAAAAATAAAATAGTCCCTATACAGGCCGTGAAGACCCTTAGGGTTCCAGCATTTTCTGGCTCCCAGATTTTAGACAGTCAGCCACGAAAATAGTAAGGTCAGCCTTATGCACCAGCAGCCTTCGTCCCCAGGATTTCTCCAGGTTAGAGGCTGAGTCGACCCCAGAGCCATAGTGCCACCCGAAGTTTTGCCAATTTAAAAATCATCGAATCCGTGACCTTCCTATTTGTAGCATGGTGCCTCACTCCTGCCGTATTATTTTACAAATTAATAATTTACAAGAAATTATAAGTTACTTCAGATTTCTCCTGAGTTAAGAATGCGCGCGCATTTGGTTGCAGGTAAAAAAAAAAAAACTACAAATTGATTAAAAATAAATTCAAAATTTTGACATTTAACAAGATTAAATCTTTTAAAAAAGCAATTTGATAAATATCAGTCAGTAATGACGATGAATGTATAAACATAGAGCAAACACACCCACTTATTGTATGTTATAATGGTTTGAATTTTTAAATTTAACCTATTATTAGATATCTTATTATTTTAAATCTAAAGGAGTTACAGGAATAAATAAATTACATCATTTTCTAATCCCATCTTCTGAGGCAATTCTTGTTTTTGCTGGCTATTTGAGACAATAATTATACGTTAACGGCGAAAAACACTCCTTACAAGTGGACGAACTTGGTGTGTATTGTGTGATTTCTTGGGAAAATGGATGAACAGTACGGATTTCTCTTGTTTCCATTTGACTTTTGCTGAGGAGGAGTTATATTTTCTTACTTGGGTGAGAAGAGCCCAACTCCCTTGTGGTGGAGAGAAGTCAAACAGGCCATGGCAAGACTAGGTTCTACCTCCATGGATTTAAAATAATTGAAGATTCAACGTCTGTTTGTAATACAGGCCAACAAACAGTCAACCATTTAATATATGAATGTCCAAACATAAGACAGCAGCGGCAAATGCTAATATCAGCAATAAGGAAAAAAGGAGGCAACTGCCCAGTAACTACTCATCAACTTGCAACAGCCTACCTGAAAGCTTTCCATCGTTTTATCCAAGCGATAGACTTTCCATCACTTTAGTGTGTATGATGTAACATAATGTAATACTGTATAATTAACACAGAGGCTGCGTATGAGATACAAAGTGTAATGTGTTAGTTACAATTTATATACCAAATAGTTTAGGTATAAATGTAACATAATCTAGGTAAAAATAAACTTAAATTTAGGTTAGGAGTTAGTAGATATCGTTACCAATCTTAATTTCTTTTCTTGTGTAACAAACTGAAGTTAATTGTTAAAGCTCAATTGTAAAATTAATGCAAACAAAGCATGTATTTTTACTCCGTAATGGGACATACTGATAATAAATCATAAGAAAACAAAAGCAAAAAAACAGCTTCTTCAGTGAAATAAAGCTGAAAACTTGTCAAAATGGAAATAGTTTAAATTTACATAATTTATCCGCTTAGACAAACGATTTTGGCATATATTTTTCTTCCTGTAGCAACTTAAAATATTTAAGTTACCGGTATTCGGTAATTGTTGATATTTTATATTGTAATAATTGTAATTTGTTAGATACACAGTTCTAGATTTCTTCTTATGATACCCAAAGATTGAACCTTAGTATTAATACATCACTTATCTGTTTTTGACATTCCCCACGATGTGTTCTCTCCTCTCACGCAGCGGGCCCGGGTTCGAATCCTGGTCGGGTGAGGTTTTTCTGGGGTTTTTCCTCATCTGTGAAACAAATTTTAAGTAATTTTAGGCCCTTGTAATCCCCGGATATCATTGGCCTTCATTATCATCTTCATCCCATCCTCGCCTTGTTCGGAGTGATTGTTTATGTGACTGGTGTGTCTCGTCCTATGCGTTCGTGTTGTCTCGGAGCTGGCTCCGACATTGGGCTGATCACTCATCCGGGGAGGCCCTCCATGTCCTTGTCTGGTCAAAAAAGTATGTATGTGATTCATATATAATTCCTCTCCCGACAGATCGCGGCCCTGTAAGGCCCGGGCTGCATGGGTCGCTTAAACGTTCCTAAAAGGGAGAGGTAAAACTAAGGTGAAGAGAGAGAGAGAGGGAGAGAGAGAGAGAGAGAGAGAGAGAGAGAGAAAGAGACATTCCCCGCCGAGTTTTTCTTACGATAGCAGTATGACGTTAATTTAAAATTAAAGGGTCAGCTCAACAGTGCTCTATGTCACCGTTTTATAGTTTAGAGAAAAAGCCAGTTAAAGTTCTACACGTGTAGCTTTTCATACAATACAGTTTTATTGGTAGTTGAGTATTCTTTGGTGCTTGGTCAACTTAACTACAATGTTACATAGTCTACTGTTCAGACCATTCAAATTTATTTTTATTAGACCCTACAACACTGTTTTCTTCATTAGACCACTGTTGCACTGACATTTATTTCTACTTGACACAGGTGAAAAAAATTATTTCATTAAATGTTGGATTTTTACATGTAATAATATGTTATTTTAAGATTAAAGTACTTGAGTTAGTTTTATTTATAAGTTCCAATGATTAATAAGTTCTACACTCTATGAAGTACTGTACATGAAAATACTCACTATCATTCTCCCCAGTTCCTTCAACACTTACCTCATTTACAGAAATAAGATAATCATGAAATACTTAAATACTTAAGAAGGTCTTTAATAGTCTCCTTTTTAAATTATGGTTGCCCTTGTACAAGGTTAATTTTGTTTCAGGGAACAGATTATCGACTTCAAAACTGTCTTAACAGACTTAATTGCTCCAACCTCTATATAAGAATTACGTTTTTCCCCAAGTCATACAAATAGTGTTACTATCTAATTTTCCTTGTCGGATGGGTTAGATCACTTTTACGCTGACCTTCTCAATTGCAACATACTTTTGTAGGATGTTTCTGCTTCTCATCGTTGCGAAAAGTTGTAAATTACACATTAAAATATTTAATATTAAACGCTTATTTTACAGCTACTTGAAACTACTTTCTGTCATTGTTCCGGAAATTTAAACTTTGGTTTTGTTTCTACAAAGTTATTTTTCTTTTTTAATTATTGTAACTAATGTATGTATTTGTGTAACTCGGGTTCTAATGATTTTCTTTCTTTTTTTTCAGGTAAGTTTATTCTTGTCATCACATAAATCTGCTAGTCTGCATTGAAAAAGTAAGATTTAATTTTGTGAACTCTAAAATCCTTTAATCTTGTATGACTTATCCGTGCTGCAATTTCAAGCGTTGGACGCCAGGGAAGTTCAATCCCGGTTTACGTTTTAATATATAATTTTGTTAGGCTTGCACCATTGTGGTGAGAAAACTGGGCAGAATGTTAATTTGTAACTGCAGTTGAACAATTCTTCAGAATGATACTACTGTAGTTTGATGTAAGCTAGCAGTATACTTTTACGTGGAGTTCGAGTACACAATGCTGGGGAAAACGAACATTCTGTATGTCAAGTAGTTTACTTTGTTTTGCTTTGAACAAGTATTTCAGATATTTTGTACATTGAATTCCATTTGGCTTGCCGCACGCTTTAAACTTGCTTCTAGTTTGTTTGGAGAATCCTTTAGCATTGAAAACAAAAAGTGTGTTAAGGGCTACTTGCAATAAATTATTCTGTGTGAATGGTAGAACGTTTGACCATTTTTAAGAGAGGGCTGGTTCGATCCTTTACAGAAACTTGAAGCTTATTTAAACTATTATAGACCTATTAATAATTGCATTTCCTTCTAAACAAAGCCTCTACTTTAATTTGTAGAATACATAGAGGTTACAGATATTTTCAAAATCAGATTACAAAATATAATCAGGTAAGACTAATTTCTTACTATCAGGAATTTTCACGAGTTATCTTCGTAGGTTTTGTAAATAATAGTCGACATTTCTATGATTTAATGTCGGTTAATACGATAAGTTATATTTAAGATAAGGAGTGATTTCATCTTATATGAATGGATGTTACTCAGTTAAATGCCCATAGTATGAGGGGGAATGCATAAAATGAAGTACATGAAATACAAGAATTGCATAAAATAAAATAAAATTGCATCATATCTTTAAAAACTAAACTCTTCTAGCCATTGTATAGGATAGTGTTGATATAAACTTTTTTCATGGAAATAGTGTCAGCTCCTATTTTATGAAGTTACGTACAGAATTAATTAATAATCCAGTATAGGCCACATCACTTGCTCTGACAAACCAAACGATATAATGAAACGAGTTATTGTGACTGCAGAGTCGGCGAGTTCTTCGAAGTTTTGCAAAATTACAGCTGAACTCTGCTTGTGACGTTTCTTTTTCTTTATTCGCTTATTATTTTTGTTCTACATGTTCCTCTTCTGCTGAAGATAGGCCTATATATAATGTGTGTGTTAATGTAGTGTACAAATATTTTTCAATGCTTCTTAATATATTACATTAAAAAGCCTTCAAGTCGTGGCGATGACTATTTGAAAGTAAGCTCAGTACTTCAGTAAACCTTCAATTTTTTTAGAATAAAACTACCCTGAATTGTGTCGAGAAGAACCTGTAAATCTCGCTTACATGCCTAAAAAATAAAATTGTGCTTGGAAAGTTGAGAATTGAACCGATAGACTACAATATTGTTCTGTCACATGTATAAAACACGTCACATTTACATATAATATTTAGGCTATAAGTGGCGAGTTTGTTTTTCTTCATACACTTCAAATATTAGTAAATTGCAGAAATATTAAATTTGCATGCAACTTTCTAGTTCATTGTTCATTCTTGAATTATACTCAAATTGTTGTCCTTATTATACTGCCCTGATAAGGAAAAAGGCAGTAACTACATGGCCTTGAAAACTGAGAAAATTGAGATCAAAATTTAATAAAACTATAATTACTTTCTGCTTTATGGATGACATTTAAATTTACACAGTAACTATATAAACAAGCAGGAAAATTCATATCTGACATTAACAATTATTTTTTTCTTGAGTTATTGAATTATGGCACATACTGCCTCTTTACAAAGTGTATGTGAATTTTTGCTATAATTTAAGAATGTGCATTGTATTGTGTTAAAAGAAAGTAATACAAGTTCAAGAATACAACAAGAATGCAACTTAAATCTGACAATACCAAAGGAGGCCTATTTTTGTTTTTGGTTTGTTAATGCTTGAAATATAAAGTCTGATCGCCTTGTGTATTCAGTATTGTGTATAAACGCGAAATGAAGAAAGTTTCCGCTAAAACTCTAAATAAATAATATTTAAAATCTTTGCAACTAAAAATGGTAAAAGAAATAGTAAATTAGACATGGGATATTCATGAAATTGGAGACCTTCGTCGTTAATTTTTAAATGCAGAAGAAAGTCAAGCGAGACATGTTTCATCAGTCATCACGGATATTCTATATACATAGTAATAATGCTTTCAGGAACAAGGACACAGGTTGGGGGGTGAGTAAACACATTTAAATAACTTAAACTGTCATACGATAAGACTGTAGCCTACATTTAAGAGAGAGTTGGATGTGAGCAGAATGCAGGCTTAATTATAATCTCTATTAATTTTACTGCAAAACAATAATTATAGTGTTGGAAATTATATTTTTCCTTAAAATTTCACTTAAAGATTTCCCGTTTGGATCAATTACGGCGGACAGAATTTAATAACAGCAATTTACTGCCATATTATTAATATACTTAACAATTTGCGATGCCAAATTAAAAATATCTAACAAAAAATGCATACATCAGTACACCCTTTTCCTGAAAAGGGAAGTGTCTGAACGCTCTTTGTTCAATATAGTTTATAATGTTTTTAATGTCAGGCAGGATCCTTAGACATAGACAGAACTACCAATTCAATTTCTCCTCGTATCTCCTTAGATTATATAGTGACTGAAATGATCCCGTCATAATAAAGCTCAGAGAAGATGCATCTTATCGCTTGTTTGCGGAATGTTTTGGTCATTCTTCGTAGTACAATGGTCGCATTATCTGTTTTACTCTCCTCACTACTGAACTGTTAAGTTTAAACTTTAAAGCATGGCAACAGACAAGCGAGATGGCAGTAATGGAAGCTTGCTTCTTGGCTTGAATGTCTAAGCCATCTCGTCTCTTGTAATAAAGATGAAAGTATTGCCAGCAATATCAAGCCATTTTTAAATTGCCTACTAATCACACTACGGTAACTTATTCAAATTTTATTTTATTGTTCTTTATAGTCTTTAATTAATTATAAAAGTTGAAAATTATTTAAATTGTGCACTTTTTGTGAAAAGAAATGTCTAAATATAAGTACTGTATTCACATAATAGCTAAAAATATTGTATCGATATAAAAGCTTTAAATGTTTCACAACAATGGAAAATTTAAAAAAGACTTGTAAGTAAAAATGAAAACATAAATAGTTTATTTCTTACATTACAAAGGGTGGCCCATAATAAAATATAGGCCAGATCTTCATAACATTTTAAGCTACTTCTTTTTTTTTTTATATTTGTATTTATTCGTAGCACCATTAAGTAATATAACATTCCGACATGTTTAAACCATTTCATTAATTTAGCTTGTTGCCTATAGTCCTCATACCGGGTTTATTCATGAACCTAAACACTTCAATAACAAAGATTGACACTGTTTATTTTTAAAAATTATTGAATTAAAATAATTCGTTAAGATTACCTCAGGCGTACAATAATTCAGTCAAATAACTCAGTTATAAAATTTGAGTGTATTGCCTTTTGGAATTGTTTTCGCTCTGCCACGTTTTAATCTTATTTGGGGAATTCCGTCAACGAGTCTTCTGATATAATACATTTTCAGATAATTTCTCATGCAAATATTTGGAAAGTGGTGATATTTTTCCAATATAATATAATAATTAAAACCAAGTGGCATAAGAAAATATGTTACTATTTAAACATAACTAAATTAAGGCAATACTAAGGTAGTTCTTCGCCAGCATGTTTTGAAAAAGATGTATTAGTTTTACTACATGAAACTCATCCCAATAAGAAAAAAACAGTAGAGAAAAGTAGCCCCATATCGGATACTTTTTTTAAACAACTATACTAACCACAATAAATATTTTTGCCATAAAACTTTACTTGTATTTTTACTAATATTGTTGTTTAACAATAAACTTCAATTATAAATTTAAAACGTGACAGGATGCCTTTAAATTGCATTAACTTTTAAAGTCATCAAATCACTTAAAATGAAAAATGGTTTCCTAATATCAGATACTACCCGGTAGTATATCCCAATATCGGACACCATCCAATATTAGGCTATACTGTTAATGCATGTGTAGTCCAGTCACCAGGTACCGGTACTGAAAATTGGGGTTGCCTGGAAAAAAAGGTCCGAAGTTAATAGTTTTTAGTATGTGGGTATTCTGAGGTGTAGAATCCAAGTTTTCCAATTCGAGAACCCTGTGCGAACTTCAGGGCAACCGAAGACCCCCGAAATTTTGGGGCTTTTTTCAGTGTTTTCCTTATAACTCCTAAACAATGCAATTTAGCCAAAAATACTCCATTACAAACGTTAAAGAGCATACAATTTCCTATTATTTGCACTATTTACACGTTTTCTTAAACCAAATATGTACCGAGATATGGCGCTTCAAACTTTTGAAAAATTTTCAAAATATCGAAAAACTACGAAAAAAATGCAGCATTTTCCCTAGTAACTTCCATCTTGAAACATTTCTGTATGAATAACGTTCAATAACCTACACAATAGAAATCCCATCCTTAATGAGAAGTTAATTTAAGAATAAAGTACCGGTACTCAATTATCGTTGCATAAAAATTTATTTTATAAAAAAAATTATAGGCCTACTACAAGTGATGGTGGATAGTTATATTACCTAAGTAGAAAATGTGTAAATTATTACAAATTATCCATTAATATTGATTCATAAAAGCCTTAACCGCTTTGCTCCCTATGGCAAATCGGCATCATCTCTCCTCCTGAGCAATGATCTCATCGATGATGTCCTCATCATCGTCGCACTCAGTGTCCATGTCTCCCTCGTTGATGTTGGTCTCAGGCGAATTTACTCAAGCATTTCCTGCACAATTTTTGCAGATGGCTTAGTACAGGAGTCCTGCTTTTTTTGCAGCCGTTGTTAACTAAAATAAAAGTTTTCTGGACTATTGCAGCAAAGCACGAAATTTTGCACACATACCCAGTTAAGCCTGAGAAGTAACTTGATCAACATTAAAATTCAAACAAGCCACTCCTTCCCTTGAAAATTTATATAATTTCAGAAAATATTATACTGAAAAAATGAAATACAATGCAGTTATCATGGCAACAGTGTATTGTTTACAGTGTTCACATAGGGCTTTGGGAACTATATAAACTGGGCTTTAACAAATTCTGATGCTATCGATGTAAGCTTAATACATTTGTGAAATCCACGAAAATAAAGCACAATGTGATGCAGTCAAATAACTTTCTCTACGCTCACTTCACATTTTGATGTAGAATAAGCTGTCTTGTTGCAGTTTAAGGGTTTGCCAATGAGTGTGCTATATCAGAATTTGGTAAGAAAATCCCATCCACTGATACGTTATTCATAGCTGTAGCTTTAATATTAGTTGAGAAATAGGGATGTTTATCAGAGGCCCTAAGCATTTAAAAGGAGACAAAATTGGATGGAACATTTTCAGTCCTACGCCCGCAGTAGGCCTATATTATGTCCCAGTTTTGGGGGAAGGAAAGTATGAAAGTGATATTGAATTTCTTTTTTGTTTCAGCCCCGAAACGGTTGTGTGTTAATATAAGAGTGAGAAATAAAATTTTCTGTCAAGACAATACAATCTTGTGTAACCGGAATTTCTTTTTCTTCTTATTTCAACCACTCCCAGGCATGGTGTGCAGAAGCAACGGAATGCAACGTTCGACATCCTCTATGAGCCCAAAAAAGCTATATCTAGCGTTTTCTGAGGGAATAGTTTGATTGTGATATGTCGTTCTTCCTCATTTCAAATTCTACGTACATATTATATAAGGGCCTAGAGTTTCAAAATCGAAAGACTTCCATAAGTTAATTTCAAATTACAAAATACAAATCCCGGGTGATGCCGGGCCTTTTAAACTAGTTAGTGGATAATTTGTAATAATTTACAAATTTTCTACTTAGTTATGCACATATCATCACATGTAGCATAAATTTTTATAAATTACATTTTTATGCATCGATAATTGTGTACTTTATTTTTAAATGAACACCCCATGAAGAACGGGTTTTCTATTGTGTAGGTTACTGAACGTTATTCATACAGAAATGTTCAAGCATGAAAGTTACTAGGGAAAATGCTCCATTTTTCGCAGTTTTTCGATATTTTGAAATTTTTTTCAAAACTTTGAAGCGTATTTGGTACGTATTTGGTTTTATAAAACGTGTAAACAATGCAAATAATAGGAAATTTCATGCTCTTTAACTTTTGTAATGGAGTATTTTAGGCTAAAATGCATTGTGTAGGAGTTATAAGGAAAACACTGAAAAAATCCCCAAAATTTCGGGGGTTTCGGCTGCCCTGAAGTTCGCACCGGGTTCTCGAATTGGAAAACTTGGATTCTACACCCACATGCAACATATTAAAAAATCATTAACTTCGGACCTTTTTCCATGCAAAAGTACCTGGTGACAGGACTAATGTCCTCAGGTTAACTACTGAGGTACCCAGCGCTTGTGAAGTTGATCCTGTCACTGACTTTGGCACATTGGCACATTACTTTCGTCCTTAGTAGGCCTAAACAGCCAATCACAGGAAAAGCATTCTGTGTCGGATCTCTTTCTCATCATCACCATCACTGTCTGAAGTCTTCTCGTAGTTCATAAAAGGCTGCTAAAAACAGCTTGCAGCTTCCAAAAAGGTTAATTTGGATGTCGCCGAAAAAATGCTTTCTCTGAATTCCTTATGGCTAGTGGCCACGCAAGCCATAAAAGCCTATCGTTGCTCACTGTTAAAGAATACTTCACTAATTCCTTTTCTAGACTTTCTGGTAGAACAGACTTTTGTCCCAATTTTCGGACCACATGTCACTTTAATCTTTACCTTTATGAATAATATAGTTCTTCTAAGTTGACGTTGATACTTTAAGATTTCAGAAGCTTTAAAATAGTCCATTTTATTTTTTCTCACTGCTTCCATATCTTTCATCATTGAATTAGGGTCCCATTTTTTCTAGATGGTTTTGTTTGTACCAGGAGTCATCTTCAAATAATGAAACTACCGGTGTTAATTGACTGAATTCACTTTCAAATGGGCATGATGCCTAAAATCGGATATCCGGTTATTGCCAGTATCCAATATTAGGCATTAGCAGCGGCATTAAACATATTAGGCTAATTTATCTCGCCCATTGTTCACACAAGCATGTTGAAATGCACCACAAGTAAACTATAATATAATATATATTTAATGAAACAAGTGAATTAATTACCACACCTCTATGCAGTACAGGGTGGTAAAGTCTCCTCTGCAAAAACCCACGTCATAAAACAATAAAAACACTTCTCACGCAGAAGATTTTCAAATGACCGCTTCCAGCTCAATACACCAGAGTGGCGTCCTAATAGGCTAGTGATTCCACATAAAGACATCAGGGTTCAGCACTTCCTGTAGCTAATATCTTGCTATCCGATATTAGGAACCTATCCGATATTAGGTGTTTTTCCTTTATAACACAAAATTGCAGAAGCTTAAAAACTTTTCCTCAGAAAGTTATCTACGGATTAAATAAAAAATAAATAAATAAAAATACTGGTGTATCACTTCCAATTTGAAGAACACGTATCAAACATAATCTAATAACAGCTTAGGGCTAATTTTAATGAAGTGTTTTGATTATAATGTATTATTATTTGATAGGTTCTCTGAAAAGATAAGGATACCATAAGCATATTATGTTATAGTTAACAATGTATGTATACGATCGTATACCTCTATGTATATATCGTATACCGTGTTTCCGTAAAGTCATGGTGCACTTACTGTTTCCACATGAAGTGCACCATGACTTTACGGACACACGGTATATACGAGGGTTGTTCAATAAGTAATGCAACACATTTTTTTTCTTAAAGCAGGTTGGTTTTATTCAGGATTCAAATACAACATATTATTCCCCAATCTTTTGGCTACAAAACCCTACTCTTCAACATCATCTCCGTTCATTGCTACAGCCTTACGCCACCTTAATGGGAGGGCCTGTATGCCTGCATGGTTCCACTCTACTGGTCTTTATCAGAGCCAACGTCTTGCTGCGTCAGTAACATCCCCATCATCCACGAAGTGCTTCCCGTGGAGTGCATCCTTCATCGGGGCAAACAGATGGAAGTCAGAAGGTACGAGATCCGGGCTGTAGGGTGGATGAGGAAGAACAATCTACTGAAGTTTTGTGAGCTCCTCTCGAGTGCGCAGACTTGTGTGAGGCCTTGCGTTATCATGGAGAATGAGAAGTTCGTTTGCATTTTTGTAGCGACGAACACACTGAAGTCGTTTCTTCAATTTCCTTAGAGTAGCACAATACTCTTCAGAGTTGATCGTTTCATCATGAGAAAGTACATCGAACAGAATAACCCCTTTAGAGTGCCAGAAGACCGTAGCCATGACTTGACCAGCTGAGGGTATGACTTTGAACTTTTTCTTCAAAGGAGAGTTGGTGTGGTGCCACTCCATGGATTGCCGTTTTGTTTCTGGTTCGAAGTGATGAACCCATGTTTCATCGCCTGTGACAATGTTTGACAAGAAATTTTCACCATCAGCCTCATAACGAGCAAGCAATTCCGCACAGATGAGAGTGGTACCATGCAGTCATACAGGCCCTCCCATTAAGGTGGCGTAAGGCTGTAGCATTGAACGGAGATGATGTTGAAAAGTAGGGTTTTGTAGCCAAAAGATTGGGGAATAATATGTTGTATTTGAATCCTGAATAAAACCAACCTGCTTTATGACAAAAAATGTGTTGCATTACTTATTGAACGACCCTCGTATATATAGGCCTATAATAATCTGCAAGTCCGCCGCCATGAGGGGTCTGGTAACATGGCTGCCTTCTATCCTGACAGATCAGGTTCGATTCCCGGCCGGGTAGAGGATTTTTCAGTGGTGGAAAGTTTACTTCAATGGTTCTGGACTGGTTTTTGCGTTCTCTATCCACAGCCCGCGAATATCAATGCAAATTAAATCCCCGCAGTATCACCCTTGCCTGAAAGAACTTTGACGAGTCGTGGTCATCATCCCATGGCTTCGTTCCGGATCTGAACAAAATATTCATAATCTTATACGGTATAGACCCCTAGAGTATAACAAGTGAAATTGCAACAGATGAGAAAATTAGATTGCGTATTACTTTAAGAATGATTCCGCTGCCGATTTTGTTTGTCCAACTTTTAAAATTATACTATCTTAACTTTGGAGCTGGGAACAATAATGTCCTAGCAGACCTCCGAATTATTTTTGCGATATTTATTCGTCTCTCTTTACATTGTATTATTTGGCATTTTGATTTAAAGCAAACTGTATTTTATGAGTGCTTCAAAATATGTTGAAAATGAAGAGGCACTTAAAATGAATAACTTGACGCTTTTATATCTCCGATCGATAGATTTGTTGGTTAGACCCCTACTACGCCCAGGTCCACAATTCAGTGTGTGGTTATATATCCACTGAATATATTTTTAAAAATTACGTTTTAGATGGAGGGAGTAAATTGCTTGTTTATGTGGTTCGAGATGTTTTTATTGAAATGGAGTAGGATTGATCGATGCTGCCTGTACCAATAAACCAGTCAAACTGTGGCTCATTACTCACTGATTGCATATTGCAATTCAATCCTGCAGGCACCACACCTGGTAAACCCATGTGCTGTTTCCTCTTACTTCATAAAGCCTCCAAATGATCCTCGCCATTACACGTCATCGAGTGTCAATATCGTCCTCAGTAAATGTACTTGATAGCCAATTTCATCAGTGGGGAATACATATTTGTCCGTAATATGATGCATATGACATTGTGGACTGTTTAATGTAGCCATGTAAATGGTATTTTCTGTTAGTTACTAAGCGTTTTCTTCTCATTCCTAATGTTACAGGCTTGTGTTATTACAAGTTATTCTATATTTTATTTCTTCTTGTGAGTAAAAGTCCTGCATGTAATCTGTTTACATCTGAATTGAAGGAAATTTTTAACACATCAATTCTATATTAACAAGAGCTGTCCGGAGTCCGTTAAGAAAAATTCCTAATAATATACACAAGATAAATTCTCATGTACACATTACCTCGAATAAAGCCAAAATTGAATTCAAGAACTCGATTGGGAATGTGAAATAAAATGAACCTAAAAGCTTAGAAATAGAAAGCTAATGCATAATAATATCGTTTACTCCAATAACTGAAAATCTTCATTTTTCACATCTTGAGATCTCAAATAGATTGCAGAAAAGTAGCTATAGGCTACTATATCTTCTAGTCCCATAAGATGGCACTGTCGATAGCTATCTGCAGAATCTGTGGAAGATAATATGCATTAATTGGAGAACTTCCATAATTTAAGAATTCGATGTGGCAGTTTGAAGATGTAAGCTTTCGTTTAAGAAAATAGTAAGTTTCAGCTCTCATTAATGCTGTATTCTTTCTGACAGTTATAGGATCATCAAGACAGAAGAAATACATCTTCGTTTGTTTTGGAAGTGGGATTCGCTTAATTCCAAAACGGCTATCTGTTGTTAGTGAAGTGAAAATAGTCTAGCTCGTAGAAAACGTATGAACATATGGACTAGTTAATAAATGCTGTATTCATTATTATACAGTAACACAATAGAGAGTTTTCGTGATGACGTTTCAAACTTTCAGGGATAATGGAGAATGACCAAAGCGTAAATTGGAGACAAGGGACTTCGCTTTACTAAAAATACCATTAGTTTAAATGTTCAGGGCAACCAAAATTTCATACAAAAACAATAGCACGTTGAAAATTCTATCAGAATAATGTTTGATTTAAAACTTATTGGAAATCCTTCTTTTAAATTTAATTGTTGATAAATTAATACTGAATGACACATTTTTTTACACTCGCCGTGAAAGTCTTAGATACATATTATGAATGCAGATAATGGTACAATTAGTGACTATTTTAAATAATTATATTAATTTAATAGTTTTTCGAAAGAGTTTAAGTAAGAGGCACGCAAACCCTTAAGACTTTCCTATATAGCGTAAACAAGCCATTCGTGCTGGATAAAATTTAGCTAGATTCATAATGTTAGTATGATTCTTTTTTCTTAATGATTTTCCATTGTGGGATGTAGTGCATTTACCCAGAAACAAAACTATAACACGAATGATATTGCATTTTATTGGTATAAAGAATTTTATTTAAATTACATCTATAATCTTGTGTAAAAGTTATATTCATAGTGGCTATAATTGGAATATTATTTCGCTATACAAACTTGTTTTTGGACTGAAATTAGTACATAATATGCGCAATGACTACCCAAATAGTTAATATAGCTGTGCTTCTCTTTAAACTTAATTCATACTCGTAAACATTGATATAAGAAATTCTAACAATGTATGAAGATTTCACAAAATGCACTGGCATTAATATTAATTATGTAAGTGTTGGCCTAAGATTCACTGATATGTTTGTTATTGATTTAAAGCAGGAGATGAATGAATTAAATTCAATCTGTCAGGAATTACATTAGGTATGTTACTTGCACATAAGGAAGGAGAATTAAAACTGAAAAATACATTTAAATATATTGCAGATATCAGTGAACGTAGGCTACATTTCGATAGAATGCACAGTACCGGTATTATATCAACAGCTGCAGTTGCATTTATTTGTTCAACGGCTAGATTTTTTTTTAATCTGTTATTTATATTTATTTAATCTGAGGTCATTTATAAAGAAATGAATCAAGGCGGGCAAACAATATAAAAGCGATCGACAATTTTATAGGTTATGTTTGGGATAGAGCCATAATATATTATTCCCATTATAATGAGGATTAATTAATGTTTAGGTGCTGTCAAGAGGACAAATAATGAAGTTTATGTAAAGTGCCAGCTGAGTAGAACTTTTGGAAATGAAAGTATGGTCTTTAGTAAGCAATTTCATCTATTATTTATATTGACAGAAACTGGTACATCTGAGCTGGCCCTGTTTACCTTGGATTCGAATACTAATGTTTGTGGCGCCTCGGCCGCTGATTGGCTGTCCTCGAGACCAATCAAAATGCTTCGGGGCCCGGACATGGCATTTTATGTAATAGATAAATACTTACATACATACATACATACATACATACATACATACATACATACATACATACATACATACATACATACATACATACATACATACATACATACATACATACATACATACATACATACATGCATACATGCATGCATGCATGCATGCACACATACACACATACACACATACACACATACACACATACACACATACACACATACACACATACATACATACATACAGAGTCTACACACAAACATATCATGAGGGAGGTAAATAATGGAAATATTGAAAAATAACAGCAACGATAGTAAATCCACTTATCCAAACCATGAGATCTGAAAGTGAAATGGCTTAAGCAGAAGACAGAAAACCAGTTATCTACCGGGAGTTCATAGGCCTACACATTTGTAAGTTGTAATGGCAGAATCAATCGCATGCACAATAGCACCATGTCTTACCATTAAAGTCAAGGCTGGACAGTAATGATACGTCTGTCGTACCTGCTAAGTTATCTCCTGACATTTTACTGCACCATTTCATACCTCCTGCAGAACACGAATATGTCTGTGCTTGTGTAAAATAACAAAAGAACCTTGCACTGAGCAATTTTCAAAACTTTTATCGTGTAGTACAGTAGTAAAATAAAGGAACTCAGATTCGTGTGGTACAGTAGTAAAATAAAGGAACTCAGACGTAGGCTATATTATTGCAACCATTGGATTTTTTCGGGGAAATTGGCAGTTTTCTTTGAAATGAGCAAGAATTTCGCACGATATTTTATGAACGTCCATTTTAAATTCATTCTCTCTCTTTATCGTTCTATCTATTTACATTCCCCTTTTACTTTCACACTTTTCTTTAAGTGCTAAGAAAATCACAAACAATCTGTATTTATTCTAGGCGTTTTACAATACAGCAGACCTCCCCAGGAAGTTGTTCTGTCCTACGAAATTATTTACATCATCTAGAAGGTCACGAAGTGATAATTGAGTTTAGCAGGAATTTTATTTTCGAATACAAACAGGTTATGCGTTTACAATTTGTTGGAATCATTTTCATATTACAGTAAATTTATAACTTTAATAGACTTTAACGTTATTGATGGGAATGTGACAGTGGTCACATAAATTCAACTGAATGGGTAATTTAAGAACAATTATGATAAAAAGAGTGGCATAAGCACAAAAATAAAAATATCGTTAGGGGAAGCAGAGCCGACAGTGCCTTGTGTATCGGTATGAATTATCTTTAATTTCATCCTACTGTGACGCCAATAATAGTTATAATATCGAATTAAAATGTATTGCGGGGCAAAACTTATTAATGCTTTAAGTCTAAAACATTACTGGAGGACTCATGTTTAAGCAAACTGACCTATAGCAGCGCATGTGGCTACGAAATGGAATCTGATAAGACATAAGAAAATTCACCTATTTTATATTTTATTGAAACTGAGCGAGAATAAATAAACATAATATAATTCATTTCAAAGTGCACTGTAGTTTATTCGGATTAAATATTCTGTACACACAAGAGTGTAAAAAAGTAGCTTTTAGCACAATGTATTATTTGGTAGATAACTATAAATATGAAAAATATACGATATCTGATATTTATAACTATTGAGCCCAATAAAAAAAAATACACTTCCATGAGAAAATTTCCACATCAAACATATCATAAAGAATTCTGCTTCCAGGAAATATGCCAAGTTGCCCTTTTTCTGCTTTGAGTTTGCACAGTTACACCAACAATCATAATTATGAATATGAATTTATTTGTTCTAAACAACAACTTTACATCAGCCCAAATTTCTACTTTAGAGATGGATCCGTACCTACCTTACGGTTTCTGACGGATCCATTTCAGCACATTACATTACTAAAATATATCGCACAGCAGTTCAACGTGCCTCAATTTTAACGTTAACGTTTGTTTACATAAACAACTGGGTCTGCACACTATTCCCGCTGCTGTTAGTTCAAGCCTACTCCAGTCTTTGTGAACTGCCTAGAGAAAAAATCTACGGGGCACTCGCTTCCCTGTACGATGGAGACGTGTGACTACATGTCATTTAAACATTGGATAATATTAAGTCGTAATCCCCCTTTAACTACGTTATGCTTTACTAAATGTTATTAAGCTCATATCTGCTCTTGGTTATTACACACTCTTCTTTCCCACTATTAACTTCACTTTCCTATTATTAAATTCTACTGACACACTGATTTAGCTGTGGCCTCCCTAGCTACGTTTTCCCGTTTGAAACATATTTAATTTTTTACGGCTTCTAGTGATAATTGGTACACCAACAATCATAATTTATATAGTTGGTATTGTAGGAAGGTAGATCTCAGTCTTCTATGATCAGTATTATGTCGGTGTACAGGTAGGGGGGGGGGAAGCGGACCGACTCTTGTAGCTGATTTCAGAGCCTTGTTCTCACCAGTGTCCAAAGAGATATAACGGAAACGTTTGTTTTCACAAGC
Organism: Ectobius pallidus; assembly: GCA_964059195.1. NCBI lineage: Eukaryota > Metazoa > Arthropoda > Insecta > Blattodea > Ectobiidae > Ectobius > Ectobius pallidus. The sequence goes on from CAXKWD010000010.1 coordinate 21,584,309, forward strand.
AATGCAAAATTCGTAAAATTATTTCTTAAATCAAGTCAACAGTCGACACTAGAACAAATTTCAATACATTTCCTGCTATCCTGTGCATGCCGCTAGGCGTGCTAGGCATGCGCAGTGGCTCATATCGTCAACTTAGATATTTTAGTAGGTCCGCTTTTTTTTTCCCCTACCTGTAGGCTACATAAATATATGTCAGAACTGTCGAGTTGATGCTCTGGTTTCATGTAATTTTCAATTGTCACTGATACCATTTCTAAATATCTGTTTAATATAACGGTAAACCCGCTAAAATAAGGCTTAGACCAATAACCATGCTGAGATTGGGACTGCAAGATAGGTAAGGAAAATATTCTCAATAATTGCAGCGGAAAAGCAGAGAGGGAACATTCACATAAGCAAAAACTGCACACAGCATTCACATCCTGGAAGTAGGACTCTTATGCTGAGATAAACATACACTTTGCCGCCTTTACCTCAAGTGCTTCCTCGAGTCAAGAGCTCGCCGAGAAATCCAAGTGGCGGTTTAATCTTTCACACCACTCACAAGCTGTCCCGTTTTAGCTATTCACAGTCCTTCAGGTTGGAATGTTGTAGAACTACTAAACCCGCTGTTCGAACAATAGTTTTGAGTTGCCAGTATTGAAATTACAAAGACACTGCGATTTACACACTGCAGTATCTGTCGAACTAACGTCTACAACCATGAGTCAACGCAACTTTTCTGCGTTTACATTTCGGTACTTGGGTAATGTCGAGGACATACTTCCTTAGCTTGTGTATATACTGCTGTGGATTTAATGCATCTAATGTATTATTTAAATCTTGATTGCAAATAAAAGTGCACTATTAACACAAAATTTACGTAACTTTGAGACCTTCTAGACATTTATAACTTTATTGGTTGAACCTGTTGAAGAATCTACTCGCACAAAAATAAATGAATTCTTTGACATGCACAATAGAGGTACTGTACAGTGAACGTCACGAAAAATGCATTCCGACTCACTTCGAACCAGACACATTAATGTACAGTACTAATATTCTCATAAGTTATATACATTATACCAGCCAGACAATCATAGGCATAGTTTCTTTTTCACCCCCGGAATACCTCAGCCTAGTAGGCAGATATAGCCTAGTAGGCTATATCTGCCGAAAGTTGAAGTTAATACGATCCCCCTTTCCCTTCGTGAGTACGGGATTGTGGGGATGTCGTTAATTACTATTCTCGTGAGATTCTCCCATCCCGTTTTGTCCTTATAAATCTTATTATTCTGATTATATATTTTCTAACTGCATTTTACAATGGTGTTTTTTTTTTCTTCATAAGGAATAGCAGGGAGAGCGCCGTACTAACTTTCTGCGTTACCTTTGGTTAACATGAGGGGCCCAGCCTTTGGATGCGTAGTTGACTATAGATTCTAAAATTGCTCTCTATAAGGCCCCCTGCACACAGGGACAGTACTGGCTGCCAGTAGCACTAGCCAGTACTGGCCGCCAATAATTATCCCTCTACTGTCCCAGTGTGCAGGGGTACTTCCCTTCAACGTCCAGTAGCTACTGGCGGCCACTAAACTTAAGGCAGGTTTATCCCCCTGCACACAGGGACAGTACTGGCAGCCAGGAGCACTAGCCAGTACTGGCAGCCAGTAATTATCCCACTACGTGCAGCAGACTACTGGCGGCCAGACACCGTTCCAGATTTGGATGAAATTTTGTAGAGAGGTAATTTTCATGTATCTTTAGAGAAATACAAACTTTTATTAAAATATTTCAATCCGTTTTTTTACAGCCATGTCCAGAAAAGATTAGTCTGTTACTTGTAGTGAGATATTTGAATTTTATTATAAATCCTTTATACCTTGAATGGATTATGAGAGGTAGTTATGCCAGACACTATCAGAACGTTACGGAGGTATTAGCAAGCCTCTTTTCCATTATATGCCGGCAATAATGTAAAAATCTTTAAATATTTTATTCGTGGACTCAATAATAAAACTTTATTAACTTACTACTTGTACACATAGTGACAGATTGACCGCTGGGGAAAATGTACGAATCAAACTTTTTCCTGACTTCGTAAATCTGCACCATTTTTATTTATATATTTGTTGGAATATTTATTTTATGTTTTGTTCATTTATGTCAAAACCTCCCCCATATAATCAGGAAAAAAATTAATATTAATATAAGTATATTACTTTTAATACAATATTAATACAAATTATTAGCCTACGATATTCTACACAATGTAATATTAATATTAGTACCACATTAATATTAATGTATAAAATATCCCTTAGCTGTTTTCTACCCTTATTATATGGCGTAATTCCTATAAAAGTATACATTCTTTAACAAATTTTCCTCAAAGTATATTAACGTACACTCTAGAATGTGGAATATTTTCTAGGCAACAACATATTAGATCAAATCACTCCTAGCTTTTTTTCACCTGTTTTAATCTCTACCCAAAACTACATTTTTTGACAAATTTTACGCGATTTTACAGACAAATCCTCTAAAAGTCAAAATAACTTCTTAGGCAGCTTGAATAACAGAAGAATCCACATCTTAGCTGTTTTCTACCCATGTGTTGTGTTGTGTATTATTCGAAAGATTTTACAACCGATTCTGTTTTCTTCCCCTATTACACAATCTATTTACAAGTCTACAATTTTTATAAAAGTTTGCCTACTTTGACAATATTAATACAAGTTCTATAATATTCTATATTCTATAATATAATATAAATACTGTTTATATTAATCATAATCATACATAATTAAATAATTGACCCTTGTACTGCCTACTGGCTGCCACTAGAACATCCACTGGCTGCCAGTAACTGGGGGCCAGTACTCGCTACCTCTACTGCCCCTGTGTGCAGGGGGCTTAAGACTCTGAAATTTGTAAACTTATAGCTAGCTTTCCAGAGAGCCTTCCGAAAGCTGTTAACAAGTTACCAGCCGTTCTGCTTATATTAGGCTACATATATGGGTTCCGAATTTGTTTCCTTCCTGTACAGTGATTCCTAAATATTGCGTTTCATCCACTAGAGTCAATCTTTGGCCATTGAAACTAACTTGAGGAGGTCTTCTCATATTCAGTTTCCCTTTTAGCCTATGCATCTTGGTTTTTCATTGTGAGATTGCAAGTCTAGCCTTATGTGACATCGCTACGCTGGTCTGGCTTCCAACTCAGCACGCGACCTTCCCCTAATTAGGAAGTCAACGTCATCAGCATAAACTATTACTTTCGCGATTTGTGTATTTGTTAAGTTCTTAATAGCTTCATCGAGTGCCAGATTCCACATCTTGGGCCTCTGTCAACTGCAACATTTATCATTTCTAATCCAACAATGATAATGATATAAACATACAAGCTAATAGAGAATACGGCAATAGAATAGTTGAAGCACTGCACTAGAAACCGGAAGATCGCGGGTTCGATCCCCGATGATGTTGGGATTTTTCAATTGGCCTAATCCTTCTGGTGGCACTATGACCCTGGGGTCGACTCAACCTCTAACAGAAACGAGTACCAGGAGCAGGCCTAAGGGTAAAGGCGACAGGTGTGTAAGGCTGACAACATTACCACATTCACTTGCCGAATTTCTAAAATCTTGGAGCCTCAACCTCCTGGAACCCTTAGGGACTCCACGGCCTTTTCCGTACTTTTATTGGGGAATACACTAATACGCAGGCTACATAATTATACCATTTTTGAACTAAGGATTCTTTGATGAGAGAAATTTCGAAATTATCCCAGAGTTAGGAATTTACCTTAGGCCTATACCACCACTCTCATACTGTTAGAATGTACCTGAAGACTTGCTAAACTCTTGGATGCTCATACATTATAGAAGCTGGTTTCACATTCATTAAAAGTCGCCAGCTACCAAAGTGGTAAACCAACTGCACTGGATTTTCGAATCACGCTGTTGTTTTTTTTCTAGCTAGTAGACTGGAAAGAATTCCCACTTTTGATGAATAAAATAACGTTCAACTGGCACAGCAGATTCGTTAGAGTATAGCATAATAATTTTCTTAGTTTTGTACAATTTCTCTAAAGATTATTTCTATATGCCTATAATTTTATGATGATTAACAGTTTATCGGCTAGTTCTATTGGAACCTTGTAATCTCGACCTTGTGTCCCTGTTGGGGTCGTCACCCAGTCTGCACGCGACACTTGACATGCCACATTATCTCAACTCATTCTTCATTACACGTGGGCGACTGCATTTCCTACTCACCACCCAAACAATTTAGCCTGATCACCAAAGATTTACAAAAATAAAGTACCGGTACGTTGTTTTCAGATTTAATTTTTTCACCTTAATGCTTCAACATTACATTTGACAAATAAACATAGAAATACTAACGTTATTTTTTCTATTTTTTTGTTTTGTTTTGTTTTTTTTGTTAAGGGCTTAGGGATGTTCGAGAAATTATATACATACAAATAAGAAGATGGAGGGTCGTCCATGAACAAATAGGCCTAGTAGGTTTTCCCTTAAAGGATTATTTTGTGAATAACTAAAAATATGAAAGGTGTACGGTATCTAAGATCGAGAACAATATTTCAAAAAAGTTTTCAAATTGCTGTATTTAGGCTATGCATTTCAGTCTAACGAGAAACCGTCGATGGTTAAGAAACCCTTAGGCGAGTCATTAACAGTCTAGTAAAATATTAAGTTGCATGCCCTTAACCTCCAAAACACTGGTAGATTAACGAGGGGTAATTTGAATAATTTCAGACATATTAATATTTTTCTTGGAGTGTACAGAATTTCTTTCAAGTATTAGTAGGATACTTACATGTTTAAGGAAGCTATTGAGGTTTTATAAAGTAAAAATATTTGTAAACTGACTTCACAATTATTGAGCTATCCATATTGGGCTACCCCCAAAATTTTTACTGGATTCAAACACATTGGGAAAATTGGATATATTGTGGGGTAGTATGTATAACACTGGATATCTAAAGTGAAAAATGATTTGTAATGTTGATTTTACTTCTGGTCGTATTGTAAGTATGGGTTTGACAGTAATGATTTTTGAAAATTGAATTCTGTCGTGTGTTGTAACCCCCTTTTAAACGTTGAAATAAGAATCAAATGCTTTCTTGTTAAAGCCGGCCACTCTGGCTTTTATATAACCCATCTGATTTTCTTCGAGATAGTCCAGTTCTCTTATTTCTGTGAACAACCGTTAGCGTAAATTGTATCTCAGTATCGCAATTTTTGTCTACAAATGTCCAACCACACTCAATTCTTCCTTTGTTAATCCGAAATCCTTTGATTCCATATTATACTTTAATCCATCTGCCAAATTTTTCTCTAGATCTGCCCAAAATACTGAAGGATGCCCACTGTCACCATTCGGTTTCGAATTTTAGAAGATACAAACAATATAAAATCAATCATAAAATTCGTCATTTAAAATTCCCGCAGAACACTATCCAATTTCCCCAGTCGAGGTAACGATTTCTAAAATATCCGTGAATCGGTTAAAGGTTGGTGTTTATACACTGCATATTTTAAGCAGCTTACAGATAGAGGTTTTGGTAGATATCTTCCACCAGATAAACATGTCTACAGACATGAAGTTGAGCATCAGCAATCTGATTTTTTTTTTTAAGAGAGAGTTCACAAACATCACATTCTTCTCACAACCAACAACCGAATTGTCCAGCTATTCAAATTATCGCTCTTTTTTTCTATGTTGGGCATTTGTTTGTATTACTGTAATGTTTGCAATTCTTAAAATAGAAAAGCTTTCTAATTATTTGTAATTTTAATTAATTGCCTACATAAGTGGATATTTCCAATTTTTCTTCAAATCGTAACTTCTGATATGATGTCATTCAATTATAGGCTATTGACGCTTTTTGTGATGTTTTCTCTGGCAATACAGGGGGCAATTTATTCGTTATTTTTTTACCCACTCTTATTTCAGCGGTTAACTTTGTTTAATAAAGTGCGTAAAAGTCAAATATGCACTCACTCTTAGAAGAATAAGAACATTACATTCATTCCTGATTTCAGAGTTGCAATTCCAGAGATCTTATTGTTAGAATATTGGGTGGAGTGAATAAAAATTGAGTAGTTACTACAGTAATAAGTACTAGTAGTAGTAATTACTTTCAGTAGTTACTTACAAGTACCAGCTTTTACTTAAATTTGAGTGAATAACCTTATACTAATACTTATAAGTTAATACTGGATGAGCATGAGTAGTTACTACCAGCTCAGCTATGCAAACTACATGTAGTGGACCGTGATTACTTAAAGTAGGCCATGATATCTACATAATAAGAAGAAGTGTTTGTCTTTCTGTTTGTCTGAGTGTGATACCCAGCCAAATCTAGGGCATGCAGATGAGCGCCCCCCCCCCCAAAAAAAAGAACTGTCAGAAAACATAATTTTTTCCACTATTGCAGCATCAGATTTTAGTAATAGGCTACTTTTCAATTGTAAAATTAATAAGTACTCTTCCTATTTTGCCATAGCAACTGGGGAAGAAGAGCATTGCGGAAATAAATTTTTTCAACGTAAAGCATGGAGATGTCGATTGCTTTGATTTTGTTAGCCTGCTCTACTTGATTTATTTTTTTGTAACATTACAGCATGAAGAGATCTGAAATTTTTAACATAGGTGGACGGAAGAGATCATGAATGTAGGTCTAAATGGAAACATTGCTCGATTTGGACGAAACTCACTGTGCAGGGTACAGCGGTTCGGTGGTGAAATGATGATTACCTGGGCGCCACAGTATAATGCATATACTGAATATTTCTGATTTGTTGAACCCGCCTCCGGTCTGCCAGTCGATCGTTGAGCACTTCCCTCTAGCTTCAGGGTAGGAAGCGAAGAACACCTTAATATTATTGCTTGAATAATAATGCAGTTTCTTTGAACACTGAAGGAATATTCTGTTTATTCAAAACGTTGGAAATACAAGTCCAGTCATTGACAATAATTACAAAATTTGTTTGTGAATAATTAGTATTGTTGCAAGTTCTCGGTAGATCGTTACTAGTGATACAATTGCTGCCGTATATGATTTTGACTAATCGCGATTGAAAGTAAGAATCCTTCTAAGTCGATTAATTCCACAGCTAAAATTTTATAAGTCCAATTAATTCTGTGGGCACGCGGCCTCAAAGATAAGTAGAGTGATTGATGTAGGCACGCGGCCTCGACGTAGAGTGATTTTGACTGTTCTAGGCACGGGGCCTTGAAGTAGAGTCCTGTTGACTGCTCTAGGCACGGGGCCTTGAAGTAGAGTTGAATATGACTGTTATAGGCGCGGGGCCTTGAAGTAGAGTGATTTTACAGTGCCACGTTAGGCCTAAAGAAAACTTTCTTGGACAAACATTTATCCCTACTCTTCTTAATTATTATTCGTGAATCCCGGCACGTGGTACTATAGACCAGTTCTTATTGGCAAATCTCCCGACCAATAATAATATGTTAGTTTCCCACGGAAATCAATTGGATTTTCCCTTATTCTCAAAACCCACAACTTAGCGTCTCGGATTTCTAAGAAGGTTCGGACAGCGTGTTGTATCAGTAGCAACATCAGAAGCAAGGCTTAAACACAATAGCCGACTTCTTAGAATTACTTAAGTGGATCAGTACCCTTTGTGATAAGATCTCGGGAGATTCCCGATACATTGTACCTGAGTACTGCATTGCCTTATCTCGCACCCGCTAGGTCTGCTAGGGAAATTCCCAGCTTCTCCGTCTATTCACTGCAATCTCATTTTAATAGTTATTTAAAATGATGTTGTTAAACTTTTTACCTTTGCCTTCTTTCTAGTTAATAATATTTATAATGAATGTTCCGTCTTTTCACGGTCATTTTAAGACCAAACACGGGCTATGAGATTTTATGATTTTAGTTTGAATAAATTTGGGCAATTAATCTGTCATTTATTATACTTAATTTGGTTATCTTGTTTATTTCTTTTTACCGAAGTATCTGAACTGCAATATATGCCCTTGTCTATTAAGACAGGAATCATCATAGCCTATGATTGACTTACTGGCTGAATATACTGCATCTCTCCACAAAATATTATACCTTATTTTCCTCCAGTGTTGCAACTATCTTACACAAATACATAACTAATTTAATTCCTATCCTGACACGAGACTTCACCTTAAATCCTGTCCCACATGTACAAGTTTTGTGACCCTATCACATTCATGCCTTCATACATCTTGCGGTTTTCTGTAGTGTTACGTTGTTTGTACGTATTACTTGATTTATTGCATGACCAAGACATTACAACAAAATTTTACGTAAACGCCATAAATTTACCGATATACCCTCGTGAGACCATGAAAATTAAGCTCAAGCAGTTCTCACTGAAATTTTATAAAATATATTGAATGCATAAAAAAAACAAAAACACTTTTTTTTTATATATTGAGACTTTGACAAGGTCGATCAAGCAGTTCTCACTACACCTACACTATATTATAAAGAAGGCATAAAAACACTTTTTCATGAGGCTATGACAAGGTCGATCAATCAGTTCTCACTACTATTACACTACGTTATAAAGAATGTATAAAAACACTTTTTTTTATGACAAGGGCGCTCATTCAGCCCTCACCGCAATTTCAATACAATATATTGCAATGCAAAATACACACGCATATTTTACTCTCATTCATACCCATTCCTCTAATCCTAAACCTATGTGGAACTGATAACCTATCATGCCAGTAGCTATTTTACCGCGTAAAATATACATTACAGGTTATAGGCCTACATTATTCCAGCTCAGTACAATGCCTTTCGGTTATTCCTTGCTTTCCTCTAATTTGTTCATATTTACAATACATTGTCGATAAATGACGTCACACAAAATCACTGATCATCTGAATACATTTTACGGATTTATATCCTTTATTGGTTCTGCCCAAAAATTTTCTGCTTCTATGAATAATTTAAGATAACTAGAGTCAAAGGTTAAGCGTAGTTTTCCATGTGCTTTCACTACATTACAAATCGGATTTATTTGCTTACAGGCTTTTTCCATCATTGAAATTGGTACAGGCCTACTCTTATAGCGACGCTCAGGAATTTCTTGTTTTAATTTAAATTTGTGTTGGTAACCCCGAAATAGGCCTGGAGTTGAACTGAACACTGATTTGTTCTTATATAGCATGTTATATAAAGTCGACTTTTGACCATCTGATAGCACATCAATTTCTTCTACTTTCTCTCTGAGAATTAATTCGATATCAACATTTTCCTCTTCATTTCCTCCATTCTGACTAATGTTAGTAAAATTCGCGTGTACCGTTTCACATTCATTTTCATCTACATAATTATTAGAACCCTTAATGCACAAATGATCATATTCTTCGTCCTCCCAAACAATATCAGATTCCATTCCCTGTAACTCTGCGACACTTTCGTCACAATCAGCCTCATTATCACCTTCATATATAAATACGGCCGGTTTAATTCCCATAGGCCTATATTCGTCGATACTATTTCCCTCTTGTACTACAACTGATTCCACCACGAAAGGCTCGCGTAATAATACATCTTCATTTTGGCACTCCAACTCCTTAGTAATTATATTCTCATTAGATAAAAACGGTACACGTAACTTTTCTTTCTCATCTAATTCCATTTCTACCCAATTTTCTTCAAAATTTATTCTCATTAGTTGATCTGTCATAGAATCACAACCCAGAATTAATTTATGTGCTAAATGTTTTATTGTCAAAAAGTAGACTTCTAACTTCTTTCCCTCAATTTCCAACGGCAACATACACTGATGCTCAATTTTATGGGATTTGGCACCAATTGCAGTTTGTGCGTATAGGCCATGTACTTTCAATTCCTGAACGCGCACTCTTGCTGCTTTCAGCGTTTCATAGAATTTTTCGTTTATTAGAGAAAAAGTACAGCCAGTGTCCACCAACATATCGACTTCAAATTGGTCTATTTTTTACCCTTATTAATGGCGGATATGTGGGTGTTATACCCTCTCTATTTGCACATCCTACTACGCACCCCTTCTCTCGTGTTTTATTTTCATTATCAGGTCTTTTTAATCCTTTTAATCCCTCGGTCTGTGTGACGTCATTTCGACCTCCAAATGCGTCTCCTAGTAGTTTAAAGGCCTGTCTTGCGCTACATGCCTTTCGTCATTTCTGTGACGAATGTCTCCCTGAATATCATTGTGGTTTCCCGTGCTATGCGCCTGATTCCTTTCACCTTCTATGTTAATGTCCCCCTGGTTTTCTGGAATTCGTTCTCCTACTTCGTTCTGCATCCTGCCATGAAATCGAACATTATTTACTTGTCTGTCTTGAGGCCTATTCTCTTGATTATTTCCCCTCCAGTTTTGGTTCCCATTATTTCTATATGAGTTATTATTAGGGGGTCCTCTGTTCGATTCCGCATTTCTGTTGGCATGTCCTTGGTTCCATCTACCTCTGTCATTATTTGGACCTCCTCTCGTATCTTGATTCATTTGCATATTATCCGGTCCATTTTGTCTCCTATTATCGCTACGCTCTTCTCTGTTAGTTCCTACTTCGAAACTAGATAATAACTCCAAAGCCTTGCTATAAGTTTGGGGACATGATACTATAAGCAGGTTACATATTTCCGGCTGAAAATGTCTCGTCACAAGCTGAATGGCCTCGCGTTCTGGCATTCCGGGGTCTAGTAACTTGATTAGGCCTATAACTCTTAGGAAATGGTCCGATAGAGAGACGTTGCCCCTAGGTGAATATCTCCCATTATAGACCTCATTTCTAGCTAAAGCTCTCTTCGCCTCACCCCAATATCTTGCTAAGAATAACTGCTTAAAATCCTCATAGTTGCACTCCGGGTGTACTGTAAGTTCAAACCACTCTTTTGTTTTTCCTTTTAAGGCTCTACCGAGGATCAACATTTTGTACTGAGGTGGAATAGATCGTAAAGTAAAATATTCTTCAACAGATTTCAAGAAGCTCTGAGGGCTCGTGTTGCTCTCATTGAAGCTGGGAAGTGATACCTCATTTCCTATTAAATTACATATATTAATCCTATTATCGCTAACTACCGGCACGCTGGTGGCTACCGTCTCGTGTACTGTATTACAGGACTCATTTGCAACACTAGGAGGCCTATATGTATTTCCTATTCCATTACATATACTCTCACTACAATTTACAGCATAGTTATTTGCTACAGGCCTACGATTTTCGACCTCTTTAGCTACCGTGCTTACTTCTTTAGAGATTTCCCCTATTTTAACCGCTAATATATTTTCTAAATGCACTACCTTGTCATTTACTTCCGAGATTTTGTCTCCTAACCCTACTGTTACTTTTCCCACCTGAGTCTCCATATTCTTTTTCAAGCTAGACTCCGATTTCTGTATTTCCTTCTCCAAAATTTTCCTTTCATTGAATAATTTTTCTTCATATTTCTTGCCCTGCATTTCTATTTTTCTATCTACCGATGCCATATTAGCCTCTAATTCAGACCTAATTTCCCCTTGACTTTCACTAATTTCTTGCCTCATTGCTTTTTCACTTTCTTTAAGTTCCCTACAGAGTTCTCCCCTGATTTCGTTGCATATGTTAGATTGGACCTCTTTTATATTATTAAGCTCCCTCTCAAGCCTATCTATATTCTGCCTATGTTCTTGGTCCGATTGGTCTATCCTATCTCCCAGTTTCTCTATCTTTTCCCCGGTATTTTTCTCTAGTTCCTTCATATTTTCCTTAGAATTTTTCTCTAGTTCCTTTATACTTTCCCTAGTTTCATTGATACTTTCCCTAGTTTCCTTACTAGATTTTTCTAACCCCTTAATACTTTCCCTAGTATCGTTACTTGATTTTTCTAGTCCCTTCATCATAGCTTCCTTAGATTCCCTCATCATAGCTATCAAATATGCAATAGAATTCGGGTCTATAGTTTGATTCAATTCCCTAGGCCTATGTTCAGTTACACTATCATTCTCGGTCAGCTGAATATTTGTTGCAATATTTTCCTGCCTATTATCAACTCCCTGCTCCAAAACCCCGTCACCTGTCGCGACACTGTTCTCATTGTTAATCTCCATTCTACAATTATTTATTTCCTCACCAGTAAGCAAGTCGTGCCCCTCTCCACCTTCCATATTAATTTTATTCCTAGTAACTTTTCCGTTTCTAAGCCACATACATAAATTATAAGGGTACTGATACACTCTTACGATCTACCTTACCTTTGGTTAAGAAGTTCAACATATAATGCATAACATGTATAATTATACCCTTGCACAATAAATATTCGATATGCCTGAGTTCTTTTAATTTGAAAAAGATTTTATTTTACTTGAATTTATTCTTTAATTTACTTAGTGAGTTTCAGTTTAATTTTACTTTGATCTTAAATTGCAAACTTTTAAAAAAAATATTATTTGATGTCAGGCTTACTAATTTATTTAATTAATATTTACTGTTTCTTAAATTATTGATAATAAAATTGTTTACTTTACTGAAACTCTATGTATATTTAAGTTCTTATCTGTTGGTGATTTTTGATGTTTTCTGCGGCGGTCTCCGGAACTGATGTACCACGATCTTGAATTCCAGCGGTGCCTTTACGGGTGACGTTCTAGAAATTCTGCGGTGTCTTCCTTCCGTTTTGGGATGATTTTTGAAGTTGGTGATCCTTGATGTCCAGCTTCACTCGTGCCCCACGTTGGGCGCCATGTACAGCGGTTCGGTGGTGAAATGATGATTACCTGGGCGCCACAGTATAATGCATATACTGAATATTTCTGATTTGTTGAACCCGCCTCCGGTCTGCCAGTCGATCGTTGAGCACTTCCCTCTAGCTTCAGGGTAGGAAGCGAAGAACACCTTAATATTATTGCTTGAATAATAATGCAGTTTCTTTGAACACTGAAGGAATATTCTGTTTATTCAAAACGTTGGAAATACAAGTCCAGTCATTGACAATAATTACAAAATTTGTTTGTGAATAATTAGTATTGTTGCAAGTTCTCGGTAGATCGTTACTAGTGATACAATTGCTGCCGTATATGATTTTGACTAATCGCGATTGAAAGTAAGAATCCTTCTAAGTCGATTAATTCCACAGCTAAAATTTTATAAGTCCAATTAATTCTGTGGGCACGCGGCCTCAAAGATAAGTAGAGTGATTGATGTAGGCACGCGGCCTCGACGTAGAGTGATTTTGACTGTTCTAGGCACGGGGCCTTGAAGTAGAGTCCTGTTGACTGCTCTAGGCACGGGGCCTTGAAGTAGAGTTGAATATGACTGTTATAGGCGCGGGGCCTTGAAGTAGAGTGATTTTACAGTGCCACGTTAGGCCTAAAGAAAACTTTCTTGGACAAACATTTATCCCTACTCTTCTTAATTATTATTCGTGAATCCCGGCACGTGGTACTATAGACCAGTTCTTATTGGCAAATCTCCCGACCAATAATAATATGTTAGTTTCCCACGGAAATCAATTGGATTTTCCCTTATTCTCAAAACCCACAACTTAGCGTCTCGGATTTCTAAGAAGGTTCGGACAGCGTGTTGTATCAGTAGCAACATCAGAAGCAAGGCTTAAACACAATAGCCGACTTCTTAGAATTACTTAAGTGGATCAGTACCCTTTGTGATAAGATCTCGGGAGATTCCCGATACATTGTACCTGAGTACTGCATTGCCTTATCTCGCACCCGCTAGGTCTGCTAGGGAAATTCCCAGCTTCTCCGTCTATTCACTGCAATCTCATTTTAATAGTTATTTAAAATGATGTTGTTAAACTTTTTACCTTTGCCTTCTTTCTAGTTAATAATATTTATAATGAATGTTCCGTCTTTTCACGGTCATTTTAAGACCAAACACGGGCTATGAGATTTTATGATTTTAGTTTGAATAAATTTGGGCAATTAATCTGTCATTTATTATACTTAATTTGGTTATCTTGTTTATTTCTTTTTACCGAAGTATCTGAACTGCAATAAGGGAAGGCGGTTGAGTCTGGAACTCGAATCTGAGATATTTCTTTCCCTACGGTGTACTCTAATCGTAGAATGCACCCCAAAGCTGGATGTTTTTAAAATTATTAATCTTTTAATTGTTTTTGAATGATTTGCATTTAAGCGGTTCAAGGTTCATAATTCTATGGTTCGTTTTAATCATTTCACTTTCAATCTGTACGCCCACATGGCAGCACATGATTCATTTAGTAGTTTTAATTATTTATTTATTACGTCTGACAATACAATTACAATAAAATTAGATAATTAATGCAACTTATTTAAAAACGGTGTAAGTTTTAATAAATGAAGTTTTATTTTTTCCTATTAAGTGTAGGCCTATTATTAAAAAATCTAGCGATTATATTAATAAATATGGGCGAAGTCACAGACACCTGCTAGTTTAAAATAAAACAAAATAAAATATATAGGGTAACCTCAATACTACAAATAACCTCAATACTACATAAGATTGGCCATGCTGCTTGAATAAAAACAACAAAAGAAAATTGTGAAATTGTTTAGGTAACAATACACAGAAAAAAAGTTTGAATCGCATAACGAATTCTGACTCTGATAGCCTGGATCACTTAAAAATGTAAAATTTATAACTTCTGCCTGTTTGCTGCCTGTTTCATCCACGAAATGTGAAGTATGCCACTTCATATTTTCCTTTCTGAATCTAAATAAATTGTGATAATTATCTTCTTGAGCCTCCATTTGCTCTCTGTACACTTTTTGCTTCATAATTTTTGTAAAAACAAGCATTTCAGATAAGGCATTGCCATCTTAAGCAAGGTCTGTACCACACTTGAAAATTTCACAGTATTTACTGATATTGATAAGTAAATACTTGTTATTATTCACATATTTTGCAGTAGGTACTACTTTTTCCATTATGTACTGATTACTAATAAGCAGCAGTATTTACTGAAATATTTTATTCACTAAAATGCTAGTATTTACTTAAAATTTTGCAGTAAAAGCATTTACTGACTTTTATTCACTCCACCCATTGTTTCATAAGATATGTACTTACTTTTATAGCGCATTTCCATTTCAGGTTGTAATTATTGTATTTAAAACGGATCGTGTAGGCCTATACTGCCGTCTCATCAACACAATCTCTATATATATAAAAGGCTTTGTCCTGACTGACTGACTGAATATTCGACAGACTGACTGAATGACAGGAATCAACGTACAGCCTAAACTATAACAGGTAGAGACTTGGAATTTTGATAGTACCTTCGTGTCCTAATGTAGATGCTCACTAAGAAAGGATTTTGAAAAATTCTGATTCTAAATGCCAAAAATTAAATGTTTTTGAAAATTCTTACAGATTTATCAAAACAAATTCTCAGAACGTATTGTTACCAGTTGTATCAGGTGGGCTTGGATTAAATGAAATGGATGTTTGACAAATTAGAGAAGGCATCATTATAATTCATATTATCTATATTAATAAAAGGAATTGTCCTCGATGTCCAGCGAAATCTACTGAACGCAGAGATCTGAAATTTTAAACATAGGTGGGCTGAAGGGTCGGAAAATGCACCTCGAAGCCGGAATTTTAATTTTAGTTTTCGTTCGTGAGTTATGAGTGAAAAACGTGCATTTTTTGCGTTTTCAAAACATAAGTTTTCAGTTATACATTTCAATGTCAAATCAATTACAGTTGGCTTTGGCTATTTTTGCCATATCTTGAAAATAAAACTTTCGCGATCGCTTGAATGTTGTAAACCCTAAATATGGTCAAACGTTGTTTTATTTGGACGAATCTCACTAGACAGAGGTTTTCTGGGCCAAGAAACTCGAATCTGAGGACGCTTTTACCAGACGATACTATCTAATCGTGGTATGTAGTCCACGTGATTTAGGTGTTAATAAATATAATGATTTAACTATTATGCTCTTAATTTTTAATTTTTGTAATAATTATCGCGGGCGAAGCCGCGGGCACATGCTAGTACTTTATATAATGAGTGCATGAATACTCGTGAAATGCAGACATACAACCAAGACCGGAAGTAGTATGAAATGCAGTCAAGGCAACGCATTAATAAGTTCATTTGTATACTTCGATGTTAGGAATTTAATCTCCGAGGATCCGCTCGTCAGTGCTTTTTATTGCTTCTGTACAATAATAATGAGGATTACTGGGCATGAGACATCACATGTGCCATACTGCGTGTTTTACATACATTATAGCTACAGATTATTGCAAAGCAACTAGACTGAGTATGAAGGTATTCACAAGGTCAGTTCCGAGTTCCGACCTAGATTTTGTGATATCATTTCAATGGATGGTCGTCCCAGCGGAAATGGTCGCCTGATAAACTGAAAGCAAAATTGAGATGGTTACTTCTAACTCTCTTACGTGTAATGCGAATATGAAGAATATTTCAAAATTATTAGCCTACCTGTTACGCCTCATTATGTAAATACAAATAAAAAAAGAATACAATAAAAATTCCTATTTTTTACCATCATGTCCGCCGCTATGGCGCGGTTAGCAGCACGCTTGTCTCCCAGTAGGGGCGGACTTTTTATGACTCAGAGTGCTGGATTGACAATTGGGAGAGGTAGTGGTGTACAGCCTCAGGTCTAGTCACTAGTCTATACACCAAATGTACCTGGGTTATATTCGAACCTCTCCAACGTGGAGGCTTACGCCTCTGTTGATAATGATTCATCCGTTGGATAGGGATGTTAAGGCTGGCGGTCCCCTTGGTGTCTTTCGACTAGAGTAGGCTAATGCCTGTACCGGATTTCCCTGCACCCTTTTTCGCCGCGCAGTGATCACTTGCTTACCTTTTTTCACCACGCATTGGTCACTTGCTTATTTGTAAATAGTCCCATCCCGTAGCAGAAGGTTTCCATTCTACTTGACATCGTGATGTGTGCCGTTATAACTATAAGATTAGACTTGCTGTGGTTGTGTAGGAACGCTACTGATTAAATGAATTAAAGAGGGTGGGAATGTATGTTCGATGCGTGAGATTTCATTATTTTCAAGTTAATTTAAAAAGTAGTTCAGCTTTTGTTTGAATAAGAAACTCGATCCAGTGATAAATACTTTCATTTTGTTTAAACTGTATTCCTTCTTTACAGACTGTGTAGTCTACATTGTTTCATCTTTAAAGAAAGTTTTCTGAGAATATTCCCCTTGGATATGAGAGCTGAACAAAAGATTGTATTATTATATTAGAAAAGATTGTAGCAACATTTTATGATGACGAGATGGCAGTTGTGTTGCTTATATTATAAACATCTAAAGAAACAATACATACATACACACACACACACACACACATATATATATATATATATAAATCTTTTGGATCTGTGGATTCCGCTATTCCCTTGATGTCAGAAATAAAGATTATTATTATTATTATTATTATTATTATTATTATTATTATTATTATTATTATTTATTTACTAACTCTTGTCGGACTTTGAAGAAGTCAGTAATACGTCTACTGTGGTAATGCAGACTACACGAATGCTCGTGTCCACTTTATCTACACGATAGACAACTATAGAAACCACAGTAATACTTTACAATACTTGGACTAGTTTCAGAAATTGTTGATGCACGACTTGAATGTCATGTCAGAATCATTCTTTTTATAATTGATTGCATGAAATAACGCTTTGTCAACCAACTCTCTTCAATGAAGTCCCCAGAACTTAATATTTAATAAAAGAAAGATAATTTTTCTAGAGGACCATTTTATCTTTATGTTCGGACTCCTTTGTCACGAACTTTATTTTCGTTATAAATAGAAATAGTTTTTCTGTGTGTATATGGGCTTTTACACAACAGTTATAATTCGAAATAGTTTCCCAGGGTGTATATTGGCTTTTACACAACAGTTAACATTTTTATAAATTTTATTGAACGATATATTGTTTTTAACCTTTTTAGTAAACCTTATTGTAGGGACTACTTTTTGACGTATTCAAAACATGGTTTCTTAGTATAAAAAATAATCCGCTACAAGAATGTTAGGCCTACAGGTAATGTTTAAAATCCTGTTTTTAAAGTTATTTATTTATTTATAGTCCTACATAAACTTGAATTAAACATACATATTAATTCTTTCTTGACGAAAGAAGTCAATCTAGTTCTGATTTCTCTCAAATTAATTTTCAGGGCAAATAGCCTCAAGTGGAATTTACCTTTTAATTTAACTAGAGATATTCTCAATGCCAGATGCAGTTTGCTGCTGGTTCAGAGTAATGAAAAACCAAAGTATGACATCCGTAACTTATTGAACTCCAGAGTTAAAAGTGCTCTTCAAACTATGTTCATTTTAAACAATATTCGATGTCCAAATAATACTTCATTAAAATTTACCATGATACTTTTTCCAAGTAGTGAAAAATGTACATTTATTTTAAATAATACAATGCACCGTTTTAAACGATTTGGCACGAGTGAAGTTTCAAATCACTGTTTTTAAGTGTTCAAAAATTTCAGAAGCGTGTATTTTGGGCTTCTTCCGTATTTTTTTAGCCAAGCAACCGAGTAATTCGATGTAAATGAAAACTAAGTAATTTTCAGTCTAAAATGAAAATAGCACACATAACACATGATAAGGTTCGTCTTGAATTGCCCCACAATCTTCGAGTACCCATCCTTTGCACTTGTTGCATTGGATCCAGTCATCCTTATAAGTCTCGTGGCACAAAAGACAGCGTCTTGAATTGCCCCACAATCTTCGAGTACCCATCCTTTGCACTTGTTGCATTGGATCCAGTCATCCTTATAAGTCTCGTGGCACAAAAGACAAGAGTTTTTGATATTTTCTTCCTGATTTATTTTCCGTACCTGCATTGAACAATTTCCTATTCTGCAGACTTTTAGAGCCTGTCTTAAATTTTTCTTATCCCTTTTTCCATGCATGCCTTTACTTCATATAAAAATTAGAAAAATATTGTCTTGAAAACCAGAGGTCTATTTATAAAATGCTTAAATTAGTAAAAAGACAACACATATATCTATGACCTGTAAATAATTCATGGGCTTAGCATTCTTAGTTTCTGAGAAAAATTTCCTTCTTTGGCTAGAAATTAACATTGTGAGGATTAAGGCATTTCCAGTCTCCTTAAGTCATTTATTCTTGGGATTCGAGCCTTGGAACATCAAGTTAACTCACAGCAGTGTCATAGAGGAATACTATGTTTGAATTGAATGCACTTTGAGAAGACCTAATTTAAAAGGAAATAATTGATCCTTCGTATAATTGCTCTCCTGGCTCAAATTACATGGAGTTGTCTGGCTCAAATTACATGATCGGCATATTATTCATATTGAAATAATTATTTTAAAATATATAACGATTTGATTAAAAATATGTTCACACAAACCTCGATTTCGTAGAAATTATTTTCTAGCAACATTCTTATTTGTTCAAGATATTAGCTCCCAGAACACTTCGTCACACCACTCGACAAATTTAGAGAAATGACAGCAATACAATTTTATTGAAGTCTCGCCCCCCCCCCAAATATGCCCTTGCCAATGGACGTTTCCAACGTTGCAAAGTTTAAAAATTGTCAGTGGCTCAATTTACACATTGGCTCACAATACATGGACGTCCTCTACTAAAATTATATTACAATTAAATAAACATAGGCTTCTTAACCAATAAACTTCTAGTATGCTACAAAGGCATATAATAATGCAGTGCTCTATCCCGGTGGCTTTCATCATAAATTGGCCAGGCGTTGCTGATTAGTCCATCTAGTAATTTGTTGGTGACCAAAAGGCTAAGTTTACGTACAACATTACCGTCAAAATTAAGGTGTGTATAAGACTTTTAGAACCAGTTCCCATTATTACTGTAAGTTTCAGAAATTGCTTATATTTGAGATGATGTAACAAACGGCCTGTACTGCGACTGTCTAGCCTAGCATATTGCACATAATAGAATAGCAGCTAATCAACTAACTAGCATAAAAAAAGACAGCTACATTGCTAACTGAATTTCAACTTCGGTGTTGGAACGTTTAACTCACCTAGACATATTACAGTTTTAGACTCATGTCAGAGTTATATAGAATTGCTCAAATTGATTAATATTTCGATTGTAAATGCATTTTGCAGCATACAAATCTAATATTTTTAAGATCGAGCTTGTAACTTAGTGATATCTAGCCCAAACTAGAGGCAAAACGAAGAAATAATTCTCACGGGGCAGCGAAAGTCATTTCCAGAGTTTCTATACCGAGAGGCTGCAAACAGAGTACGGATCACAAAGTTCATCGAGCTTTCACACACACACACACACACACACACACAAAGACAAGTGGAAGGTTGTTTTGATTGTTTTAGCATTTTAAAATTAAGTAAGCCGCATTGACCCCAGGAAAAAAATCACTATTGGTAGCAGTTCTCATTTCATTACAAGCAGCAGTTAATTTTTCCCTGCTTCCTAGAGTTCATGGGGGAACATTTCCGCCCCCTCCTATGTGCTGTTCTTTTTACAAATCGATACAATGCGTGAGAGTGTGTATAGGGAGTGTGCTCATTGATTCTCAATAGTTATCAAGGTTTCCATCTCACTTCACCTCTACACTAATAACGAAGCAAATTAGGTTTCGTATATCAGATAGCATCAATGCAAATATTTAAATTCGAACTTTAAAGTGAAAAATTGCAAATGAATTGGTTTTATAATCATTTCGATGTATGTGGAGGAGGGATTCTAAAGAATCCTGCCCAGTAATAACTTACCCGAGAGTTTGTTTTTTTTCAGGAAAAATGCTTTTAGCTAGCTTTCTTAGAAATAAGCTGCTAAATAATGTTGGACTCTCTCCAATGGGATTTTGAAACGACTTTTTTACTTTTTTTTTATTTGTCTACAACAGAGCAAAGCTCCAATTACAGGAGACATATACACACAGAATTTCCATTGACAAGAACCGGCGAACTTAGAAACTGGAAGAAGAAATAATGAAATAAAGCATGAATATATGAGTACAAATCAAAGCCACAAGTCTGTATCAATAATTGACAACTAAGAAATTGGGAAAAAAATAAATAATGAAGGAAGACATGTAAAATATATACAAAAAAACACAATTAAATCTTAATCAATAATTGAGAAATAAAAACAAAAATAAGACGTGCCTGTTAGTATTAAGAAAATTAAATACCGGTAAATGTGTTCGATTATCAAAAAGTTAAATTTTTAATGTAAGCAACAAAGCGGCCTTTGGTTCTAATCCAAATTCACACTCACCTATTATGAGTTTAGGTCCTATTTAATAAGCTACACGTACGAATAACAGGATAATTTTTTTACAAGAGTCTCTGATCTCAAAACGTAAAAAAATTATAGCTTTCGGGGATTAGAATTTAACATTAAATTGTATATTTGATAGAAACTGTGAATTATCAATCAGTCCATGTATGGATTTGTAAAGAAATATCTGTTGTGCTCTCTCTCTCTCTCTCTCGCTCTCGCTCTCGCTCTCTCTCTCTTTCTCTTTCTGTTTCTGCGGTTATTTAGTGAAGTCATGCCACATTCTTCAAGTAGATTGATATATAATATTTTGTCTCGATATGAAGAAAGATGATTTTTTAAAATAGTCGTATAGGTATCGTAAAAGCTTATTCTGAATTCTTTTAATTCGGTTTATATGAGATTGGTAAAAAAGCATCCATATTATACTGGCATATTCAAGTTTACTTCTGACAATTGGATTGAAAAGCGCAATAAGTGAGTGTATATCATGCAAGTCTTTCGGAATTTTAATAATAAAACCTGAATTCCTGTACGCTTAGTTTGTAATTTGGTCAATATGTGAATAGGACGACAAAATACTGGTCAAAGTAACATTTAAATATCTAATTGTGTTAACTTGTTTCACATTTTGCCCATTAATTTTATAATCAGAATTAATATTTGTTGTTCTGGAGAAAGTGAAGATTTATTGATATTAAAGTCCAGCTTGTTTAATAAACTTAAACTATAATAACTATCTTGATCAACTTTCTCTCTTAACAGATCATCAAGCTCTGATATTTCTTTGTATAATTTCATATCGTCAGCAAATAATAAGCACGAGAATTCCGAACAACTGGGTAGAGTCAACTTGAGCCAATTTGGGTAGATAATTTATAAAGAGCAAAGTAATAGTGGCCCTACATTAGAGCCTTGTGGTACTCCGCAATTAATATATATATATATGTATATTATATATATATAGGATAATTTATATTTATAGGATCATTTTAATGTATTGTGACAAAGCCCAGAAAAGACTCGTCTAGAAACTGATAGAAAGAGGAGTCACCCAGAAAGAACCAGAACAATGGAGTCTAGAAAGATCGCGCTCCCCTAGTGCACGGGCGGCAGACGAGCGCCAGTGGGCGTGACACCAGCACGGCTATTGGACCACGCTTCGTGGGGGAGAGGCCGGAGGAGCTCGCGCTAATGGGTGAGCCCGCGCAGCGCAGCGCACATTCCAGATTCCGCGCGGGCGGAGAACTTTCCAGACCTCGACTCTGGAACATTCGTCGAGACTATATAAGGATGGGAGCCGAGCCGACGCAGTCAGTGAAGGTTCAGAGTCACAGTGAGTTAGTAGCAGAGAGTCAATGAAGGAGAGTAACAGTTCAGTTCAGTTCAGTACAGCGAAGAGTCCGTGAAGAGTCAGAGTCAGCGAGAGGCAGTCCGTGAGTAGCGGCGAGCGTCAGCGTCAGAGGGTGAGCTGGACGGAGGGAACCGATCAGCGCAGCTGAGGACTTGGGAAGCTGAGGAGCCAGTGACCGGAGGGACCCGCGAGCGGAAGACCTAGTCAACGGGGAACTAGTGACCGGAGAGAAGGGTGAACGGAGGAACTAGTGAACGGAAGAGCTGGTGAGCTGATCTGGGCTGAGGCAGTGCCGTCCCGGGGAACTCTGCGCGACGGGTGGATCGTACAGCGGCAGCGAGGACTGTGGAGTTGACCGGCGCGACGTGGAATTATTTCGACTGGGAGTCCGCACAGTGTGTGCGAACGGAACAGTGCTGTAATTAGGACTGAGCAGTGGGGGTGAGCACTTAACAGGACAGTGAACTGGCGAATAGTCTGGAGTTTTCTGGCTGTATTGACAATTGTTGTAGGAAATAAAGAAACCTCCATCCTTCAATTATAAACTCGGTGTTCTGATTTTGAACCCCGACGAGCCCTTGTTACAGTATATATGTTAAAATTATCCTATGTAGGGATATTGAAAAGATTTTCTAAACAGTTGTTGACGTATATGTTAAGTGTTAAAGTATGTGAGTGTCGGTGGAAAATCATGGAATGAAAGTAATGCCTGGGTTGTATGAAAAAAAAAATTCTCGGCCAGCAGAGGGTCGAACGAATTACATGAATCACATCAATAACATTTACATCAAGTTCTAATAAACTTCTAGAACAGATAGGCTTACAAGGAATTAATTTCACACAATTTTCACTAGACACAATAAAAATTATGTACGAAGTGTGTACCACTGCTTTGGTACAGGCGAGTTTTGGATGCGTAACGTGTAAAAGTAGTTTCATTTTTAAATTTGGTTGTTCATAGACCGTTAAAACGAGATTGATAACGCTGCCCATAATTCTTGGCGAAAGCTTAGAGAAATAAATTGTCAGTTTCCGGTTGTAAAAATAGATGACAAGATACCAGCTTTTCTTTCTGCATTATATGGCACATCTGTAAGTTTTGCTGCAGCTAATGTCAAAGCTGCAACTGCAGCGCAATATCGGACGGCAAAAAATCTTTGTCTTGGCGTGTCTTTATATTCCTCCACAGTTAAAGCGAAACTGAAAACAGGCTAATCCTGGAAGATGTTTATTATGGTTTTTAATTGAATAATAAATTAAAAGTCTCATTAATTTTAACAGTAAGCGCATAGAAGTAATTCCTATTGGCGATATTTGAATATCATGACTAGACCTGGGATTTTAAGGCAAATGCCTATTTTGTCCCATATGAAATAACATGAAATTTTTTAAATATGTTGGCATTTCATGATAAATCACTTATATTTATAGAGTTTCTTAGTGCCCTAAAATGCCTATTTGGACCTTTCGAGTCTGTTTTTACTATTTTAGTGCCTAAAATGCCTCCTTTGTACATTTAAAATAAAATAAAACTTCTGTAACTTTTACACTCATTTAATGGCCATCTCTGAGTGAAGAGCAGAACAGCAGAGGGTGGGTTTTTCACAGAAACTTGATTTTCCGAAACAATTGTCGCCAAAGGAATGCTGACTGACGGAGGATCAGCTCAAAACAACAAGTAGCAGGTAGCCTATATAGTAAGAAGCGACATACTGTGTCAATTTTTCATATAAACCAAAACTGTTTTTGATAACTGCATTTTTAATTCTGTCTTAATTTAGCAATTATTTCTGATAAAATAGGTATGCCACGTATCTTAGAGTAAAAAACAGATCACGTTACAGTTTAAGAGCATATTGCAGTATTTTAAAGTATATTTTCTGTCTATTTACACATTTTTAAAGCATATTTTAGTGCCTATTTTCTCTTTTAAAAGCGTATTTTAGGTGCCTAAAACTAGTTTTTTTAGAGCCTAAAATCCCGGGTCTAGCATAGACTACATATAATTAAGGAATTAACAACAGAATACTTGAGCATTGAATGAGAATTTCTTTGGTTTAGAATATTGATAACTGCTATCATGATATTGTATAGTATAGGGTACACATTTAATCCCTAACCTAGCAAGACAGAAAATCTGATATGAATTCTCTCCTGCCATGAGGTAGCAGGTTTCTGTGCATTCCTTCCTAATTAATTGGCTTTCTTGGAATATCGTTTCTCCCCTCCTCGTCCTTAAAATTGATCTTTGACATTGCTTGTCCTTTGAACTTCCGGTTCTGGCTTCTAAGTTGTTTAATAGCTTCTTTTATGTTGGAAAGGCGTTTATACATTCCCCAATAAAGAGTTTGTTCATTTCCAACTCAGACTCGGAACTAGAATAGTTACCATTGCTTTTATTAGGCTGCAGTAAATAAAGATAGTCATTATAAAAACATATTCTATTATAAATGACCTAGTTTTTATTTTGAAATTAATGACAAAGATTCGGCAGGAATATATTCGTAGTACGGTATATTTTTCTACAAATTCAGCCTTCAAAATAAGCTTTTAGAATATCTTTTAAAAAAGGTATTTTTTTTACGCTATGCCCCTTCTCCGTTTATTTTCATTATCTGTAGAATTGAAATTGTTCTGTTCAGTTTTGTTTTGTTTTCTTTCTGTGTGCACTTATGGAACAATATGTTTCGACGCAGGGTATGTTTCGGCGGCCTGTCCACCCCCGTGCAGTCCAATTGGGAAAACGCGAACTCTTAACTGAATTACACTACGCGACGCGCTACTACAAGAGTAAACCAGACTGTACAGCATTTCATGACGTATGCGTGTGGTCATACTTCGTAATCGCATTAGTTCACCTTCTTTCCGCTCTCAGTGCAGGATTACACTCGCTTTCGCCGATACTATATTTACAGCATTTTTTCAATGTATCAGTACTAATCCGTACGGGACTTCGTACAAGTGATAACATTACCTGACTGATAACATTATCCGCGATTACATTAGGCGGCGTTCACAATCGCGGATAATGTTATCAGTCACTTGTATGAAGTCCCGTACGGATTTGTACTGATACATTGAAAAAATGCTGTTTAATGTGATCAAAGATTCTGTTTATGTTTCCATTTTACGGCTTTATTTCTAAGTATTTTACGCCATTCTGATTTTGTTTTTAAGGATTTCGTTTCTTACTCAATTTTATTGTGTATTGGAAGTAGCGGTACTGTGTTCTGTTCACAGGATGAGCAGTTCGAGGGGGTGGCATTACCTAACTTTCTCTTTTCAGCAATAAAACATGTTTCACTCCTCAGTTAAGCCTTAAGCTACAGCTTTTGATTTATGAGGATAACAGTGCTGACATGCAGTGATGGCTAGTGTAAAAAGAAAAGACTTGAAAAGACAGGCGTTATATGTTTTGCTACGCAGTGCTCACCACAGATTCAGTAAGACTTCCAAAAACTCTCGTATCACCTAACTGAGTATGGAGTATTGGCTAATGGACTCCAAAATGGAAACAGATACAATTAAAAACTTCTTTACTGGTTGAAAAAATAAGTTAGTTGCTTGCAGTCTGATACTGTGATAGCCTATCACAGGTTCAATGATTCACAGTTACATATTATCTTATGAATAAATAACTGTTTTTTCTAGTGTGTTATCTTATGTATGAATAAAAAAAAACCTTCAATTAATTATTTTGGCTACTGTTATCAGTCGGTTGATATTAAAGTTCCCGCACGAAATCTGTGCCGATTGCCTACGTCATTGCATTATGTTTTCGTGGGGACTGTACCGTCGATTGGCCTGCTACCTATCTCTCTCGCACAACAGTACCTCCCTTTCTATTTGTAAAGGCCAAGCTACCTCTCTCTCTCTCTCTCTCTCTCTCTCTCTCTCTCACACAATAGCATGTCTCTCTCTAGCGAGTAACGGTCTCATCGGCACAGATTTCGTGCGAGATCTTTATCAGATTACCTGCGTCCCGAAGTGATCGCAATAAGCGGCTTGTACAAAACTTAAGAGATGCCCGTGGCTTCGCCACAATAATTCTTTTAAAAATTAAAAATTTAGAGTATAATAATTATTAAATCATTATATTTATTAACACTTTCATGCGAATCATTCATAAACTAAGCCATTAATAATTAATGAAACAGCTAAAATTCCTGCTTTAGAGTACATTCCACGACATGAAAGCGCCCCCTGGGAAAACTATATCAGAATCGATTACGCTGTTCCAAAGAACCTATGAACACATAATACGTATTGTTTCTCAGCTGTTTATTGACATGAATATGATGAGAATTTTATTTTATCAATTCAGTGTAATTTTCAGAAATTATATAATGTTTCAAGGGAAGGAATGGTTTGTTTGGATTATTATTACCAGCAATATTTCAAGAGATAAAACCATCAATATTTTACAGCTGTTGCCCCCGGCTTCGCCCGCCATTATTCATTGACTCCAGGATTTTTAAGGAAATTACACTGGTAGATTATTAAAAATGTTTGTGGTTCAGAGCTATGAAAATTGTAAGTAATAATAAAATTAGAATATTTGTTCATTGTGTTCATTTCACTTAGGCCTTATATAATAAAGAAACGGTTTTCCTTCCTAATTTTGTAGTTGTCAAGAAAGTTTAGACTGCCAGAGACGAACATCGCCGAGTATACCCGATGTCTCACGAAGCGGGCGAGCAAGCACGCTATTTAGGGCCGTTGAATTGTATAAGAGTAGATATTATTACCAGCAATATTTCAAGAGATAAAACCATCAATATTTTACAGCTGTTGCCCCCGGCTTTGCCCGCCATTATTCATTGACTCCAGGACTTTTAAGAAAATTACACTGGTAGATAATTAAAAATGTTTGTGGTTCAGAGTTATGAAAATTGTAAGTAATAATAAAATTAGAATATTTGTTCATTGTGTTCATTTCACTTAGGCCTTATATAATAAAGAAACGGTTTTCCTTCCTAATTTTGTAGTCGTCATGAAAGTTTAGACTGCGAGAGACGAACATCGCCGAGTATACCCGATGTCTCACGAAGCGGGGGAGCAAGCACGCTATTTAGGGCCGTTGAATTGTATAAGAGTAGATGTGTGTGTGCCGTATATTTCTGGCATGGCCACTGATTAGAATGCGAATTACTTTTTTTATACCAGCATCAGAAGTAAAATAAAAAAAAACGTCACTCATAGGCCTATCTCTTTGGAGGGTTTAATTTTGTGACAGATGCTAACATCTAAGAGTAAATTGCTAGAGTATATCCAAGTAAGTTTGATCCTATTCAAAACAAAGGGGAGGAGAACTCACAGAGAGTTCGCGGAAAATTCGCATCATGTGACAAAACGTGATTGGTTAATGTCAGTAGGGGGCGGATTTCTATGACCTAAAAAATAGGATATATGCTTGCATTTATGACCTAAAAACATTAAAATATGACCAATAAAATTTAAAATATGACTTACCACTTACTCATTGTGTATATTGTTTGAAGTTTCATTACAATACATTTTATTAAAATATAGTGTTAATTATTTAAAATATCTGTAAATTCTCAGCAAGTATCATTATAATGCAAAATTTACAAAATATGACATGAAACTTCAAAATTTCTTTAATATGCACACAAATATGTAAAAAATATGACCTAAATATGCCTATTCATATTAAATATGCTACAATAGTTGAAAATTTCCTAAATATGCAGTTATATGCACAGCAGTTCCATTTTCACCAGGATGGTAGGAATCGTGTTTAAATTAGTCGGAAACCTGAAATAATGGCAAGGGGAAAAATATGACATGTCATAGAAATCCGCCCCCTAGTCATTAGCATGCGCCATTACCAGGGTGTGGCTTGCTAGTGGAGAAGTAGCGTCTGTAAGTTCATGCAACAATAATATCAACATATAGGCTACACGTGAAATAATAAACTCTCACTGGCATCGTCATCGTTATAGTATATCAATTAGCAAGCAAAACAAAGGATTTCGTTGTTCACGACGACCCTGCGGGTGAGTTGTACTGAGAATAAACAAACTACCAATATCACGGTGATGACATTCGTTCTCACGTGCGGACTATGACGGCCACGCCTCTTTGTTTTGAACAGGATCATTCTTACTTGGGATATAACTACAAATAACTATATCTACAAATAATAATTTTCGAAGTCCATAACTGTACATAACTGGTCACTGTTCATGACTTCAACTTTGCCTGTCGGTACATTCAAAGGAAGAGAATGCAATTTTGGAATATGTCATTTAAATTAAGGACGCTTACTTTTTTTTTAATTTTATCATCTTGTTTTAGAAAACCTTATCCTCATTGGCCTTGTTTGAACAGGAAGGAAATTATTTTCTGATTATCAAGAAGTGCATCAGACACCATATTCTCACCACAGATACATTGGCAAAGGCAACCGCATTATAACATTGGTTTGAAAACCAATTCTCTTTATACCACTGTGCAGAGTGATATCTGGTCGTGGCCTACTTGGAGGTTCTTCTCCCCAAGGTTTAGCAAATGTTTATCAAGGTGTAAATTGCTTCAGTTTATTAAAGTAGTTCCTCGTGACACTAGTAACTAGATGTTAATACATTCTTTATTTTTCTAACTCCCAGTTAT
Organism: Ectobius pallidus; assembly: GCA_964059195.1. Lineage (NCBI taxonomy): Eukaryota > Metazoa > Arthropoda > Insecta > Blattodea > Ectobiidae > Ectobius > Ectobius pallidus. The sequence continues at coordinate 21,613,575 of CAXKWD010000010.1, forward strand.
ATCTGAGATACTTGGTTGCATAGATGTTTACCTTTAACACAGGGGTGACCCCCCCCCCCAAACTTCATGACTCACCCCCCCAAACTTCACTGCTCACCCCCCAAACTTCACTGCTCACCCCCCCTTCAAACTTCACTGCTCACCCCCCCTCCCAACTTGATTGGCTGTCGACAAGGGCGCCCATATGATATTTTCTAGGGGGGATTTTTTTAATTTACTTATTTTTTGTCGCTTTAACTTCTTGGGTCACTTCGTAACAATATATTAATAATATAATAAGTACAACAATGACGTAGCCAGAAAATAATTGCGGGGAGGGTCGAAAGTGCCAGGGGGTTTGGGGGTATGGGATACCCAAAAAGGGGGTCGGGGTCCATCCCCAGAAAATTTTTAAATACTGAACTAATGAAAATCACATTATACGCTATTTTAGCACTAAAAAACTAGTTAGGAAATTTGTTCACTATACTCTAAAACAGCGTTTCTCAACCTATGATCCGCGGACCACGCGAAGATGGTGCAGATGTTCCGCAGACATCATTAAAAAATATAGTAAAGTTAGTGGAAAGTAAAGAAGTAAAAAAAAATTTCAAATAAAATGGACACTAGATGCCAAAGTTTTAAAAATCTTCGAAAATACAGGTCCTATTTTCAAGTTTCCTTACTTTTACAGTTACGAACCACAGTTTGAAAACCCTGTTGTACTGACGTCTATGGTTCCCTCTTTCATTCAAAACCCTGAAAAATAAGACTTTGTCGGAATTTGTTATTAGAGGCGCTTTCTTAACAAGGGTTTTTATTGATGGAAGTGCCGGAGTGTCTGGTACCGGTAAACCTGTGTTAAGCACGTGCAGTTTCTATGGTTCGGTAGTACTCTTTCAGTGTATGCTAATGTTTATGATCTTTCAAGTAATAAACTTATGAGATTTTAAGCCCGTTCTCAAAAAAATTGTCTCGTATGAATTTCCAGATTCTCACATTTATGTCAACCAATCAAATTAAATATTTTTAAATTTTGCGACAATGTGGCGTCTTCAATCTCAGATTTAATGACTATGCCTGCTTCTGGACTGGCAATCCTGGTTCCTCGGTAGGTCTTCAGACAAGCTAAGTTATATTTGTTGAAAGTGTGCAGTCGGTTAACTCCGGTTTTGATATTTTTCGAAAAGTGTTTTAATAATGGAAAAGTGGCTTATAACAGGGACTTTGAAAAGAAAAGCAAGTGATGCAAGCGAAACTAATTCTAACTGTGAAACGAGTGTGTTATGGCGAGTAAATGTGACTGTGCTATGAAAGTTAAAGTAAGCAGTTCAAAGAAAAAGTACAATAGGAAATATGATATTTCGTATTTGGAATTAGGATTTACTTGGTGCGGTGATGAATGTGAACAGAAACCACAGTGCGTTTTGTGTTATGAAGTGTTGTCGAACGAGTGTATGAAACCTGCAAAACTCCGACGACATTTAGAAACAAACCATTGTGACGTAAAAAACAAACCAATTGAGTTTTTTCAGCGACGCTTAAGAACACTAAATTGTGGGAAAGAGAAAGTTTCAGCCATGGGTTCAATTAATAGCAAGGCACTGGAAGCATCCTACTTCTTAAGTTTGCGCATAGCCAAAACAGGGAAACCTCATTCCATCGGGGAAAATTTACTTCTTCCAGCTATAAAAGATGTTGTAAAAACTATGTTTGGCCACAAATTTCTAAAAGATATAGATTTGATTCCTCTTTCAAATGACACTGTCGGTCGGAGGATTAACGATAGGCTATGGCAGGTGACGTAGAATTTCAGTTAATCGAAAGGGTTAAGCAGAGTCCTTATTATGCGTTACAAATTGACGAAACTACTAATGTCACAAATGATGGGCAATAATTGATGTACTACGTTAGATATGCACATAGTGATGACATACAGGACGATATTTTATTTTGTACATCTTTGCCAACCCGAACAACTGGAGAAGAAATATGTCACTCTCTTGATAGTTACATAAGAGAGAAAGGAATTCTGTGGGGAAAATGTGTATGTTTATGCTCAGATGGAACCCGCGCCCTTACAGGCAGACATAGTGGGGTTGTTTCTAAAGTCAAAGAAGTAGCTCCAGATATGAAATGGGTGAATTGTTTCATACATGGGAAGCATTGGCCTCCAAAACAATGCCACCAGAATTTAAAACAGTGCTAGATAATGCTGTAAAGCTAGTTAATTTTATTAAGGCTCGACCTTTAAATACCAGGCTATTTTCCGTATTGTGCGATGAAATGGGCAGTGAATATATACACCTTTTGCTTCATTCTGAAATTCACTGGCTTTCCAGGGGCAAAGTACTAAGAAGGTTATTTCAATTAAGACACGAAGTTTTATTATTTGTAAGTGAACATAATTCTGATTTTTCATCACTCATTGCTGATGAAGCATGGTTAATGGCGTTATCCTTATCTTTCAGACATTTTTTCTAAATTAAATGAACTAAATCTCTCCCTTCAGGGAAAATCTTTCACTGTTCTTGATGCTTACGACAAAATAAAGGCATTCTAGAAAAAATTGGGGCAATGGATTAGTTAGGCCTACTTAAAAAATAGCCAATTTGCACCTTTTCCAACATTGGAATAATTTTTAATGTCAAGTTTGAGTTCGTTGAAAGAATTTGTAGCCACGTCGAAACTGTGAAACAAAAATTTGAAACATATTTTTCACATAACTTGTATGATAAATTTCTGTGGATTCGCGATCCGTTTCAGGCTTACAGTCAGGATAATGATCTCTCCTCATCGAAGAAAGAACAGTTATTTGAACTCAAAAGTGACAGTGGGCTTAAAATCCAATTCCATAATCTTAGTTTGTCTCGATTCTGGATCTCATCTTATGTGAGAAGTGAATTTCCAGAATTATCAGAAGAAGCATTGAAAATCGTCATTCAGTTTTCAACAGCCTATCTTTGTGAGAAGGGATTTTCATCGCTCGTTCAACTAAAAACAAAATATAGAGGACATAGACGAGCAACTTTTATTTGGAGGTTTTTGCTCTATGACGTAAAATGTATATGCTACAGAGCATTAATGTCATTACAATTTGGTGCTCATACGTCAATAATGAAGCGAAATAGGGTTCAAATTTTCATTATATTGACTTCATGCCTTCCTAGTGATCGATAAAACGTGATTCTTAATCATCAACAACTTTATCATAATTTAGAGTTTCCATAATCTGCAAAATTTACAGACTGATCACATGACTGGCCGCCACTGCATTAGTTTTTATTCATAACTCTAGTGTTAACAACGAAGTTCATTTGTTTTGCATTTTTCAAATGTTAGAAGTCGATGGCGGCCATGCCATGGGAGATTTTATGCTGTAACAGGAAAAATTGGATCCATTGAGCAAAAATCTCCTAACAAACATTGCTTGTCTATGTCCCTTCTATACACAGGTAAAATATGTCGGTATTATTCATTAACACTCTGTATAAGTTGACCACCTATGTAACTTTAATCTTGACCACATCAGGTAGTATTTTAAGAACTTTTAACCTGTAAAACTTGACCACTCTAATGGTAGCAGTTTTGAACCTATTCCGCTGGCAGTGCTGTTAGATCAGAAACGTAGGACAGTCGTACCAATATTCGAAAATAGTCTTATGCTAGTTAAAGCTGTCGTATACTTTGTGAATTTTCAGTGTAAAGAACGTATAGCATTAATAATAATACTAATAATACTAATAATAATAATAATAATAATAATAATAATAATAATAATAATAGATCAGTATTATAGCCCTTACATATTAAATCATCTTATTTGTAAATGTTATGCATGTTTCATTATCTTCGATATTCTAAATTTGATAAAATACAATAAAATTAAATACAGTGGTTTCCACAGTATCTACTCTTATACAATTCAACGGCCCTAAATAGCGTGCTCACTCGCTCGCCCGCTTCGTGAAACATCGGGCATACTCGGCGATGTTCGTCTCTCTCAGTCTAAACTTTCACGAAAAGTACAAAATTAGGAAAACCGTTTCTTTATTATACAAGGCCTAAGTGAAATGAACACAATGAACAAATATTCTAATTTTATTTTTACTTACAATTTTCATAGCTCTGAACCACATACATTTTTAATAAGCTGCCAGTGCAAATTTCTTAAGAATCCTGGAGTCAATTAATAATGGCGGGCGAAACCGCGGGGACCAGCTGTAAGATATTGATAGTTTAACCAAGGAAGTATCGCGGACAATAAAAATCCAAACAAACAATTCCTTCCCTTCGAAAATTATATAATTTCTGAAAATTAAATAAAATTCACATCATATTCATCTGTCAACAAACAGTTGAGAAACAATACGTATTATGTGTTCACAGCTTCCTTTGCAACTGCATAATCGAATCTGAGATCGTTTTCCCAGGGGGCGCTTTCTAATCGTGGAATGTACTCTGAAGCCGGAATTTTCGCTGTTTCATTAATTACTAATGGTTTAGTTTATGAATGATTCGCGTGCAAGTGTTAATAAATATAATGCTTTAATAACTATTATACTCTTAGTTTTTAATTTCTCAATTAATTATCGTGGGCGAAGCCGCGGGCACCGACTAGTTGTTAACATTGGAAGCATGCTTACAACAAAACCATGAGAAATCAAAGAGCTGGATGTATATCAAAATTTAAAATTCGTCAGTAGATTGTTTTTAAAAATGTAAAAGCTATGTTAAAAATAGTCGTACAAATCTACAAAATAATCGAATGTGTGCGACTGTAGTCGTACGTATGGCAACCCTGTCCGCTGGAGAAAAGGAACGAACTGAAGACTGTGCAGAAGCTGGAGTATTTCCGAGAGTCACTGCCTCTCCGATAATAGTTAAACCTCGAGCTCCGTAGCGGTCCTCTCTTTAGTCCGCTTTAGTCACGAGTATAAACTCTTGCTACAAAGAGAATAGGAGACGACATTGTCTGTATTTTAGTTAAGTGAATGTAAAGTACTTGTGGTACATAATAATGGAGTCTGTACTTAAATCGGAGTATACTAAGTTCGAAATTAAGGAAGAGATTCACCAAACACAACCAAAGAGTGAACCTATACCTATTTCATTTGACACAATACAGACAGCGGAAATCAAACGTGAGAATGAAGAGTACAGCAATTCTACAGCATGTGACATCCTTCACAAGTGTGAACCTGTACCGTGTACATTTGATACAATACAGAATAATCAAATCAAACGTGAAACTACTGACGATTCTACAGCATACAGACCCATTCACAAATGTAAATCCCCTATTACAGTTGGTACAATACAGACTCAGCTAATCGAATATGTGGATACAGACAACGATTCTAGATTTGGCACACCAAATACTGAAGAAGAGAATCAGCTAATGCAATCACACTCACCTGCTGTATGTACAAGCAAATCCTCTGCTGGAAACAGTAAACAGCTAACTCGTACTCCAGACAAACACTTCTCGTGTGATGTATGTAACAAGACATTTTCTCAAACAGGCAGTCTCAACAGACACATGCTATCTCACACTGGACGTAAGCCATTTACGTGTGATATATGTACCAAGAAATTTTTCCAAAGAGGAAATCTCAATACACATATGCTCACTCACACTGGACATAAACCATTCACGTGTGATATATGTGCCAATAAATTTTCCCAAAGAGGAAGTCTCAATACACATCTGCTCATTCACACTGGAGATAAGCCATATACGTGTGATGTATGTAACAAGAAATTTTCCCAAAGAGGAAGTCTCAATACACATCTGCTCATTCACACTGGAGATAGGCCATATACGTGTGATGTATGTAGCAAGAAATTTTGCCAAAGAGGTCATCTCAAGTCACATCTGCTCACTCACTCTGGACATAAGCCATTCTCATGTGATATATGTACCAAGAAATTTTCCCGAAGAGATAGTCTCAAAGAACATCAGCTCTCTCACACTGGACATAAGCAATTCTCGTGTGATATTTGTACCAAGAAATTTTCCCAAATAGGGACTCTAAAAAAACATCTACTCACACTGGACACATCATTCTCTTGTGATATATGTGCGAAGAAATTTTCCGAAAGAAGAAGTCTCAAAAGACATGTACTCACTCAACACTAGACACACAGTTATCATGTGATATACCATATGTACCAAAAAAAATCCCCGAAGAGAGGCGTCTCGATATACCACCTCACTCATGAGTAGTGTTGTTATTTTTCCGGAAAAATATTTTTTGGAAAAATTTCTGGAAAAATTGGAAAAATAAGGAAAAATTGGAAAAATTGGAATAAATAAATAAATAAAACACCACCAATAATAGAAAAAGATATAAAAGTGTATTTTCACTGAATATAAATTTTCACTGATTAAATGCAATAATTATTATCGGGGAATTACTACCTAGCTAACTTTAGATATGCAAATTCGATACTGAGGCATTCAGAGGATGGCTAGAAGATAACGGAATAAAAACATACGATATTTACCCAAAAGCCAAAACTGAGGATGGAATGTAAGTTAAAATATCATTTACACAATTCCAATAAGTTGACATCATGTAAATGCCTAGAACAGGAAAGAGTACATGAAATAAAGTATTTAGGTCTAACAGTTGGCAGTAAATTAAAATGGAAAAAACACATTAATATATTACTAAAGAAGTTAAGTTTGATATAATTAACTAGTTCACGTCTACAAGCTGAGCTCACAGTCAGCTAACTATGAGAAATGTTATTTATAATGTCATATTGTAGGCCTAATGTTACATGTTGTTACACTGTTATATTATATACTTATAGTTATGGACGTAAGGTAAATAGCTCAGCTTGGTATGCACTTTTTTCTTCATCTAAAGTTCTTCTGAATAACTAGAAGTGTCATGGACAGAGTATTCACTTTGTTCTGTGTCACTTGAATTGCTTCCAGACTCAGTTTCTTCTTCTTCTTCAGCACCAGGTGCCCCACACAACACTTTTTTCAGATGCCCTGGTTTGTCATAAGTTACATTACTTTTTTCATTTTGATGTTTTAAATTTCTTTCTGTTGCCTGACTTGTCTCACTTGGCCCACTTGGTTGTAGCGTCTCCCTCCACGCTGGCTTTATTGACGTTTGTTGCTTAATAAGTTTAAGATTATGTGCTATGAACACAAGATCGCCTCCTCTTTTATTGGTCAATCTGTTTCTTTTAGCTGTATGAATATTTCCATATGTGCTAAAGCTGCGTTCTGTTGCAGCACTTGTTGCGGGTAAGGACAGGATTGATGCAGCAAGGGGATTTCCCTTTCTGAAATAAGGAAGGGGATTTGCTACTCTCAATAGATGATGAAATGAGGAAGGGCCCTTTCTGAAATAAGGAATGGGATTTCCCTTTCTCAAATAAGTGGTGCAGGTTAGGTGGCACCAGACCTTTAGCTTGAAATATATAAATATATATAAAGGCGAGGAAAGTGCTAAAGAACTTACCAATTGGCAGGAGAAGCTCTGGTCACTTAGTAACACACCTAAATAAAACATTAAAGTTGAAAATTTCTGGACAAACTCTGTCCTTTGTCAATCACTTCGTTCTCCAAGTGATTGACAAAGGACAAAGTTTGTCCAAAAATTTTCAACTTTAATGTTTTATTTATGTGTGTTTGTATCAGACCAGAGCCAGCACCAATTGAAGACCAGCCTGCCAATTGGTAAGTGCTCTGGCACTTTCTTCTCCTTTTTTTTATTTATATATATATATTCCTTTCTCAAATATGCAATTGGATTTCCCTGTCTCAAATAAGAAAGGGATTTCACTTTCTCAAATAAGCAATTTGGCTGCCTGGGGCTTGGACACATACACACACTTAAAAAAAGCACTTAATCATATTTTTCCTATTTTTCCATATTTTTCCGACGTTCTGAAAAATTTCCAATTTTTCCGTTGAAAATTTTCCGACTCACATCACTACTCATGAGAGGAACAACCGTTCCTAATGCAATGTTTGCACAGAGTTTTTATCTTGTGTGAGGCTATTGTTTGAATGCACACTCTGGCAAGGTGGTTTCGCAGTATGACAAGCAGGAAGATAGGAACATTTATGGTTCAACCCAATGATCCTCACATCTTTCCTGAAGGACATTACACATGCTGAATTATTTTGTTCTGTATTAGCCAGATGTTAGAACTGTTAGTTTCAATAATAAAATAAAGCAATAATATGTATTGTTTGTGATAATACTGATAAGGCTTTTTGTATCATTTCAATCCTTCAAGAACTGTTAAAAGCAATAGTGGCATAAGAGAAGATTAAGTCGCCCCCTTACGCTCCAAACAATGCGTTGCTGTTCGCTTGTTATCTCGGCACACCCGATCGTCCCTTCTCTCCAAACTCCCGATCGTACCAAATACAAGCTACCAACCCATACACCAAAATGACAACCCTCTAGCTTACTCGGCAATCCCGACCAGACCACAATCACCTCTTCACATAATCTAAATAATGCATAACACTATCCACTTAGTTAAGTGCGCGAGCGGAGGCGGCAGCCGAAGCGAAGCGCCCTTGCATTTTCGAATAATGTACGATACACTGTTTGTCGGTTTCGAAAATGTGGCATATTATATCTTCCACACGTTAGTAAGCCTGTCAACTTTTGTTCATCTTTTGTTTACCGGTATGACGTCACACTACCAACGTCCAATCACGAGTTTCTATGTAATATGAGGACAGAAGAAGTGGTATAAAAGAAAGTGCATCGCGAGGGAGCGGTGGGTGGGAACATTCATCCAAGGTGCGACTTAATATTATTTTTTCCCGCAATAGTAAATACCTGATAAAGACTTAAAAGATTTTCTATTTTGCAAAACTAATTGATAGTTTGTGTATTGGCTTCATGGGCTTCCAACCGGGTAAGTAGGAGGATTGATTACGAACTTTTGGCAGATATCTCTTCTACTGTCTTGATTTTACATCCTCAACACTGGGAATACCTCAAGTCACACAATTGATAGTTGTTTTAACAATAATTGATGTAAAAGCATCCTGAAGGTTAAATCTTTGCATTTCTCATAACTGTACAAGTCTAGTCATAAGCATATACCTTTACACATCCATTTTTATTTATGTAGAAGGCCATGACCAAAATTCAATCTTTGTCTGTTGCTATAGTAACAATAAACAATGCATGCTCTAATCAATCTCTTCTACTTAAGCATGGTCTGTTATTTTTATTTAAGTAGAGGGCCATGACTAAAATGCTTAAAATCCATGTGCAATCATTCACAATCTTTCTGAATTAAAAAATCCCTTTAGGCAGGCCTACAGGCTGAGGTAGATTTCAAAGTGCTTTTGGTTTAATTTATTATCGCTGCGCAGCACTCTTCTTTTTTAGCCTTGGCATGGCAAACCTGCAGTAATAAGAACTGAATTCGGTAAAGAGGAAGAGCCTACAATCATTTGTTTTGACAACAAGAATAGGATATAATATTTTGGGAGGCCGTGCGCAAGATCAGCAATGAATAAAATTAGCAAAGCCGCTAAACAAGACAAAATTATGATATTATAATAATTCTTTTAAGTGTTATTATTTTCAAACATTAAAATCTCGCGTCATATGAGAGCTATCAAGAAACTAGTTATTGATTTGTAGAGTACTCATCAAGAGCTTTTCAACGATACCCCACAAGACGTAGTTTCAAAAATTTCGAATTTCCACCCCCTCACCCCCACCCCCCACTCGTACCCCCAAAACCCCCGAATTGTTGGTGTCACTCTGAACTCCATAGGGAGTACTCTAATTTATTCAAACAAAGTTTCCCTCTATACTTCATAGGGGCCGAGATATAAATGTTTTAAAATTTCAACCCCCTCCCTCGACCACCCCCTTGGGCCAATTTTGCCCATTAACGAACTTGTCCGAACTATTGGGCCTAGAAATAACATAATAAAATTTGGTTCAAATATCTTCAAAATTACGGCCGCTATCGTGTAAAGATATATATATATATATATATATATATATAAATATCACAATTTTTTTTTTGAACGGGCGGTGGTTTCGTAATTAGGGGAGCATGAAACGTAAAGATATGAAAGAATTTTTTCGAAAATCATAAAGTGGTATCCATTGCAATAGGTAGATTTTTCTTCGAAATCTACCTAAAAGAGTTCTTTGAATCCATGGCATCATGTTATAGTGAAGTGCTTATTTTGGTTTTTCATTTTCCACTGAAGCCTACAGTTAAAATCAATAATTAGGTATTTTTTTGTCACATTTATATAACATATTTTCCCTTAGTAATGAAGACTTTGTATGTAACAAAAATATTATTTTACATGAAAGTTAAAATATATATATAAAGTACCGTACTAAATCCCGCATTCACATAGAACAGTAACCATAAACTCAGGACATAAAAGGAATGCAAACTTTAACACGGGATTGAGCATTCAAGACGAAAACTTAACGGTAACAACCAATTACAAATGAGAACGCGAACAGTTGATAAAATGGCTGCCACAGACTAAAATACTTTCATGTTTCTATTAAACGCGTGTAGGCCTTTAAAAATTGAAATCATGCAAGCGTATGCAGACATATACAAATTAACAGAACATTATATGGGCTGTATTTATTACTGTAGTTTATTCTTGGGAAACTAATGGTCTTATGTCTTCCTTCAGTGCCGCATATTTGTATAATGGATTGCTTTTATCTACCGCCCTCTCGAGAATTACACTGCCTGTCCATGCTTAATTTTAACATGGAGTTCAGAGTATTGTTAAATTGTCTAATTTCTCCAGTAGAGGCGACACAGTTCACACCCAGATAGCATGAAATTCCAGCATATTTCAGTTTCCGAGTTTATACTTCAGAGGGCAAAACACAGCATACGGTAATGTATTGCAGCTGGATGTGAAAGGTTCTGCCATCTGTAATGTCGCCGCGTACGCAAAATTAGCCGTTTGGGACAGGCAGTGTAGGCCTATACACGAGTGATACAGTCTAGAAGGCAGTGCTTTTATCATACAACGTTACGAGTTTCTCGTCCAGAGACGCCATCTCTTGGCTGCTTCCACTTCCGTCTCCTGTTCTATGGAGTTGATTGTTGTATCATTATTTTTCGCATAAGCTTAACACAAAAGCTTGGAGTTTTAAGTACATGTTTAATTGTACGTTATGGTTAAAGTTTACATGATGCATTGTGAATGGTCCAATTGAAAAACATGGCCCCGAACCTTTAAATTTACATTACGTTTACGTTTAATTTTCTTTCTGAATATGGCATAACAGCGTTAAAGAAACACAGCGCAAGCTGTAAGAACTAATAACAGTAGATTTTGCCCAACTAGCCATAAATTGGGTTTTACTCCGGTACCGGTCAACCAATTTGGTCCAATATCAATAGGCTTTTTCCAGTGGACATTATAAATCCGTATACCAAGTTTCATTAAAATCCGATAAAGCGTATTTGAATTATCGCGCGTACAGATGGATGGACGGACATACAGACGGACAGACATTTTCCCGTCCCCCACACAATCTCATAAGTACCATACCGGCACTTAATACCTTAGCATTTCTTCGTGCATCCCATTCCATAGTGCAGGTCTTTAGTCAGCAACGCTCACACTGAACTGCGGAGATGGTTTTATTACTGTAATTTTAATATAAATTATATTTTGCTTTTTAAAATATTTTTGGCAGATCGTACTGCAGACTTCTGAATATCACCAGAACATACTAGCAATTACATAAACAAATGGCATATAGTGTACTTGGAATGACATATATGACTACTTGGCACTGAACTCTGACGTTACCGCTAAAACTCGAACGTGATGGCTTTCCACTTCTTTTTGGCTCGAAGCCCATGCCATGTATTAGTGTGGGAGTTGATAATGTTTACATTAGTAACCGGGGGTCACTCTATATAACCTGCGTGGAATAAAACTTGTAACAGACGCAGTTTATAATCTGCAAAGCAGAAATAGACTACAGGGGATCTGGAGCAATATGTTCTCCTAATAGCGATTACGTCGGACAGAAATTTGTATAGCTGACCTCAGCTTTCAGGGGCACCGCTTTTTCCCGTGCATGTAGTCAGCAGTGAGTGTCCACTTAACGTCCTGAAAGCCATGGTGCATTGTCAAGCTGGTGCTTAGCATACGAGTGCAGTTATTCAGTTCCGTTCACTCTTACGTGGATTATTTAAAATTTGTGTTATAATTAGTGCTGATTTGCAGGAGGAACGCTCTGGTATGAGGAATAATAAACATAAAATAAACAATTCTAAATATCAATTACCGACAAGAAAATTTAAGTTTCTGCATCTGTTAGATTTACATCTGAGGTATATTCTTGTGAGCTTTGTTAAGTGTTGACGTGGTTTCAGCTCCAACGTGCAAGGCGTGTTGGCAAGGCTCTAATAGATTGATTAGTCATATCCACCTTTTCTTACCCTTGTGTAGAAGAATTTCTGAAAAATTCAATTTTCTTTTTTGTAATTTGAAATAATTCGTTTACATTCGTCCGTAAAATCTTAATAATTCATTGTCAAGAATTGAGTCAATCAAATTGAAAAATGGATAATCTGACATTTGATTTTCGATTTGTCTCCTCCCGTGCTATTATATTGTTTCTTCTGTGTCTACTCTTTCTTTGTAAAGAAATCTGTAGGTCACTATAAATATTTTTAAAACAACACCAATAATATTCAGTATAATGTTCTTTTTCAGTTTATTCTCATGTTCAATTTTCCTAATTTGTTTTTTTATTCCATATTTTGTCCCTTTTATCCGCTTTCATCTGTTCACCCTAAGTTGGAGTTAATGAGATCATTAGGGTTCTTCAATTGGCCTAGTCCTAAGTGGCCCTAGGGTTGAGTCACCTCAAATACAAATGAGCACCAGGGACAATCCTGGGGATGAAGTCAGCTGGTTAGTAAGGTTTACATGCAGAGTGTCTAAACATCTGGAAGCGTCAACCCCCTGGAACCCCAAAAGGCCTCACCTGCCTCTATAAGGATCACTTTGCTGTTTTTAACATTTTCCTGTTGAAAGCATGGAGATTCTAATATTTTGATAGAGAAGAACAATAATAATTTTCTATGTGTGGTGAATGATAAATAATGGGGGTTGTAATCCTGGAATAAAGAGGAAGTATGACTATACTGTAATTATATTAGATATATTAATACGTACATAGTTTGTCGTATTTTAGATGGTCACGTATGTAGTATTATCGTATTTAAATATGGTAGACTACATACATAGTTTATATTTAGTAGATTCTGTTACCGGTACATAAAATAGGGAAAAGCCATTATTTTGTCGAAATAAATATATTTATCTTGTTGTAGCACATTTTCAGTATGAAAATAAAATTATGGGATTGTTTTTCACAACAAGCAATACAAATATAATAATAATAATAATAATAATAATAATAATAAGGAAAATAAGTTAGTGAATTATGAATTTTAACAAAAGATGGCGCATATCTCTTGTTATTAGTTATGTATCATATTTCTTATTGTGAATTTTCACTTTAAAAAAATCAGTCTTAGTTTTCTTTCTGTTGTCGTATAAACCAGAGCCAACTTATATACATAGGAAGATATATTGTGCTCTATAAAATTTGTAGAAATTTCCGTTGTGGCAGTGTAAATATTACCTAAGAACCATCGAAATTGTCTTATCAAAATAAATGAACTTTGAAGCAACACTTATTGCATGCGAAGCCACGTAATGTAATTGTCTGTACTGAAAGGGTTAATACAATTTAATCAATGGCGCAAACCGGTGTTAGGGAAGGAGCTGAAAGGAAAGAGAAAGCGGAAGCCAATTTCCAAGCATTACCTTTCTGTCTGGTAGCGGAGACGTTAAAAGAATAAGTATTTCAGTAGTAAGAGAGAGAGAGTGTGGGTTGTTCTATATATTAACGTGCTGTGATTGATATTCCATGAAGCCTGCCTGCTTAGTCTTAATTTACAGTGGCATATGATTGGTCGGTGTGGAGACGTAGGCTAAACGTATGAAACGTGAGAAGTGATTGTGACTGTGAAGTGTTATGGTGTAGTCCACCATGGTGAACATGGAGGTCTTTCAAGAAAGCATGTACGTATTCAGTTGGCCTGTTGGTTCTTACGGTAAAGTAAATGCAAATTGTACTATTACTTCCAAATTAAATCAGAACTGTAAGATGTAAACCAACTAGAAGTTTCAAAAACACATATCATCAGAAACTTTTCCATCATTGTATCAATTTTTGTAAGTGAAAAAATACTTGGCTTTATCTACGAGTAATAATTTACTGGATTCTTCATTATTTTCTAACACAGTAAAGCAGTGCTAACTGTGGACAATGGGTGGAGTGAATAAAAGTAAGTAAATGCTTTTACTGCAAAATTTTAAGTAAATACTAGCATTTTAGTGAATAAAATATTTCAGTAAATACTGTTGCTTATTAGTAATCAGTACATACTAGATCAAGTAGTACCTACTGCATAATATGTGAATAATAACAAGTATTTACTTATCATTACCAGTAAATACTGTGAAATTTTCAAGTGTGGTATAGACCTTGCTTAAGATGGCAATACCTTATCTGAAATGCAAGAATTATGAAGCAAAGAGTGTACAGAGAGCAAATGGAGGCTCAAGAAGATGATTATCACAATTTATTTAGATTCAGAAAGGAAAATATGAAGTGGCATACTTCACATTTCTTTCTTTCTTTCTTCTTTCTTTCTTTATCGTAGTTTTACCTCTCCCTTTTAGGATTTAAGCTACCCAAGCCGCCCGGGCCTTACAGGGAAGTGGCATACTTCACATTTCATGGATGAAAATATTATAACACATAGCAAACAGGCAGAAGATATAAAGTTTTCATTTTTAAATGATCCAGGCTATCAGTGTCAGAATTCATAGCACAATTATGATTAAAAAAAATTTCTGTATATTATTACCTAAACAATTTCACAATTGTCTTTTTTGTTTTTATTTAAGCAGCATGGTCAATCTTATATAGATTGAGGTTATGTAGTATTGAGGTTAGCCTATATATTTTATTTTGTTTTATTTTAAACTAGCAGGTGTCTGTGACTTCGCCCATATTTATTAATATAATCGCTAGATTTTTTAATAATAGGCCTACACTTAATAGGAAAAAAATTAAAACTTCATTTAAGTTATTAAAACTTACACTGTTTTTAAATAAGTTGCATTAATTATCTAATTTTATTGTAATTGTATTGTCAGACGTAATAAATAAATTAAACTACTAAATGAATCATACAGATATGAAATGAAAAGATTAAAACAAACCATAGAATTATGAACCTTACGCTTAAATGCAAATCATTCATAAACAATTAAAAGATTAATAATTTTCAAAACATGCAGCTTTGGGGTCCATTCTATGATTAGAGTACACCGTAGGGAAAGAAATGATCTCAAATTCGAGTTCCAGGCTCAACCCCCTCCCCTGCACAGTGAGTTTCGTCCAAATCGAGCAATGTTTCCCATTCAGACCTACATTCATGATCTCTCTTCTGTTCAGCTATGTTAAAAATTTCAGATCTCTTCGTACTGTTATGTTATAAACAAATAAATCATGTAGAGTGGGCTAACAAAATCAAAGCAATCGACATCTCCATGCGTTATGTTTAAAAAAATTATATTCCGCAATGCTCTTCTTCCCCAGTTGCTATGGCAAAATAGGAAGAGTACTTATTAATTTTACAATTGAAAAGGAGCCTATTACTAAAATCTGATGCTGCAATAGTGGAAAAAAAGTTTTCTGACAGTTTTTTTTTGGGGGGGGGGGAGGGAGCTCATAATTCGCGGACAAAAGCAAAAAATTGAAAATCCGACTTTAAGGTGAATTCAGACATCCTTTAGTCCATCTATGTTAAAAATTTAAGATCTCTGCATGCCCTAGATTTGGCTATGTATCGCACTCAGACAAACGGACAGACAGACAGACAAACAGACAAACACTTCCTCTTATTATTTAGATATCATGGCCTACTTTAAGTAATCATGGCCAAATACATGTAGATTGCACAGCTAAGCAGATAGTAACTACTGATTTTCACTAGTATTAACTTATAAGTACTAGTATAAGGTTATTCACTCAAAATTATGTAAAAGCTGATACGTGTAAGTAACTACTGAAAGTAATTACTACTACTGGTACTTATTACTAGTAGTAACTACTCAATTTTTATTCACTCCACCCAATGTGTCTTATAGGTGCATATGTATTTCTCTGCCTTTGCCCATTATTTAGGGCACTGTGTATAAACAATTAAGAAGGAAATCTGTGCCTCAGTGAAAACGTGTGAATTATGTTAACCTTTTAACTACAGTGGCCGTGACCACGAGGAAAAGTTGCTTAAATGTGCCCACGTGGAGTCAGTTATAAATAGACCTGGGATTTTAAGGCAAATGCCTATTTTGTTCCTTATGAAATAACATGAAAATTGTTTAATATGTTGATGTTTCATGTTAAATCAATCACATTTATAGAGTTTCGTAGTGCCCTAAAATGCCTATTTGCGCTTTTAGAGCCTATTTTCCTATGTTTAAAAACTTCATTTTCCTATAAGGGTGACTATTTTGCACGTGATAAATATTCCACCTTAAACCCTTATACACTTACAGATTACTGGAGATACGAATGCTATGACCATTAAAAGTACGCTATAATTAATATTACAGAAATATTTTAATATGTTCTGTTAACAGCATACAATACAAACATGTTTTTACATCATATTATAAAAACAGAGACTAAAATATAATTATAAATTATGATTTGACAGATTTTAAAATGAGACAACAATATCCCAAGTCTATGATAAAAACATTAATATTATTGCGATAAAATGGCTAAAAACAGCTATTATGTTTATTATGAGATAACAATATCTCAAGTCAATGATTAAAAAACATTAATTATATTATAATACCATTGCTAAAAACAGCTATTATACATAAAAATTATTAGATCGTGTGTGAATATTTTTTGAACAGTTTTAAGTCTACGAGAATCCTTTTTAGCTGGAAGCTTCTGTCTATGTTCTTTATCGTACAAAACTGAATGTTTTGTTACTCACTTTTTTAATCTTCTTATTTTGGAGAAATCCTTAGCTCTGATGTTTATTCACTTATGTTTGTGTGCTGTGTGTATTGTGATCTTACACTCACGTTCTTCTGTGGAATTAGCAAGCGTATCTCCTAGTTTTCTTTATGAAGGATGCATTTCGACTATTCAGTCATCGTCAGCTTAGAAATAAATAAGAAACGAATTAGGTTACTGTAAATCAGACATAAGCTAACATATTATTTTGAGGTATCTTACCTGGATTGAGTACTAATAGCTCTGCTATTCGTGTTGTACTGACGTGAACGGAGGTGTGTTAGTCTATTTATTAGGTGTGGGTGTGTTCACTAGTATATCATAGAGGGGGTTATGTTGTATGATGTCATCATTGATTATCTCCTTCCTGTGTTTGTAAATTTCTAAATTTTCGAGTGTGTCTAGTTTTTTCCCTTTCTTTTCTATATGTAATATTGACATTGCCTGTTCTATGGGTGTATTTGTATGTTTTTCATCTAGCAAGTGTTTCGCATATGCTGATTTCCTTTTCATGTGTTTATAGTCGGCTTGATGTTCTTTGAATCTTTGCCTAAATTGTCTCCCCGTCTGGCCTATGTATACCTTTTTACAGTCATTACACTCCAACTTATATATTCCATTTTTTGCAAATTTATCTGTTTTTTGTATACTAGTATTGTATAATTTAGTTTTGATGTTATTTGTTCTAAATGCAACTTTAAAGTCTTTTTTAAAGTGATTCGTGATTCTGTGTATTCTATTATCAGTGTATGTGAATGTGATTGTTTTATTGTCATTTGTTTTGTTAAGGGGAATCAAAGTTGTGGTTTTATTTTGTTTTTTCACTTTTTTATCTTTTTGTTTCTTGATTAGGTTGAAAATTGTGTTATTATTATAACCATTGTTATTAGCTATTTGTAATATGGTTTTTAACTCTTGGTTTTAGTTTTTCCTGTTCATAGGGATATTTAGAAGTCGATAAATCATGGAATTGAAAGCTGACATTTTCTGTGAAAATGGGTGGTTAGAATTGTTATGAATTACTGTGTCAGTGTATGTATCCTTCCTAAAAATGCTGAAGTTTATTCTATTGTTCTCCTTTTTCAATTTCAAATCCAGAAAATTTAAACTATTTTGATGTTCAAGTTCGAAAGTGAAGTCAAGATTGCTATGAACCTTGTTGAACTCATTGACTATTTCATTAACATGTTCTTTTTTGCAAATAAGTAGCGTGTCGTCGACATATCTTTTGTAGAGTTTTATGTTGTATTTATTAATGATTTGTTTGATTTTGTCGTTTTCTAGATTTTGTAGAAAAATTTCGTCATTAAACGTAAAATATCTTCAAAGAGACGGGATGCCTATGGGATCTCCGCTCTCTAGTATAATAGCTGAGATTTTTCTACAAAATCTAGAAAACGACAAAATCAAACAAATCATTAATAAATACAACATAAAACTCTACAAAAGATATGTCGACGACACGCTACTTATTTGCAAGAAAGAACATGTTAATGAAATAGTCAATGAGTTCAACAAGGTTCATAGCAATCTTGAGTTCACTTTCGAACTTGAACATCAAAATAGTTTAAATTTTCTGGATTTGAAATTGAAAAAGGAGAACAATAGAATAAACTTCAGCATTTTTAGGAAGGATACATACACTGACACAGTAATTCATAACAATTCTAACCACCCATTTTAACAGAAAATGTCAGCTTTCAATTCCATGATTTATCGACTTCTAAATATCCCTATGAACAGGAAAAACTACAACCAAGAGTTAAAAACCATATTACAAATAGCTAATAACAATGGTTATAATAATAACACAATTTTCAACCTAATCAAGAAACAAAAAGATAAAAAAGTGAAAAAAACAAAATAAAACCACAACTTTGATTCCCCTTAACAAAACAAATGACAATAAAACAATCACATTCACATACACTGATAATAGAATACACAGAATCACGAATCACTTTAAAAAAGACTTTAAAGCTGCATTTAGAACAAATAACATCAAAACTAAATTATACAATACTAGTATACAAAAAACAGATAAATTTGCAAAAAATGGAATATATAAGTTGGAGTGTAATGACTGTAAAAAGGTATACATAGGCCAGACGGGGAGACAATTTAGGCAAAGATTCAAAGAACATCAAGCCGACTATAAACACATGAAAAGGAAATCAGCATATGCGAAACACTTGCTAGATGAAAAACATACAAATACACCCATAGAACAGGCAATGTCAATATTACATATAGAAAAGAAAGGGAAAAAACTAGACACACTCGAAAATTTAGAAATTTACAAACACAGGAAGGAGATAATCAATGATGACATCATACAACATAACCCCCTCTATGATATACTAGTGAACACACCCACACCTAATAAATAGACTAACACACCTCCGTTCACGTCAGTACAACACGAATAGCAGAGCTATTAGTACTCAATCCAGGTAAGATACCTCAAAATAATATGTTAGCTTATGTCTGATTTACAGTAACCTAATTCGTTTCTTATTTATTTCTAAGCTGACGATGACTGAATAGTCGAAATGCATCCTTCATAAAGAAAACTAGGAGATACGCTTGCTAATTCCACAGAAGAACGTGAGTGTAAGATCACAATACACACAGCACACAAACATAAGTGAATAAACATCAGAGCTAAGGATTTCTCCAAAATAAGAAGATTAAAAAAGTGAGTAACAAAACATTCAGTTTTGTACGATAAAGAACATAGACAGAAGCTTCCAGCTAAAAAGGATTCTCGTCGACTTAAAACTGTTCAAAAAATATTCACACACGATCTAATAATTTTTATGTATAATAGCTGTTTTTAGCAATGGTATTATAATATAATTAATGTTTTTTAATCATTGACTTGAGATATTGTTATCTCATAATAAACATAATAGCTGTTTTTAGCCATTTTATCGCAATAATATTAATGTTTTTATCATAGACTTGGGATATTGTTGTCTCATTTTAAAATCTGTCAAATCATAATTTATAATTATATTTTAGTCTCTGTTTTTATAATATGATGTAAAAACATGTTTGTATTGTATGCTGTTAACAGAACATATTAAAATATTTCTGTAATATTAATTATAGCGTACTTTTAATGGTCATAGCATTCGTATCTCCAGTAATCTGTAAGTGTATAAGGGTTTAAGGTGGAATATTTATCACGTGCCTATTTTCCTATTTTAGTGCCTAAAATGCCTATTTTATACGTTTAAAAGAAATTAAACTGCTGTAATTTTTACAATCATAGACATCCTTGAATGAAGAGCAGAACAGCAAAATGTCGGTTTTTCACAGAAAATTGATTTTCCCAAATAGTTGTTGCCAAAGGAATACTGATTGATGGAGGAGGGGGAGGATTAGCTCGAACATGGAGCAAGCAGTAAGAAGGGACATACTGTGTCAAGTCGCCAGTGTGATGACCGCACGACCATCCAATATCTGCAGGCCATGAGCTGGTCGTTATTGAAATCCAAGGACCTTCCAGGCCTGTAGTGATCTAATATTTCTAACGAGTTAATGACCCATAACTGCATTTGATAAATGGCTTTTAATTCTGTCTTAATTTTGCAGTTATTTATGTTAAGTGAATATTGTGATATTGTAAAGTTTATTTTCTTTTTACATATTTTTGAAGCATATTTTAAGTGCCTATTTTCTAGTTTAAAAGCCTATTAACTTGTTTTAAAAGACTATTTTAGGTGCCTATAACAAAGTTTTTTAAAGCCTAAAATCCCAGGTCTAGTTATAAAATATAAGTACAGTGCACGCCGCTTATTGTGATCACTTCGGGACGCAGCTAATCTGATAATATTAATCGATTAATAACAATAGCCGAAGGAATTAAATGGTTATTTATTCATATAGTATAAGATAATACACTACAAAATATAAAAACATATTCATAAAATAATACGTAACTTTGAATCATTGAACCACTCATAGGCTAATACAGTAGACTGTAAGAAACTATTTTTCAACCAGTAACAAAGTTTAATTTTTATTTTTATTTTAATTTTTATTTTTACTTTTAGTCCATTAACTAATAACCTACTTCTTACTCAGTTACGAGTTACGAGAATTTTTTTGGAAGTCTATACTGATCTGTGGTGAATACCGCATTAGCAAAACATCCGACGCCTGTCTGTTCGTCTTTTCATTTTACACTAACATCACTGCATGCCAGCAGTGTTATCTTCATACATCAAAAGCTGCAGCTTAACTGTGGTGTGAAACATGTTTTATTGCTTAAAACAGAAAGTTATGTAATGCCATTGGTCATCCTGTGGGCTGGGAACGGAATTGCTACTTCCAATACAACACAATACAGTTGAATTAGAAGCGAAGGCCTTAAAAACTTAATTTTGAATTACGTAGGCCTACAGTACTTGGAAATAAAGCCACAGAAAGGAAAATGTGATAACATAGACCGAATCTTTGATCACAATAAACAGCATTTTTTCAATGTATCAGTATCAGTAATAATCCTTTCTTAACAAAAACTGTTTTAATCTCCATGAGTTTTAGAGGGTTTCCTTTCTCTATTCTTGCGTTTGATGGATGGAATTGTAAGAGAAAATCTTCTTAGCTGGTGAAAATGTAACAGATTCTTCTGAAGAATCATAATCCACAAGCTGACTGCAGACGGGTACTGGATGAATTATCATTATCTCAGATTTGCCTTTCTCCCCATGTACTTTTCATCATACTAATTTCTCTACTTCTTAGCTTTAAGATTAGGATGACATAGCACGTCTATTTTCTATTGTAAAACACATAAAATATTAACTATGGAACTGCTCCCGAGAACGAGGTCCTGCTCTTTTGGGGTTTCAGGTCCAACCCATGTTGTTTTATCGTTTATAATTGACTATTAGGGCTAATGATTTAGCTTGAATTTGTCTAATTATTAATATGATTGTGGTATGATGTGTTTCATTTGTAATTTTTTTTATATAATTGTATTTTTACAAAAGTTTAATAGGTACAATTACAAACAAATGCACACATGATGGGACATCTTTTGTCTATTTTTTTATTATATAAATAAATTGTATACAACACAAGACCACCCGAATGAGCAAGCGCTCGGGCTCGGGCCCAATTCAGCCATTTACATTAGAAAATTAGTTCACCAATACAAATACATAAAGAAAATATAACTAATTTGAAATCAATACCTAGAAAATTAATAATAAAAAAGAAAGAACAGAGAAAAAAGTTGGAAGAAGAAAATTGAAATCCTGAGTTATAACAAATAGTAAAATGGTTCCTTAATTGTCTACTAATTACAGAGTGAAGTAAATTTTGAACTATGAAATAAGTATTTGATAAACGTATTAAAAAAAATTTACTCATTGCTGTCCGTCCGTGTGTCTGTACGCACGATAACTCAACTCAGCCGTTTCGGTCCTTAGATATTAAAACTTCTGGATTTGTAAGGCAAATAGCCTTAGAAGAATAACACTAATAATAGCGGAAGAATAACACTATGCATAGTACTTCGAGTATTTTCATCACTTTATTATCTGATGTAACATATTATTCCCTACACCTACTTCAGGTTACCGCCACAAATATTAATAAGAGAATAAAACTGAAAATATTATAATATCAACTTTTATAATAACTTAAATTACAAATGGGGGCTAGATACTGATAACACCAACATTTTTATGCTCCTATGTTAATTTTAACTGTAGTTTTAGCTTCTTTATTTCGAATTTTTATTTTATTATCAAATGATTATACGATCAATTTATGTGTTTATCCTTCGCTTCTCTCCAATCTTTGTAATATAATATTTGTAAAAATCTCTGTTCTCACATTCACATTACGCCTTCTTCAATTCCATACACTCCTACTCAGAATAAACGGTGCTACTTGATAGTCTGAAATCATGTGATGAGACAGATTCTGCGAGTGGGCTGGCCCATAGATTTAAATGACAGGTCAGTGTACCAGAAACGGGTTAAGTGGTCTTCGGAGTCAAAGTAAATATCTCGCAGACTCGCCCAGCTGCCACCTGCTGAGACGAGAAACCAGCGAGTTAATTTTATTCACACTCGATGGGCTCAACATCTTCCTGGAAGTTTCGTTTAACTTGAAATTAGTTTGGACACGGATGTTACTTGCGATACTTCGCGCGTCACATATATTGAGGGTTTCACAATCTACGAACGACTGTTGGCGTCCATTATGCTTTGGTGCATTAAAGGAAAAGTAAACTAAAAATTCAGTATCATTTTCTTCATACGGATTGAAAGAGAATGTTTTTAAGAAATGATATTCACTGTTAGAAATGTTTTACACCTTCACATTTAATCACAAAACGAATATATTTATTGTAACGCGATGGGCGCGTGACGTCACGCTTGACGAAGGCTTGGCTCAGTCTCGCCCGGTGAAAGACATTTCACAGCATTCTGTCTACTGTTACAGTTTTTTAGTGAGTATCTGTTCAATCAATGGTTTATTGTTGTGTTGTGGGGTGTACAAACTCATCGTCGAAGAGTGATAACACACTTAAAATATCTTTCCATCGATTTCCCAACAGAGATAAGTCACCCGAACGTAAATAAGCAATGGCTGATAAAAATGAAAAGAGAAAAATTTGTTCCTACTAAATACAGTACGGTTTGTTCACAACATTTTGAAGAAAATGATACCGAGCTTTTGGTACAGTTACGAACACAGTTATCTGGAGAAACCCCGCAATCTGTTTAAAAAAGAAGTGCTGTGCCATCACTTCTTTTGCGTGGGAAATCTGAAACACCGCCAATGAAGAAAAGAAAATCGTCGTACTCGAGGAAGAAGGAAATGAGAGAGTTGTTGCAAGATTTGAATAGTAATCCTTCAGTATCCGGGAATGGACAAATCATGAATGTGGAATCTAGTATTTATGACGAAAATTCAGTTTCTAACAGAGTAGACGTTCAGTGTGAACTAGGAAATGAAACTTATGTCAATGTTTGCACAGATTCATTGAATGTTTCTTCTAGAAATTGTGATTTAGATAGCTCTTTTAGCATTTCAGAAATTTCTACTACCGCAAAAGATGATTCTGAATCTGAAAGTGACTCTGTTCTTATCTTGAAAAATGTTTTGTTTTTTAACTGTATTAGCTCTAAGTATTAACTGATAACGCCTGGCAACTAGTGTATCTTTATTTATAATAACGCTATCGAATGAGCAATGTCGTGTTATACAGTCTATAACCCCCTTCTGTTCACAAATTACTTCACGGTCCCAACAACACACACTTTCGTGGCCCGTTTTCATATGTACACACAGCCCACATTTACACCATTCCGTATTTTCTTTTCTTCCTTGCAACTCTTTAAATAATTCCTTGTCATTTTCTTTTCGTGTGATATTAATTTGTGAATACCGAGATTTGTCCTTAGAAGGTAACATTGCAGGCATCTCTATCAACAACAAACACAAATGAGACTTTGTGGTGTATTAGAAACACAGGCGCGAGCATTACAGTAGCTGTTGTCCTGCCAGCAAGTTAGTCAGGAGTGACGTCACAGGAGCGTTTTACTTCACCCGTACAAGGCGTAATATTGGGCACCTGAAGTTCACGAGATCACCATTCGTTTCGTAATTCAAAGCTCCGTGCGATGAGATTAAAATTAGAAAATGGTATTTTTTTAGTTTACCCTTCCTTTAAATAATTCTTGGTAAAGCTATAATCCTGGCATCATTGCCAGGTCTATAGCTAGTTTTATTTCTTTACGTATTGCTCTGGATTTTACTCTACACTTTGTTGGAGAGCCTTTCGTCAAATTAAAAATCCCAATAAGCCCAGAAATGAGTTGAGATGAACCTCCTCAGCTTCTAAATTTAGAACATGATTTGAGAATTCTTATATTGTTTAAAGCTGAACACAGAGTTGGAGGACATTTCGTGTTAACACGAAACTTGACAATACACCTTCAATTGTTCATATTGCGTTGGTATAGAATAAGTTATGTATTATTAGTGCTTCTTGAATTTTGCAAATTTCCTATCCTTTATAGTATCCTTTAAGTAAACATTTATATCACACCTGGTCCCAATCGCATCATTTGGTTGAGAACAATTCGACTACCCTCCCTACAGTCCGGATTTGGCACCAAGCGATTGTCATCTTTTTCTTCCTCTGAAGAATTTACTTAGTGGAAAACATTTCTACGACGATGATGATGTGAAACTAGAAGTGCAGACTTAGCTTTCATCACAGGCGGGATTATTCTTTGACTAAGGCATACAAAAACTGGTTTCCTGTTAGGACAAGTGCCTGAATAACGACGGTGACTATGTGGAGAAGTAGAGTAAGGAATGAGGTAATGGATTTGGAATTTTTTGTTTATTTGTTTGTTTGTTTGTTTGTCTTTATATTTTATTTTAATTATCGGTACTGACTTTAAAAACATAGGTTCAAAACATAGGTACTTACAAAGGTTCAAAATGTTTACCTTTGCAAATTGTGAAAGTAGGCGTAAAGAGGAAAGCCTTATTTCATTGTCCCTTATTTATGCCTAAACGTTATCAGTTAATATTACATTTAATGTTTTAAATTTTTATTTTGTTATTTAAAAAATAACGTTTTGATAACGTTCATGTATAAATAAGGGACAGTGAAATAAGTAGCGCCTAACAGACTGGACTTCCTCTTTAGCCTACATTTACAATTTTCAGAGGTATAAATTTTAAACCTACACTGAATTTCCCATGCCCTGTTACGAATTGAATCATAATACAGTTTGGAATAACAGAAATGACTACCAAGGGGGGTAAAGGGGTAAAGGCGGCCGGCGCGTAAGGCTGACAACCTTACCACCTTCGTGATCCGATTGTCTAAAAATCTGGGAGCCTAAACCTTCTGGAACCCTCTGGGCCTCCATGGCCTGTAATAGGGAACACTTTACTTTTTACGGTATATGCAGTGCATTGTAAGTTATATTCTGTATGTATGTTTCATCTTAACTTAGGCCAGTTGGTAAATTAGGGTTCTGTTCATTTGGAAATTCAATAAAAATAATTTTCTGTAGTAAATGAATGAAGACCAGTTAGCTGAAATTATGAAGAGAAAAAACTATTGTCTATAAGTTGCACTTGAGAAGGCAAGATAATGGATGGTGAGAAGGATGGTCAACGATAGTTACATCATAGGAGAGCCACTATCAATCCACACAATCCGCAGCCAAAAATGTCCTGTCCTGCCTTTGGACTATGCGATGTGCCTCCCAGCTAAATAAATAAAAATATAGAATAAAATTACGGATAACCTGTCTGCTCGGTAACTGATATTGAACCTGAGCCTCCAGAAAGGAAGTTTTTGGCTTAACCACTTGCGCCAAATTCTCCTCGAAACACGTTAGTGTGAAGTGTGACAAATATAAAAATATGTGAACTTGGTTACGTTAGTTATGTAACACATCCCGGACGTAAGTTAAACTCGACACGGCTTTATGAATACAGCTTCCTCCGGGGGGGACGAACAGACGCCAGCAGAAAGTACGTTTTCAGTTTTTACCAGGATCCGCTTACTAATGGTTAGCGGGATAAACTGTCAAATGTTCAACGTAATCGTATACAAGCGTTATTTGAAGCAAGTCAATCGTTGTATTTTTGAAAATATATGACTACCAGGGCCCGGATTCTGATGACCTACAATTGTTTGAAAAACGACCTATAAAATGACTCTAAATTTTAAAGAAAATTACTTAATAAGTATAAAGAATGACCTAAAAACTGATATTTTATTTATAAAAAAAAGTTATTGTTCAGGCAAAGTTATAGACTAATTTGTACATAATTGTAAAAACTGTAGATGCAGAATGGATTTCGTAGATCTAATAGCTTTGTTCTTTGTTCTTAATTGGAGCATTTGAGAAGAAAAGTAAGAAAATTGGTCTTAAAATAGATCCTACATAAATGTTGCATTATAGGAGGCAGACTCTGGTGCCAAATCAATCTAATAACAACAGTAATATAATACAACATTTTGGCGTTTCTATGATTCTCGTTTCCGACTGAGACATGACAACACTTCAACACCAAGTGTGTCCTTCTTGCATTAAGCAAACAATGCTTGAAAGACAACCCCACTGGGGACGAAGCTAGCTAGACGACAAAAAATAAGTTAATGTATTGAATGTAAATGCATGAAAATGACTCAAAAAATAAGGGAATGACATGAAAATGACAAAATAATGACAAAATTGAATTAAATGACCTAAAAGTAAAAAGTTGCGTAAAATGACAAAATAAATGGTGGAAAAATATGTTGCACAAACTTTCTCGCATATGCGTGTTAAAGGCTAGTACAGAAAAAAGTAAATTAAAGAGACAATTAAATTTTACTTACCGGTATTACATTTTCATAAAACTGACAAGTATCTAGAATGGAAAGCATCAGGGTCGATCTTTATGTTCAATGCTTTTACTGTGAAATAAAATAATCATAATAATAACAATAATAATAATAATAGTCAATGGCAGTAAAACTGCATATTATTAGTACTACAACTATTACTACGGGAAAATTCAAATATAAGTTAAGTCGCACCTTGGGATGAATCGTTCCCACCCAACCCACCCTCACCGATGCAGTTTCTTTTCTACCACGATCTAGCGAATTCTTCTGTCCTCGTATTATGAAGAAACTCGTGATTGGACGTTGGAGGTATGACGTCACACCGCTAGACGAGATGTGACAGGCTGACAAACCTTGCGGGAGATATAATATGCCACTTTTTCGAAACCTATAAACAGTGTATCGCACATTTTTCGAAAATGCAAGCGCGCTTCGCTACGGCTACCGCCTCCGCTTCGCGCACTTAACTATGTGGTTAGTGTTATGCATTATTTAGCTATATGTAGAGGTGGATACAAGGCACTTGCGACAGTATACAATGACAGTTGGTCACTTTGATTCGCTCAGAAACAAAATACATCACACAGTCCATGCAAATTTAATATCGAATGGACGGAACTTATATTTGAATTTCGCTACTACTACTACTACTACTACAACTAAAACTAAACTCCGCGGCACTACATCCCTGGAGGGATTTGGCTTACCAACCGACCGCTGCGTCATCTACCACAGGCAGATGGCAGGATTGGGGGCATGTGGTCAGCATGCCGATTCCCACGGCCGTTAATGGTGGTTTCCATGACCGGAGCCGCTACTTCTCTATCAAGTAGCTCTTCAACTTGAATCACGAGGCTGAGTGCACCCCTACCAGACCTCTATACCTCAGAAAAATCCAAGGATGTACCGGGGATCTAACCCGGGCCGACGGATCTGACTCTAACCACAAGAACACGCCGGCGGTCCTACTGCTACTACTACTTAGGTTATATTACACGCTTTAACTGCATTGTATGTCATGTAATGTGTTTAGTATGTTTGCGTGAACCATTAGTCCATAGTAACAACTCATTCGCGTCATCTGTTTCTATTGTTTAGTGATGTCTTCTTATGTGATATTCAGTTTAAACGATTATAATATCCAGTGACATAGCGGCGATGAAAAATAAGCAAGTCCTACAAACCCGGCGTTTGCTTTTGCGAACGAGGAAACCATGAAAAACCCAAGTCAATTTGGGCGGCCACGAGGTTTGATTTGAACTCAGGACCTCTTCCCTGTTAGCCCATAGGCCTACTACCTCGCTGTAATTGGCTTTAGTGTGTTCAATTCGACTGAGCTAAACTGATCGCATTTCACAACAATAAGTACATTAGGCCTATAGTTTTCTTGTTACTAGGGGCAACAGTCATTAATATTTTATTTGACATGTATGTTCTGAAATTCGCATTTAAGCCGTAATTATTTCGTTTTTATCTTGGTATCTATTAAATCTATAAATAAATGTTTTAAACAAAAAATGTTCATTTTAATTTTCTCTACAACTTTACTATGGTAGGTAATGGATGTAATCTAGAAAAATTGAAAACGGATACGAGTAAAGTACCCCTTAAGTCATTTTTGAAGAAATACAGATATAGCAATTTTATTAGTCATAAATCAGTTTTTCCAATTTTAAATTTTTATTAAAATCGTTATATAGCCATTTTTTTAAATCAAAATTTTTCAAAAATTTTTCATGAAAAGTCCCCTTAATATTTCAGTTGTAAAACTAAATTTCTGGGCGGTTCGATAAAATTTCGAAAAAGTCCTTAATTAAAAAAATTAAGTAAATACAATGAACCGTTTACCCGCTGTGCTTGTCCACAGACAGACGGACAGACGTCATTCCAAAAATAGTTAATTCGGTTTCTAGGCTTCATGAAACATGCTCTCCTGATGTTATCTCGACTTCGAATTTTTGTCACGATCACAATACTTTCTCTATACTACGTAGGCTATATGCGAGAAAGTTAGAAGACCTAATAAAAATGCATTTCTACAATCTAGAGGCCATGAATAGGATTTATCTACAAGTTAGTAATGGCTATGCAGCATCAATAACAAGATGACATGTCATTAGAATCCGGGCCCTGACGATTACTAATACATGCAATTACAGCCAGTTTTGTACTTTTAGAATAGATCATTTAATTTGTCGAGAAGATTGTCTGAAACGTGTTACCGGATCTTACCTGACCCTCCAGCTTTTTGACGCATTTTGAGAATGATAAGAATAGTTAACTTCTGAGTGATTTTTACGCATGGTACTAAAATTCTGATACAGCACAGTCATTTCTTTCCGATGTAATCAATTAAAAACGTTCCTAGGGTGGATTGTTTGCACGTTTTAAAGATCACCGTGTTGTATTTAACATTCGCTTTGTTTCTCAATAAATTGTTACCAACTAAGCGAGTACAGCAAGTGCTGCAAGTAGTGAAAAGCTAAATAGGGTCAGAAAGCAGTAAATATTGAATTGCTAGATTTGTAATTATTAGGGCCCAGATTCAACTATTTTATTATCCGTTTCATTGTCATGGCAGTTACATAGTCAATCTTACATAACTTAAAAAATGGCTAAATAAAACGTTAAAAACTAAAAATGGCTAATTTTTTTAAAATTAAAATACGATAAAATACTTTATTAGACTTCATATGTTATTAATTTAATTATCATTGTTCTATTAAAATTATTTTTTAAAATATCTGCCAATTTAGCATCTCGCTCATTGTGTCAGTACATTTGTAAGAGAAAATATGTTGTATTTTATAATTTTGTCTTTTTGTACCCCCATTTTACCGGTAAAGGAAATTGATAGCGCACCGAAATTCCGAGTTTCTTTAGAAGCAAATTAAAGGCATAGGCTACTGAAGAAGCTTACACTTGCAACTTATTTACAGTTTTTGGTCTAGCAATATGCCGAAAATAAAGAAGCTATTCTGTAGTTGGCTGATTAATCGAATAACATTCTTGTTGAGTTTATGTGGTGGAGTTGGAAATGAGAGAAGTAATTCTAATTTTATTATATATACCGTAAATTACTGTTGAAAATTAAGCAAAAAGTGTTCCTATAGTTTTATGGTTAAGTGCCATGGAAATTGTAAGTAAAAATAAAATAAATTAATATATTTGTTTCTTTGTGTTTATTGGGCTTATTAAAGGGAAACTAAAATAATAATAAAAAGCTTGTCTGAAAATAACAAATAAAATAAAACTACTTTAATATGATTTTAAAAAAACAATAAAGGGATTATAAAAACCTAAAATCCCGAGCCCTAGCAATTACAGTTTCGGACTCTAAAAGTTGATAGCGATATTACAGCTGTGACGTATCTAGAACTTTTTATTTCATTATGTTAACACCAGACACTTTTCATTAAGCAGTTTCTCGATAAATTTTAAGTGGCGCTGTTGATATCTCGGAACTCTGCCTGGCAGTCTAAGTAAATATATATTTGATGTAGCAGTACCGCCTCTTCAGTCTTACGGTCAAGCATTGATGAGATCCATCTCTGTGAGATCCCATTACTACTTTTGATATTGCAATGCGAAAGAAGTTTTAGTTTGCTAACATCTGGCGGTATCTCAAAGGTGTAGAGTCTTGTGGTATTGGGTTCAGAGAAAAGAGGCACACATTGCACAAGTAGGTGTATGTGTGTATGTCTGTGTCCATTGGCGCCAACTTTTAAAAAAAACATTGGGTGGGCTCAAAGATTTTCAAATTTTCGTACTCCCGCCCCTTATTTGATTAATGAAATGGACTTACGAAACGCTGTATTTGTTTGTAATAATAAATAACAACCAACGTAATTCAACCGCCAGAAAAGAATTGTGTAGCCCAGTTTACGGAAATCCTTTAAAATTAATAATGTTTCATTATAAAGGCTTTTTAGGTACCTACCAAAATAAAATAATTATATAGCATGGCGTGTTCCATGTGTTTCTCCTGACTGGAGTAAATTATCTTCTTCGTCTTTCATTAGACCAGGTGTCTCCCCAATCACACTATCTTTTTCGTGGTTTATTGTACCTTGATGATCTTTTTAATTCATTCTTTCCACATGTTCCATCCACTCTTTCTTTTTAACAGTTACGATGTCCACACTATTGTCTTATATCACAATTTTTTGCCATGTTCATTAATGGTTTCCCTGTGATTTTTTCTCACAAGCATCGTCTAAATTCTAAATCTAGTTTTTCTCTCCTTAAGTATAATTATACAGTCTTCAGAACAGCGGTGGCCGTGAAAACTGCACTGACAGACGTAAAAATGTAATGAATTATTGTGGAACGATTTCAAAGTATCGTGAGGGAATTGGAACAACACATCATACTATGTATGTCTAAAATAGCCTGATTTTCGCTTTACAGCGATTCAACAAATAAACACAATTTTGCGTAATAGCAATAAATAATTGTGATAACACACGGCAAATTATTGGGTGGGCCCATATAAATTGGAACCCCTGTCTGTGTCTCCGTGTTCCGTGAACAAATCGTGCCCGTGAATAAATCGTGCCAAAACTAAATTCTGTACTCCGTTCCATAATACGGTATAGAAACAAGTATTTTATGTTGTTCCACAATATGGTACAGGTATATGTTAAATTTCGAAGAATTAGATGGTTAGGCTGTATATAAGTCTATGCTTCATTGTGTTGTACAATTTGATACTCATAATAATGCATTCTGTACCACATTATTTTGTAGGCTACATATTGACAATTTCATTGCTGCTGTCTCAAGGGCACTACGACAATCG
Organism: Ectobius pallidus; assembly: GCA_964059195.1. Taxonomy (NCBI): domain Eukaryota; kingdom Metazoa; phylum Arthropoda; class Insecta; order Blattodea; family Ectobiidae; genus Ectobius; species Ectobius pallidus. The sequence goes on from CAXKWD010000010.1 coordinate 21,645,892, forward strand.
GCTGTTGCTTTGGATTTTCTACTCACATTTGTCTCGGTTATGGGCGTGTTTATCTCGTCCTGGACGCCACAACGGGTGCCCACTTGACTGACATCTATACTCAGCCCCGTATCGTTTTACTTTGCAAGCATGGGCGTCCGCAGAAATTTTGTCAAGGGGGGGGGGGGGCAAATGAAGAAATTGCTGCCACCACCACCATCACTATGATGCTACTTCTACAACCACATTATTATTATTACTGTTACTATTTTCATTATTATCTATCATTTTCATCATCATTATTACTATCATTTTCATTATTATTATTATTATTATTATTATTATTATTATTATTATTATTATTATTACTATTGTTTACTGTAGCTGCACCTATGGCTATGAATACAAAGAAAAAATGTGCTATAGTACACTCACATTACTTTTTATGTCCCTTACAATTTCACACGTACTATTCATATAAAATGCGATACTTCCAGTGCTTTACCTTCATTGCAATCAAATGTTCGGCTGGAAAAAAACAATTCAAGTTTGGGGGAAGTGATTATTCCTACGTACTCATATCTAAGCTGTTAAAATTCCAAACAACTCCAACTGTAGGGTATTAAGTGGGTACTGAAGCCTGACTTCATATCAATTGCTTATAATTAGGGTTCGGATGTTTATGACCTAAAAAAGTGGAAAATATGACTGCAAATATGACCTTAAAATGACTAAATATACCCAAAAATCCTAAATATGACCTCATAAAAGAATGTATTTTCTAAAAATAAATCTATCCAATTTAAAACGTTTAATTACGCTAAATTATATTGTCACATCAATTCAATCAGATCACGTTTTAACAATTTTACAGGTGATTTACAATTTTACTTGTAAAGAACTTCTAATCTGTTAATGCTTCCGGATAACACTGCAAATGTGAACTGAAAATATTTTAAGAACATGTCTATTGGAAGTTGTTAACAACGAGGAAGAAGTAATTGTGCTATTACTTGTTACTCTCCCCTAACATTTCAGTTACAGTAAAACGAAAATATTTGTGACTCTTTTTTGGGAAAAAAAAAAAAAAATTATCAAATTAGTACACATACTGCATAATTATGCTCTTTTGCTCTCCCGAGAACAATTTCTACAAATCTCTAACAGCTGTGACTAGCATTCACTTCGTTTTTGGTAGGCACCCAACTTTAGCTTAGCTTAGCTGCAATTAGTTTGGCTGCAGTTAGCTTAGCTAAGGCGTAGCTTAACTCTTGGTCGACAACCGGCTTAAGAAGAGAGAAAAATGGCAGAACTCGCGATTAGGACACAGATAGGCTTACTCATGTGAGTGTCTCTCATCATTTTTGTGAAAGCTTTATAATGAATGAAAAATTGCCCTTTCCCATGATAGACTAGCCGATTTGCCGTGGTGAACAAGTGTTTATATTTCCTCCTTACTTTGGATCGAACATCGGAATAAGTGCGGAATACCAGTGATATAAATATTCAGAATTTAAGTCAATAGCTTATCCCGGAAGAAGACGGATGGATATCAGAGTCTCTGTAAGGTCCCATCTCTAGAAGTAGAAACCTTAAAAAGTTATTTTATCACTGGACGTATATGTATATTAGTTCGCATAGCAGGTATAGGATACATTTATTACCTGCTGTTAAAACAGAAAAGCACGAAGTTATCTGTAGTTTAATTTTAATTCTACTAGTCATACTTCATTTTGTAATAGCTCATCTTCCGGATGCTTAAGGAAAAGTTGCGCAGTAAAGTAAACTCTTTCCTTTAGCTATTCCCAGATGTGTCAATTTCAATTTACCACCCTCTCTTGTTGAAAACGTTGAAAGGGTGGTATGGCAGAGTGAAGTGTGAATTTTAGGTCCATACAGTTAGAGTCGGTTCCTGCAGACGTCAAGCGATAAAACACTAACTACGAAGAAGGAAAGCACATAACATTTATATATATATCAGGGGTGCCCACCCCCCTCAAGCTTCATGACTCACCCCCCCCCCAACTTCATTGCTCACCCCCACAAACTTCATTGCTCACCCCCAACCTGATTGGCTATCGACAAGGGCACCCATGTGATATTTTCTGGGGTGGGGGGTTATTTTTTTAAATTTATTTATTTTTTGTTGCTTTAACTTCTTGGGCCACTTTGTAACATTATATTAATAATTATAATAATATAATAAGTGCAACAAAATAAGTAGCCATAAAATAATTGCGGGGAGGGTAGAAAGTGCCGGGGGGGTTTGAAATACCCCCCGAAAAGGGAGTCGGGGGTCCATCCCCAGAAAATTTTAAAATATTGAACTAATGAAAATCACATTTTACGCTATTTTAGCACAGAAAAACTAGTTAGGAAATTTGTTTACCATACTCTAAGACATGCCAATGTAAACAAGAAATTGTTACCTAAGTCGGGTGTCCACCCCGGGAAATTTTTAAATATTGAACGAAAATCACATTTTAGTCTATTTTAGCACTGAAAAACTAGTTAGGAAATTTCTTTGCCATACTCTAAGACATGCCAATGTAAATAGGAAATCATTACCTAAGTGGGGCCTCCACCCCTGGAAAATTTTTAAATATTGAACTAATGAAAATCACATTTTACGCTATTTTAGCACTCAAAATCTAGTTTGGAAATTTTTTTACCGTACTCTAAGACGTGCCAATGTAAACAAGAAAATGTTACCTTAGTCAGGTGTCCACCCCCGGGAAATTTTTAAATGTTGAACTAATGAAAATCACATTTTATGCTATTTTAGCACTGAAAAACTAGTTAGCAAATAGTACTCTTGTTTACTGTACTCTAATACATGGCAACTTAAACAGGATATTGTTACTTAAGTTATAATACGTATTACTATTTATAAGAAAAGTTGAATAACACATGGAACAGTGAATATAATAAGCCTACTCATTATGTTATGAAAAGAAAATAACTGCTATATCATATTTGACACACCAACAAATCTTGTTTAAATAAATAAATATTTTTTTAAATACAAATAGGCTATAGAATTTTAGGTTTTAACTTTTGGGGGTCCAAACCCCATGGACCCCCCTTTCCTAATCCACTGTTAGAAGAAACCTTTTGAAGTTATAAAATTTGACCGTTTTTATGTTTAACATATAAAACGCTAATTTTGCAACAATTTTCAACCCCCCCCCCCAGAAAATTCATAAAACGATAATATTTCCCCCCCCCCAGAAATTACAATGACGCAGTCTGCGTCTTAACCCCTCCCCCTGTGGGCACCCCTGTATATATATATATATACACACACACATCTGTGTACACTGCAATCACTATTTGTCTGGTCCCCTCACGTACATTCTTTAATATCTTATATTCTTTTAATTGTTAATTTTATTACATCTGTTCTTAATGAAATTCCTCTGTATTATTTATAAGATAATTTTTTAGGTTTACTCCAATGTTGGTAACATTATTAGGAGACTGAATTATCATACATAATATAACGAGAGATCCGAAGTGTATTTTGAGAGGATCCGGAATTAGCCTATATTTATTATGGCTACTTAGCGAATACTCACAGAATGAAGCATGTAATGAACATTCAAAACCATGAAAATGAATAAAACACATTACAATTAGTGTCGTTGTAAGCGAAATAGCCCATGGGGAGACAGCCTATATATTACAATATATCTATTGCGCAATCGGCGATTTTCTCGCTGCACCAACACTTCATCAACTGATTTATTTTTAGATTTAAATCCTTGCTAATAAACTACTAATATTGTAATTACTAGTATACGATATTTAAAGTGTTTCAGCACACTTAAATTAGACATTATTGTCAAATCTCTTTTTGCTCCTGTGCACCTTATAGGCTATATCCGATCGTTGTGTTCAGTTATCTTTTTCGATCGAAAAAGCTACAGGTGTGAAGATGTTTCAGTGTTCCGTTCTTTAAATTTACACAAAAATGATTGTATGTAGGTGCAATAAAATAAAAGTAATAAATTATAAGATAAAATTATGACGATAGAAACTTACGATTGGTTGAAATTTCACATATTCTTATAAAGGTTTGGTTACTGATTCATGAGCTAAATAGTCAAAGTGATTTTACTAATTTAGGGAGATTATAAATAGTTTAACTGTATCCAATGAAGATTAAACTCTTCATCAAAAATAACGTCCAGCAATTTTCTTAATACGCTCATTTTATATTATTTTATTGTAGTTTATATAATATATAATTTAGATTTATGTTATGTTATGAAAATTGAACATTTCTGTTAGCTTAATTATAAAGTACTATAATTCCAAGATCCAAAATCACATGTGATTAGTTTAATAAATAAATATTATTAATAATTATTTAATTAATGGTCATTTTTTAATGAGTTTTAAAATAAATAGTTTGAATGGAAAGCGAAAAATATAATTTTCTTATCTTGGGTTTAATACCAGAGATACTCGTAGATATTAAAGAATAGAATTTCCACTACTGTTGTACAAAATTTCACTACAAAACATGATTGTCTGAAACTTGATACTTAAACGTAAAATTAAACTTAACTTAGAACCTTGCAAACACAAAGCTTCTGCGTTAAGTTTATACGAAAAATAACGATACAACCAATCAGAGAACAGAACAGGAGACAGAAGTGGAAGTATCCAAGAAATTGCGTCTATGAATGAGAAACTCATCTGTTTGATAAAAGGCATCCATTATATATTATATATATATATATTATAGAAGGAAAATATATGAACATACGTTTCCCAAGAAATAAACTACAGTAGTAAATTCAGCCCATATAATATTCTGTTAATTTGTATATGTCTGCATACGCTTGTATGACTTCAATTTTTAAAGGCCTACACATAGTCCAGTCAATAAACGTCGAAAAACACCAAATAGAAAAAAAAATCGTGTAGTTTTGAAATTTTGCAGAGTTGTCGGAGGGAGTGTCCTGAACAACGTACTAAAAGTCCCCGAAGGTGGGGGGTGAGCGGGGGGCAGGGGGGCCCGCGGAAGGTCCCTATTTTATGTTTTTCGCTTATATCTAAACAGTGGTGCATCTTAGAGGAAACGTTGCTATATACAAAATTCAAGCTGATAAAATTTCCTACAAGTTTGACTCTTCACATTTCTTTCTATTCCAAATAGTTTTCGAGATATCCGCCAGCGAAAATAACAAATTTTTTAAAAAAGCTCTTTTGCCTCGCGCTTTTCGACACACTTTGCCTTCTAGCGCTTCAGCCCTTAGATACATAGCAATGTTCTCATGAAAGAAGTTGTAGGTAAATAAATTATCTTGAAAATGAGTAGTCATTTGTTACTTTGTCTTCAAATGTTCAAAAGTTATAACAATTTTAAGATTCGGTAAAATTTCGAAATTTCGAAAGAAACCCGTTCATCCTAGTTTCTCTATATTTAGGGGTTAGGCCTATATCTTTGTACATAAGCTGTGCATTGCGTATTTACATCATGAAACAAGTGGAGAAACATCACACAACCATTAAAGTTGAAATTATTAAAAATCCGATCACGGTACAAGCACAGTACATGTTATGGAAAATATATTATATTGCAAGCAAGAAAGGAAAAATAGGGACAAAAAATCATGTAGTTTTGAAATTTGGCAGAAATATGGGGGAAAGTGTTCTAAACAACGTAGTAAAAGTCCCCATGGATAGGGGGTGAGCGGGGGTGGGGGGCACTTTTACCGGTAAATGTAATTTCCCTCAGTTTTCCCTAAATACACAAAAACTATGGGTTCTAGCAAAATACAGATTATGCACAAAATTAAACTACATTAAAGTTCCTATAAAATTTATCTGAATGATATTTCTGTAGAATTAATAGTTCAGGAAATAGAAGGATATGAAGTATGACACAGGTCTGGAAATTCTGTTTTACATACACGTATATATTTTATTTTTTTAACAAAAGAGAAGGCAGATGATAATTAAATTAGCAAGATGCCAAGCAAGCAAACTAGTTCTTAGAAAAATATACTTACTAATGGTTAATGTTACATATAAAACGCATTATCATTATTATTATTAATAATATTCTTCTTGTAAAGCTGAGACGTTTTATGTTTCGTTAAAAAAATTACCGGTATTTTGAAAAATGGTAAGGAATTACACAATTATATTTCAAGATTCTAAGAATAGCAGGTCTACCTATTACTTTAAATAAACGTTTACTTGTCTATGTGGCTCCTGAGAATATTTGCACATCATATTTTGTCACTGTGCAACTCGGTGTGGTGGAAGATATGGATCCAGAAAAGCTAGTCTGGTTATCAAAATGGCGCATTCAGTTAAACCCCCAGAAAAGTCAACTGAAAATATTTACACTGAGAAGGCCTGAAGTTCCCCCTGATATCAAGATGTATGATTCATCAGTAACCTGGCTTTCTTCAGACAAATCTGTTAAGTACCTGGGACTACATTTAGATCAACGACTGACTTGGCACACCCATATAAACACAAAACTAAATGAAGCTTATGCCCGACTGATGAAGTTATACCCAATTATGAATAGGAAATCGTCTCTCAGAATGGATTATACTCTTTTGCTTTATAAAAGCATACTCCGGCCTCTGCTGCTATATGCATGTCCAATATGGTGTAGTGCATCAAAAACAAAAATCCAGCGTCTCCAAATATTCCAGAACAAGGTTCTAAGAATGTCAGTGAACTCTCCTTGGTTTATTCGAAACAACCAATTACACAGTGAACTCGGTGTACAGTATATTCATGAACACATCTCTAATTTGACTAAACATTTTCTTAATAATCTAGAACATGTTTCAGGGGCACAGTATTATGGCCTCGGACAAAAGTCCCACAATGCACGGCGACTTAAACCTCGTTTGCCTCAAGATATAGTTCTTTGATTAAGTTCAAGCCTGTGACCATAATTAGCCTATGTCAGATAACTTTAAAGCGTAATTTTGAGTGAGGGGTCAAACATTGACTCACCTCTATAGCGAGAATACTAATAGGCCTACTGTTACAAATCTCCAATGGTTATCACCAATCTGACATAGCAATGTAATGCTGAACGATTGAAATTAAATTTAAAAAAAAAATAAAAAAAACTAGTATTAAATGCTCATCCATTTGTGAAACCTGTCTTGATACAACAGTATTCCATTAGAAGAAGAAGATGAATTTAAAATTGATGACGTCCAAGCAAAATAAGTTGTTTAGGCACTCTTTAATTAATGTTATATATGTGTATAAATACTGAGTGTTCGGTAGATAGAAAAATATAACCCTAACTTATCATACGATGTACAGTACTAGGATTCCAGAATTGGAGACTGAAAAAAATAGACAACTAAACATTTATTTAAATTACTATGTAGGCCTATTAGGTCTTATAATTTCTAAATATTTACAATTTCTAACTATTTATCATTTTTAGAAATGATATTTTAAGCGAAAAATATAACGGCTAATAGGCCTGATTTATATTTCTTATAAAGTACACTCATACCATGTGATTTTTGTAAGCTTTATAATAATAATAATAATTATTATTGTTATTGTTATTATTATTATTATTATTATTATTATTTTGTGTGTGATGTTTACCTTTAGTACAAATATTGTTCTAAGAACTAGTTTGCTTGCTTGGCATCTTGCTAATTTAATTATCATCAGCCTTCCTTTTTGTTAAAAAATATAATATATAGGTGTATATGTAAAACAGAATTTCCAGAACTGTGTCATATTTCATATCCTTCTATTTCCTGAACTATTAATTCTACAGAAATATCATTCAGATAAATTTTATAAGAACTTTAATGTAGTTTAATTTTGTGCATAAACTGTATTTTGCTAGATCCCATAGTTTTTTGTGTATTTAGTGAAAACTGAGGGAAATTACATTTACCGGTAAAAGTGCCCCCACCCCCGCTCACCCCCTATCCATGGGGATGTTTACTACGTTGTTTAGGACACTTTCCCCCACATCTCTGCCAAATTTCAAAACTACATGATTTTTTTGTCCCTATTTTTCCTTTCTTGCCTGCAATATAATGTATTTTCCATTACATGTACTGTGCTTGTACCGTGATCGGATTTTTAATAATTTCAACTTTAATGGTTGTGTGATGTTTCTACACTTGATTCATGATGTAAATACACAATATACAGCTTATGTACAAAGATATAACCCCTAAATATAGAGAAACTGCGGTGTACGGTTTTCTTTCGAAATCTCGTAATTTGACCGAATCTTAAAATTGTTATAACTTTTGAACATTTGAAGACAAAGTAACAAATGACTACTCATTTTCAAGATAATTTATTTACCTACAACTTCTTTCATGAGAACATTGCTATGTATCTAAGGGCTGAAGCGCTAGAAGGCAAAGTGTGTCGAAAAGCGCGAGGCAAAAGAGCTTTTTTTAAAAAATTGTTATTTTCGCTGGCGGATGTCTCGAAAACTGTTTGGAATAGAAAGAAATGTGTAGAGTCAAACTTGTAGGAAATTTTATCAGCTTGAATTTTGTATACAGCAACCTTTCCTCTACGATGCACCATTGTTTAGATATAAGCGAAAAACATAAAATAGGGACCTTCCGCGGGCCCCCCTGCCCACCGCTCACCCCCCACCTTCGGGGACTTTTAGTATGTTGTTCAGGACACTCCCTCCGATAACTCTGCAAAATTTCAAAACTACACGATTTTTTTTCTTCTATTTTTCGTTCGTTGCCTGGACTAACATGAGAGTATTTTCGTCTGCGGTAGCCATTTTATGAGCTGTTCACGTTCTCATTTGTCATTGGTTGTTGTCTACGTTTAAGTTTTCGCGATTGCTTAATGCCGTGCTAAAGTTTGGGTTTAAGTTTACGGTTAAGTTTCTATGTGAATGGCCCATTAAAGCAAGGAATTTCCGTAAGAAGCGTCTGTTCCGTCAGTTTATTTTAACTTATTTTATTATCATTTTTTAATCTCACTGCTACTGACGTATATATGCGTCACCCTTCCAAAAAAACCGTATAAACATAGAGATATAAAATTAATGCTTTGTTACAATAAGAGGAATTTTATCTGAGCGTTAGGACTAATTGCCGTTCATGAAAACCTGCTATTCCAATAAAATTTTCTTACTGATTTCGAATATAAAGCCGCTATCACTCGATGAACGCTTATATTAATAGATTGTATTCAGCTCTGAAGGAGTTTAAATAAAATAGTAGGAGCTATGGTGTTCTAATGAACTAATGTTTTTTTCTTGCTAAATTGGATGAGTATTTTTTTTTATTGGATTTGAAAACTTAACTTGTAAGAATTCTCATGAGTTATACCGAAGGAAAATCTATTCTTTCCATTTATGTTACGAAAATCGGCGGTAATGGAAATATTCAACGGATTTTGAATAGGCTCCATATGACCTCGCCAGAGAGATATGGGAGGATTAAATCCACCTACAAACCTATTGACATCAACAGATGAAACAGAATGACGTCATGAGATGGATTGGTTCCAACAACTGTGCAGGATGACCCGTATTTGCATTCGCAAACAAACCGGATGATTATATCCGGTGGAATGCAATAAAAATGGGTCAGTTTTCAGGCGATAACTGACTGCATTCTAATAGCATGGCTTCAATATGGGTCAGCGTATTAAAATAGTGCAGGAAACGCAATTCATTGTCACGTAGGCGCCACGAAGTCACGAAGAGTTGCATTTCTAACCCAGTGACATGGCATTCAAAACCATGTGCATATTTTGTATAACGAAACGATATACTGTAGTCACAAATGGGTCATTCCATATTAAATCAACAAATGGGCGTTGCCACACCATTTTTGATTTTGATGAAATTTAGTAGGTAATGTGTACCAGTCTTCTGAACCCCAAAACAAATTTTGTTATACCTTTAAAAAATTTTACTCCTTTGATATAGGCATTTGTTTGGAACACGAACAAGCAAAAAATGTAATTTCAGACCTGTTTTCTGAAAGCCGTAGAATTTCTATTTGAATCAGTAGGATGATCAGATAGGGCTCATTGGAAAGCTTAAAGAATGGACTTTCATTTGTGCATACTAAATTAGATTTAAGTTAAGTTTAAACATACGTTTTTAGGGCTCTAATCTTCGTTTGTGAACTGTCGTTTTGCATAATTTTAGGTATTAAAAAAACAACGAAGGACTTGGAGTAACAGGCCAATTTTTTTCCTGTTACACTTATGTATGAGGAGTATGTGTAGGAAAAAAACTGAGCTGTTACTGGTGGTCCTTCACCCTGAAAAATTTGCTTAAACTTCGAAAAAATGTAAATCGTGCTTTTTCTCGGTCCCAAAAAGTAATGTGGGACAGGTGATAAAAATCTGAAAATGCCTGGATGAGAAGCCCTTATAGTGTACTTTAAAATAAAAACAAAATCATTCTGTGACTCGAAGGGATAGAGGAGCTACAAGCCTTTGAAATATCAAGAAAACAGCACTTGACCGCTACTGAAAATAGGCTAAGCAGATAGGATAATTACCACAAAATTTAATTTAAATTTACATAAAATACAAAACATTTATTTACAAATGAGAATTTTCCTCAGTTATACAACTTTCTGATTTTTTGTGATTTTTCTAGGAAATTTCCACATTCGATTTCTTTTTAAGCTACATTGATGGCAATTTCAAGTACTGAATTTATAAACCATTCTTATCCTGGTTTATTAGGTGTAGGTACTGGATTAAACTTTACTCTTCTATACAGTATATTGAATTATATGTTAACTGATAACTGATAAGTTCTGGACACGCACTGTTCATTGGAGTCTGATTGCTGACCAAGTCATGTTTGAATATGCATAGCTTCATATGATCCAGCCCCTCTGTTGAATGCTGTCCACTATTCACTTATTGAGCTGACTCCCAGCATGTAGGTTGTGTTTGTGCTTCATTATCTTTTGATTAGTTTATTTTTTAAAATTATTACTACTGTTATTTTGTGCTGAATACATGCTATTGAAATTGTTACCAGTATATTACTATGATGGAGTGTTCTTGTTCTGTTGGCATCTTATAAAGGAGAGGTATGTCATAAATTATCTTACTCTAGGTCTTCAGTACTCAATACTATTTCCCAGTTCACTGAAGAACAAAAAACATTATTTTCAATTAGAACTGGTTGCGATGATATAAAATATTTCACAAGGCTGAATTTTTGGACAGATACTTCCAAATTTTGTGTACGGTCTTGCCCTGACCCCTACAATGTTCACTCAAAACCTATTAAAAATCTCTCTCAGATAAACATCAGTGACACTTTCCATGTGCAATCCTGAGCTGAAATTAATCCCAGGGAAGGTATTGTGCACAAAATGTTAAAAAAATTAAAAATCCAAATCAAGGCACAGAGACCGGTACTGACCATGAAGATGAATGCCCAGACATTTATGAACCTGAAACCATTCTTGTTGAAACAGTTAATGGTGCTTGTTCAGTCCTTGGTATTTCTCCTGTTAAGGCGCAGAAGCTGTCAGTTGAAGCTAGACCCTCAGTGTTAACAAATCAGGAAAGTTAAGTAAGTCTTTTGATTTGAACATTTCAACTGATAATGTGGAATTTTCAGCCTGCCAGTTTAGCGAATGAGTACAAGCAACTAATTCACAAGCTTAAAGAAAAAAAATGAAAGAACATTGTAAGTTTAGCTCCTAGTAGTTGGAGTATTAGTATAGTTCAGAGTGAGTTTAATGTCAGCCAATACTTAGCCCACCAGTCAAGAAATTTAGTGAAAAAGAACGGGATTTTGCCACAGAATAGGGAGAACAGGACTAGGAATAAACTTGATGAAGTTTCAGTCAAAACTGTACAAGACTTCTACTAAAATGATGAGTACAGCAGAATGATGCCAAGGAAAAGGTACTGTGTATCTGTTAGAGGACCTAATGGAGAAAAAGGTTAACATAGGCCTACAGAAAAAGGTTAATTTGATATAACCTTAAAGAGCTTTATGCAGCTTTTAGTGTTTAATGCATTACCTACATCTGATAAACCAGGATAAGAATGGTTTCTAAATAAAATAGTTGAAAATACAGTACTTGAAATTGCCATCAATGTAGCTTAAAAAGAAGTCAAATATGAAAATTTGCTAGAAAAATTACAAAAAATCAGAAAATTGTATAACTGAGGAAAATTCTCATTTGTAAATAAATGGTTTGTATTTTATGTAAATTTAAATTAAATTTTGTGGTAATTATCCTATCTGCTTAGCCTATTTTCAGTAGCGGTCAAGTGCTGTTTTCTTGATATTTCAAAGGCTTGTAGCTCCTCTATCCCTTCGAGTCACAGAATGATTATGTTTTTATTTTAAAGTACACTATAAGGGCTTCTCATCCTGGCATTTTCAGATTTTTATCACCTGTCCCACATTACTTTTTGGGACCGAGAAAAAGCACGATTTGCATTTTTTTCGAAGTTTAAGCAAATTTTTCAGGGTGAAGGACCACCAGTAACAGCTCAGTTTTTTCCTACACATACTCCTCATACATAAGTGTAACAGGAAAAAAAAATGGCCTGTTACTCCAAATCCTTCGTTGTTTTTTTAATGCATAAAATTACACAAAAGACATTTCACGAACGAAGATTAGAGCCCTAGAAACGTCTGTTTAGACTTAACTTAAATCTAATTTAGTATGCACAAATGAAAGTCCATTCTTTAAGCTTTCCAATGAGCCCTATTTCATCATCCTACTGATTCAAATAGAAATTCTACGGCTTTCAGAAAATAGGTCTGAAATTACATTTTTTGCTTGTTCGTGTTCCAAACAAATGCCTATATCTCAGGAGTAAAATGTTTTAGAGTTATAACAAGATTTGTTTTGGGGTTCAGAAGACTGGTACACATTACCTACCAAATTTTATCAAAATCAAAAATGGTGTGGCAAAAATTTTCTTAAAATTTGTTGATTTAATATGGAATGACCCAAATGTAATAAGACTTTTATTTTGCAGTGTTTCAACATAAACTCTTGCATGGGCGTTGTAATAAAATGCAATCTGAAATCTTAACTTTGAAGAGCGAAATAGATGGCATTAGAAAACATGCAAACACGCATGCACATATAGCCTATACGCAGGTACACACACACGTATAATTATATTGGATGTTATTGAACTCCCTGCATAGATTGTATGGATAATGCAGGGAACATAAACGAATAAAATTTGATACAGGAGAAAAGGGGACCACATGGTAATACACTGTAATGAACTATTTAAAATATAATGTTTATATGCCTAAATCAGTTTTAAAACGAAACGTATTAAAAACATCAGAGACACGCCTGGTTGTTTACAGCTCTTTTTCAAAATTTAGGATAAACAAATCTTGTGGAAATGTGGTGCAATTAAACAGTTGAACGCAGGGATGTGCTGGCAGTAATTTACAAAAGAGCTCGCTCAAAAAGAACGGTCGGATCCAAAGTAGTAGAAAGGAATTAACTTTGCTTTTGGGCGTCAAATGTAATATCTATTCAATGGCGTCTAAATATCATACATGTTTTATCCATAACACGGACATTTTAACTCGTAGAGCAACATTTCTTGTTTCTCTTGCATTTTAATTACATATTTTAAATAGGTTGTCTTGTTACATCGTTGCAATACTAAACCCCTGTGGAATGTTGCGAAATCGCAACACTGAGCATATAATGTGAGTTAAGAGTAGCTAGGTGTGATTACTGTAACAGATCAGTGAACAAGGCACGTGCCTTTGATTGCATAAACAAATTCTCGGAATGTACAGACGTGCCGACACGTGTTATATCGTACATATCCTATGACACGAAAGCATGGAAAATATCCCATTTAAACCTTCAACACCTACCTGATTATTAACTAATTTATTTACTATTTCCATGAGACCATAACAGTGTTTTCTCTTCAATTTTCTACCTTTTTTGTTCTCTTTTCAGTTTTCTTTCTTCGGTACTTATACCTCCATTTGTTAGTTTTCCAATTCCTCTTTTACGCCAATATGCACTATATTCACATCTCCGCTATAATTTCTTAGCTGCTCTCCTGTTTCAACTTTGTTTTACCCTACCTTTTGTTACACTTAATCATTCCTCATTATTTCTGCAGTTGGAGTCTCCATTATCTCTCTTTCGGCATTTCTGTTTTTTTTTTTAGCGATTTTTTTTTTTTTAGCGATTTTTTTTTCAGCTTATACATCTTCTAAACTATTTTTCATTAGTATTTTTGAGTTCATTATTCTATTTCCCCTTTAATATTTCTATCTGATTTTCCTATTGGCATTTATAAATTACTATCTTGGTATATTCGCAAATTTATTGCATTCTTTTAACGTTCGTTGTTACATTCTTCTTTTTGTCCTTTGTTTTTTTTTATCAATTTTTCCTTCTTTATTTCTTTCTCTCTTCCTTTCTACTTATTTTTTCTTTTACTCTTGTATTGTAATTATAATTTGATCTGGTGTTAGGTGAAGCAATGCTTAAAAACCTATTTTCGTCTTGGCTAGAGTTAAATTTGCAGTTGAGTTCTTTTTAAATGAGTTTATAATAATTACGGCATTTGACATATTACATTATAATATGTTATTTTATGTTATGTTATGTTACATTACATTATATTTTATATTATATTATATTATATTTTTCTTACACTTTTTGAAAATTTCGACATTTATAAGTGTTTGAGTCACCCTTGGACCCCATTTCAGTTTTGAATGATGTGCAAATCATGCACATTGAAAATATAAACATTTGTGGTAAAGATAAAATATATTAAACAAAAGTTATATTGTTATGCGTAAGAATCCCGTTTTTATATAATGTTTGAGCCCATTACAATGTTTTTGAAGGTACACTAATCTTATCCATCAAAATATATTATTTTTTGCGAAGAAAATCCATTTTGGACAAAAAATCTTTATTCTTAAAACTGTTTATATATATAATGTGCCTCTCTCCCATTTTAGTTTTCTTAAATAGCTAATTCTAGGCATCGAAAATGTAATATTTTCATGAAGAAAAAGGATTTGTTGACAAAAGTTGACTGTTGTAATTAAAATACCCGTTATGTCAATAGGAATTGCTTTCAGTCATGCTAGGTTTCCAAAATGGTAACATTCAGAAGGTCCCGTGGCCGGCCATGTTTTTTCATGGTTTCCCCGTTCGTAAAGGCAAATGCCAAATTGGATATTTACTTACCATGACTCATTCTCGCTATTTCATCCTGTATCATATTCATTTTAATTAATATCAGTTAAAATTTACTGATGCTATGAAACAATCCAACAATAGAAAATAGTTGAGCATAAGTAGTTGCATGGCCTACTGGTATACACGCAAAACCTGAACACCTGATACAGCCTCGATGCTCAAAGGAGTATAAATAGAGTTGAAGTTAAAAAAATATCAAAAGTCCATATAACAATGCGTGTGTCTTTCTTTTTACAGATCCGAGCCCAGCAAGAAGGTGCGGGTGACCTTCTTCGAGTCCGAGAAGCCTTTGATTGTGAGCTCTCCAGAGCCCTCCGACCTCACCGACGACTTGGATGCCCCTGGCACAATCGCAGCCATGACGACATCGAGTCCTTCATCTGACCATGCGCCACCTTATAATCGCCAAGCCAGGTAACGCAATTTCACCTACTTCAGTAATAAGATGACTTGTAGAGTAAGTTAGAAAATTAATTTTATGACGCCCCTCGAGACCCGTTTGATCAGGATGAGTACCGGCACAAAAGTTTCTTCCAATTTATTTTTTCCCATGTTGTAATTGGTTGCAAGATTATCTTTTCGAATTCAAAACTTCGAACTATTAAGGTGTAATAGCCAAGTGCTGATCCACATATTACATATCCTTGCACGAAATATTTTGCGTGAAGTATTGATTTCTGTTACAATAATGGAAACCACAAATTCCCTTAAATTCGTAATTAATTTAATGTTGGACTTTTTTTTTAGTTATCTAAACGAAAATTCTTTATTTAAAAAAACGAAAAATATAAAACCTATATTGCATATAGAAATTCTGATCGGGTTTGCAGCCAAAGATCCCTGAGAATGGAGGTAGCGACAGCCTCTGAAAGTCAGGTAGCAGCAAAATTTTTCATCTTCCTGCAAACTCAAGAAACATTACTGCATTTGGTACGCCAGGAAAACGTCAAATCACATATATTTCACTACATATGGTAGTTGTGATTTTTGATACGGTCCCTAAAAGTTTTTTTTTTTTTTTTTTTTTTTTTTTTTTTTTTTTTTTTTTTTTTTTTTTTTTAAGTTCTTGTCGGATAGATATTCAAATTAGCATAGAAGCTGTTCATTTGATGGTTCCTTGTTCGGAAAAAATCATGCTGTAACATTTTTGTTACTCTAACTATTTGGAAAGTAGGTTTACTGTATAATAATATCATTTCCTTGGGCTATATTAGGCTACATTATCCTCTAAAGGCGCGGTAATTACTATCCAGTCACGTTGCTATTAGCCTACACTGATGAAGACGTAGTCGTAATACTGGATATTTTAGGATGGTACAGCAAATGAACTTAGCACTAAATGTAATTCAGCGGCGTATTCCTCATTGTTTTCAGTTTATCAACAAACCCGATTATTGCTACTTCCCTATATAAAACTAGCTTAAAAAGCCCGGCGTTGCCCGGGTTTTTTATTTTGTTATTGGAAATTAACTTATGACGGACTTTACATTTTTAAATTCTAGGTCCTAATATAGGTATTTATAATTTGAAATAGGAAGAACGACTTATCACACTCAAACTATTCCCTCAGAAAACGCTTGATATAGCCTAGCTTTTTATGGCTCATAGAGGATGTAGAATTTTGCATCCCATCGCTTGTACAGTACACAGCAAGCCTGGTAGGGGTTCAAATAAGAAGAAAATGAAATTTCGGTAACATAAAATTGTAATATCGAGGCGGAAAATTTTATTTCTCACTCTCATGTTACCATAAAACTGTCTCTCTCCAAAAACCTGCGATATAATAATATACACCTTACCATACCTCTTTTGTTTTCTCTATGTCCAGGGTAGAGGAAGTTATGTGACTGCTTTATTTTCGTGGATTTCATTCTGTAATATTTATTTATAACATGAATTATATTGATAACTTCTCTTATTTGTCAAACTTGCATTTCATTTTTTTTCCAAACCCATCTGATACCACTCTGGCAACAATATGTTCTGTGATTTTGATTTGATAATTCTGTGTAAAAAGGAATAAAGTATACTCAAAAATTTTTATTTTTGGCATTTAAAATCAAGATTTTTCAAAATCCTTTCTTATTGAGCACCTACATTATGAAACGAAGGTACTGTCAAAATTCCAAGTCTCTACCTGTTATAGTTTAGGCTCTACGTTGATTCCTGTCAGTCAGTCAGGACAAAGCCTCTTATAGGCCTATATATAGAGATAAAGCCACTTGGATAACTCACTGAACATTAACGTTTTCCCACTTCCAGATGAGGTAGAAACTTGAAATTTGGCACACTTACAGCTTTTAGCCTGTAACCGATGGAAAAATTCCAAAAGTTCAACTTTTTTTTGTATTTTTACATCGAAAAGGTTCTGAAGTCTTTCCTCACTTTTTAGGTTTATTATAGGCAAAAGACAATAGGCAGTCTAAATACACGACGCTATCTCCGATACGGAGTCAGTTCATTTAAAAAACCTCAGCAGAGGTTTGGGGGCAGAGCCCCAACGAGCGAAGAGAGTTCTTATTATTACGTTGTTAATGACTGTATAAGGCACTCCTTGTTTGAGTTTCAAAAATGGCAGTCCATTGCTATAAAACCTGCCAAGAATAAGAATTAGATATACATTAATTAATAACATCGGCATGTGATACTGTGATTCACCACAACAGCGGATCATTATCCCGCAAGTAGACCTACAGCAGAAGAAGCAGTGGCGGATCCAGAGAGACATTTTGGGGGGGGAACTAAAGTAGAGAGGGAAGTTTTTACTCATAAAAATTAATTATTCCCAGTACACAATTGAAAACAAAATGAACATTTCAGCATTTTCTTACAAAGGTATTTCAAAATAATGAATGTCGTTGCTTTAATTTAAGTATTTGGGTTATGTTCTAATAAATTTTCAATAATTTGTGCTTAATGTTACAAATTTTGGGGGGGGAAATTTCCCCCATTCCCCCCCCCCCCGTGGATCCGCCCCTGAGAAGAAGTCATACGTCATCCCAATTACGAACTCGTCGATAGTAAAATTACACATAACAGAGCGAGAAACGAAAATAGTCAAATCACAATACTTTGGCCAAATAAATAACTTATTAAAAAAGTTAACACATATTCTCTTTATGCAAGTCGCTCAGGAAATGATGCAGGATATTTCTGCTTGCAGTTAAAAATAAAATATACGTTTTACGACATCCATTATATATACAGACTGTAATGTATTAAGATAATATCAGATAAATAGCCTATACTATATTTTATTAAACGGCATTTCCCCATAAATATAATCATTTATTACTTTTTTGTCTCATGCATTTCTAATAAAATCCAAGAAATACGACATACTGTATCTGGGTTTTAAAAAAGCTGTATCCGTTGTGATGCCTTGTGATCATTAAAAATTCCCTTGGGAAAAGGAACATTGAACTTTTAAGGCATTCAACAAGGCAGTTTATTTAAATGTCAACGAGAGTGGCATTTCCCCTGTTGCAGTGTAAAAATAACGGCGTTGCCAACATAGATATTGCTCAAGAGTAAAATTCCACAGCCAAGATAAAATGTCCTTTCTTACGGCATGACTGACACTGCACTTAACACACTTTTAGAGATACATCCTAATAAAATGAAGAAATTCCGCTAAGGAATAAAAAGAAACTTAAAGTTAATGTCGGATTACTCATTCCCACACTAATTCTATTTATGATAAATGTGTAAATTTAAAAGACAAGTTCTATGAACTATTACGAGTGTCTCAATATGAAATGCATACTACACACATGGCCTTAATTCCACCAGGTAAAATAAACCAATTCTAATTCTAATTTTCAAGCATGTGACACTTAATTTTTAAATATAGGCTGTCTTTGAACAAGATGATTCAAACAATCCCTAACGAACCAACATTTTCTTCATGTAAAACTACTAAATAAATTTTGACCCAATAATACTTATTATAATTACTATTATTATTATTACTTTTTATTATTAACATTATTATTATTATTATTATTATTATTATTATTATTATTATTATTATTATTATTATTATTATTATTCCAAGCACCATTAAAGCGTCGATTAGTTCTAGATTATTTAATGAAAAAATACTGTACATAATCTGAAGTAATTCCAACTTAAAAATGATTTTAATTCCCTGATTTTGTGATTTTTAAACATGGCTAAATATTTTGTTATCTTCAGAGAATGTTATATTACATCTCTTAAATAACGAACTTATTTAGGCCTACTTATTTCTCTTGTTTTAAACAATATACTTCTGTCTTCGATTATGAGCTTGGCCCATTTCAGAAGGCATTGTCTTGCTTTCTAGGATCTAACTGAATAATTGCCTAATTGCATTTTGTTAACTGACTTAATTTGTCTGTTAACTTATTTCAATTCCTTTTTTTAAATTCCAGGTTTAAATTTGAAACTGCATTTTGTTTGTGTGCTGTAATAATAATAATAATAATAATAATAATAATAATAATAATAATAATAATAATAATAATAATAATAAAGTCTTACATATTTCTGGGTACAAATCCCAATAATTACTGATGCTGGTTTCTCAAACTAGCATACCCTTCTTTCACCTCTGGTCTTACGAATAAAACTAAGTTTATTGGTTCTGATTCCACATTAAAATGATGAACATGATAAAGTAATATGAATGGAGGGATCTTACCCTTTAGGGCAGTGATGCACAACCCCTTGGATAACTGGCGTTATTTTGCTGCTAAAATTCCTACAGGAAGGTCGATTATGCTACATTTGAAAAAAGATTTTCGCCCATAATGAAATCTTGCATGATAGTTTTCAAGGGTTGGACACTACTGCTCTTAGAGGAACGGCTAGCCACCATCTCTTTTGATGATATGATATAAACAATTTATGCATAATATCAGGATGTCCTAAAATTTCCTTCTGCGGCTTCTTTATAATTATATATTACCAGATGTGATTATTACCCAGTAGGTAATAATTTCAGTACAGTAATTATTGTACAGTAGGTTGGTGCGTTTTCCGCATGCATATATGTATATATATATATATATATATATATATATATCACTAATTCACAAGCAGTTGTACAGTTCCAAAATAGATATACGTAGGAGAGTTATCATTTAACAGTATGTTATTTGTTAGAATATTTAGTTAAATATAGTGATTTTGTTTATTTATTTTAAAATGCACGAAGTATACTCGTATTAGACATATAAATGTGTGGATATGATTGTTTATTTGTTAACTTACGTAAATGACGTGATGCCAATTAAGTACGCCTACCACCCAAACGCTAGTTATAGCACGGGTTATAGTTTAGGCCAGTGATTCCCAAAGTGGGGTCCGCGATGGTGTTTCAGAGGGTCCGCAGGCGGTTTAAGAAGAAATAGGATATCTCGTAATTTTCTCAAATTACATATCTTCTAAAGCAGCTTCACTGTTCACATTAAGGAGTAAACTCTGTTTGTTACCATTGATATTGTTATTTTGTCTATTGAATTTAATACATTTGAATCAAGATATATATATATTAACCCAGAGGGGGTCCGCGAAATTTTAATTTTTTTCAAGGGGTCCGCGGATTGAGAAGTTTGGGAACCACTAGTTTAGGCAATGTGAGGAGACTAAAGCGCTCTCAAGACGCACACTGAGAGACTTTGAACAATTTATCAACCACTCGTCTGCCCACGAATCTTAGAAATTGAAGAACGTTTTATTAGAGTTAGTCTTAGCTTGCGTTGAACTGTGACCTTATTATGTTGGCGCTAGGAGTACAGTCATGTCTTCTCTGTGGGGGAAGAAAAGAAAAAGAAAAAGAAGAAATAGAAGAAGAAAAAATAAAGGGAAAAAACTCAGTTTAGTTTAAGTTTATTTTGAACTCTATTGGCAAATAGAAACAAAACTGAAGTATTATTTTTGAACTAGTAATATATGTATTACACTTTATTAAAGAAGATTATGACTCAGGGATTCTCCCGTGTTCTACATCTAACCTTATTAAACTATATTATTGAAATTCTGAAGAAAAATATATTTGAGCTAAGTATTTAAAACTCTGACTAGCCATCATTTTAGGCCTGCATTCTATAGTTGCCATGTTTCATGTTAGTAAGATGAAATTAACGAGTAACCAACATAACCTCTACATAAGCTATCATTATTGTACTTTAAAACTGCCTTTCTTAACGCTTTTCAAAATATATCAAAATGACAGTCATAGATAAATGAAGATTTGTTACACAATGTAATTCGGAATGATGAAAAACACAAGATTATCTGTACTACTATTGTCATTAGCCTATGTTTATGAACCAAAATTCAATTGAGATTAATTTTTTTTACGATTTCTTGTCCACGTCATTCTCAACTTGAATTTATATTAATTGTATTAGCATATTATTTTTATATCTAATGACCGACTAAATTTTGGAATTTATAAAAACATATATTATTAAAACCTAAATCATTTTTAGGTATCAGGTTGAAATATATTTTTTCTTTACGATAGAGGTGTGTAGTATATTCCAATTAAAACGTGGGAAAATATTAATTTTGTGCAAGTTAATTCGTTTGTTTTATACTGTTTGGTTTTTTCATGATGGCCGGTCTCAACCAGATTTGCAGTGTGTAGGAAGGGCCTATGTAACAAAAATAAGGGAATAAAGGGATGATTGCGTTAATTACATGTGCAACTAACGCATGGACCCTTCATTTCTTTGATTGTATTACATGGACCCTTCCTAGACTATTGCACATCTTGTTGACACCGGCCACCTTTAAAAACCCAAACGGTATAGCCGATTGGTCAAAGACAAGTCAGAAATAAACGCTACAACCACAGTATAAGTATTAATACAGTAAGGAAACTGTGTGTTAAAAGTCCTATGACAACTTGTTAGCTGGGCGACACTAGCGCTCCATGCGGCGGTTGAGTAAAACTGCATTCTCACCATATAAAATAACTTGGGAAAATGCATAAACACATAACAAAATATGTTATAATAAGAGAAAAAATCTTCTTTCAAAACTGAATTTTAAATTTAAGAAACAATGAAGCATGTATTATATTTTAGTTAAGATCAGGCACAATTTTTAAATGCCACTTACCTGTGACGGATAGTTAACTTGCACTGCAGTTCCTAGGGCTATTCTTATTACAAGTTTTAATAACTTCAAGATGATTCTTGGAAAACCAATTATAACTCATTTTTATTTTTAAAAGTAGCCTAATATTACATTAGAATAGAAATGTCATCATTTTACAAAAATAATACAATATTACATAAAATACAATACAAAATTCAAATAAAAATATAGGTTTCTATCAATATTTCTCAATTTCTAATACTCCAAAACTGCTTTTAGTATACAGTCGGTACAGCAGTTTTAATTAAAGAGTTCTTATTGGAATTCATAAACTGGCTGTTTTCGAAGTGTTCCAAACATAGGCGGCAATTTACATTTAAATATTTTACAGTTTTTGTTAGTAGGTCTTCTCGCCGACTATTGATGACCCATTTTTTACACCTGAAATCATTACAACAATTGAAGGTAGATCGAAGCCGTAAACAAAATACAATCTCAAGAATGAAGTTGAGGACGAGCAGTGTGACAAACCTATATTCAAAGGTCACTCTTTAATATAATTTATAACTTAAACGTTGATTTTAAAGGTGGGAAAAACCTTGGACTAGATACGCTTCTTAACAGTAGCCTATTTTAGGTAAGCCTATTGCTTGCCTAGGTTTGGATAATGATGTCATGTTAGTTTACTGTCGCAAACACCTTAATGGCACATGTATCCGAGAATTTATGATGTAAGATTATGTTTTCGTCATCTTTACGCCTACATCGTGTTCGAGAAAATAAATATCGTACCGCCTGTAAAATCGGCTATGTGCACTTTTTTACGAAATTGAGTTATGTGCACTGATATTCCTTAGCATTGATCCTTACAACCGGGCATGTGGATCTTTGATTGTCAGGTTTGTGCAAGCAAAGAAAAAAAATCGGCTACATGCTGCAAAATGGCCATGTGCATTAGAGCTCACATAGCCATTCTTGACTGCCAACACGGCACACATGTTTGTATACATAACCGGCCCTGACATATACATTACAATGCACATAGGAAATAAGCTGCACCGCAGCAAATATTGTGTTATCTTAAGCGATCACAATACGACATCCTAAATATTGTTATCTTTAACCGTGATATAGACTGCTGACATTTTCATTTCATTAGTATCTATTGTTAGAAATTACAACATAATTAAAGATAAAAATATTACATTAAAGTAAATGTAAACATAACCACACCAGAACATGTGTCAAGAGTAAGCCAGCAGGCATACAATAAATATTACGTATTTTTCTTCTTACCTTTCTGGATCTTTTGGGAAAGTGAAGAAATGCAATTCAGGATTTCTTCCTTTATTGTTACTGCAATTAATAGCAGAACAATAACATCCTTTCGAAACACGCATTGCTATAAAAATTCAAGACTCCTATTTATTTCCATTCTTCCCGCAGTAGTGATTGTAGTATTACTCAATGGCCGGTAGGATCGCTAGGTAATCTGCGCGCGCATGTCCGTCTGGCAGAAAAACGGGCTGAGTTTCTTTACTGTATTAATACGTATACTGTGCTACAACTCTAACTTTAAAGTTGAGCCAATTTAAATGCAGCTGAAGTATTAGATCTGCAGTAGGCTACTACGGATCATAAGAACAATATAGTTTTTTGTAGCATCAACCAAGATAATACATTTTGGTGTTTTGTTGCACAGATGGCATTCTCATCTAACATGAAAAGTATTCTTCAACA